>CM073142.1:2850006-3277506 GCA_037039145.1 Fundulus diaphanus
AAAGTTTGGTGAGTTTTCATGCATGTTTAGGCCTCCAAAAAGCCGTTTCAAAAGTCCCAAGAATAAATAATAATAATAATAATAATAAAATCTGCAGTTACAATAGGCCTTCGCAGCGCTTAGCTGCTCGGGCCTAATAATAATAATAATAATAATAATAATAAAATCTGCAGTTACAATAGGCCTTCGCAGCGCTTAGCTGCTCGGGCCTAATAATAAAATCTGCAGTTACAATAGGCCTTCGCAGCGCTTAGCTGCTCGGGCCTAATTAAAGCCGCAAGCGGCGATGAGTGGCCCTCGCAGCCAAGCACCGCTGGGGTACGCGCACCGCCTGCCGCCATCCACCGCAGAAGCTGTCACGCAATTTCCCTGCCCGTCCACCGGGCAATTCACACGAACCCGTTTGGCAGCGCTCCCCCACAACTCACAAAAAATCAGGTGCAGATCGGTCGATGCAGCGAGGAGATACAGCCGTTGAATAATGATAATGCATTTGGCCACCGGGCCGGACTAAATCGTTCAGCGAGCCTACCGTTTGACACCCCTGGTTCAAACATTAGTTTACTGGTTGAAATGCAGTTCAAAGTCTTCAGCTGAAAAGTTGTACACAAAAAAGGTGTTGCACACAAATAAAACTTGTTTTGCACACAAAAATATATGTTTCACACAAAAAAAATTTGTTTTGCAAACTGCCAACCTTGCGCTCAAAATATCATTTATAAGTTTTCCTCCAGTACAAAATGGTCTCTGCTCGACTACAAAACAATCCCACCCACGCTGCAGTAAATTTATGCCAAAAGTCACGTGATGCATTAAGAGTTGTTGTTGTTCAGACTTCCCGACAGGAGAGGTTAAACCATGTTGATGGAGATGAGCAGACAGTACGCTCTCGGGTAGGAGACTGAGTGACAGGCTGGTTGGAAACAGGTGCGTGCGTTGCTTCGTCAGAGAAATCTATCTGAAGGAAGAAGGAAAAGGTTGGCGGTAGGCATAAGCAAGTTTGTGACGGGATCAGGATGGCGGCTCAGGTTGTAGAGGATGAGGAAGAACTACATAGTGATATGGATACGGATAGTTGAACGCCAGTTGCTAGTTACCGGGGAAGTGGAAAATTCAAAAGTAGTGAAGCAGGCAGAGGTTCTGGGAATTCAGGAGACAAAGGAAATCTTGAAGACGACAGTACAGATGATGGAAGCAAGGGTGTGCATAAAAAGATTCAATTCAATTCAATTTTATTTACGTCAGACCAGGTGTACCTACTATGAAGAAAAAAGAGAGAGAGCAAAAAGTTAAAAGCTGAAATGTCAACAGTCATTTCAATGTAATGGAATGAAAAACTGGAGAACAGTAGACTGTAGAACCGTAGAAATCAGTAGAGTGATAAAAATATACCCTGATGTCCTCCAGTAGCCTAAGCCTATAGCAGCACAACTATAGATGTAGCTCAGGGTAACATGAGCCTCTCTAACTATCAGCTTTGTCAAAAAGGAAAGTTTTAAGATTAGTCTTAAAAGTAGACAAGGTGTCTGCCTCACGGACCAAAACTGGGAGTTGGTTCCACAGGAGAGGAGCCTGATAGCTAAAGGATCTGCCTCCCATTCTACTTTTAGAGGCTCTAGGAACCACCAGCAGAGCTGCAGTCTGAGAGCAAAGTGCTCTGTTAGGAACATACGGGGTAATCAGAGAATGGGAAATGACCTAGAAGTTGGAAAGAGGCTATTGTGGTTCCAATTCCAAAGACGGGTAAAGATAGCTCAAAACCAGAAAATTATAGACCTATTGCTTTAACATCATGTTTAAGTAAAATTATGGAGAAAATGGTAATTGAAAGATTAATTTATTTTGTTGAATCAAAAGGGTACTTATCAAATTATCAAAGCGGTTTCAGAAGAGGAAGGAATACTATGGATCCAATTGTGTGTTTACAACATGAGGTACTAACAGCAAAAGTTAATAAAGAAAGTGTTTTGGCAGTGTTCTTAGATATAGAAAAGGCTTATGATATGATGTGGAAAGAGGGATTATTGATCAAATTGAGGAAAATGTGAATTTGTGGAAGAATTTATCATTGGGTAGAGAACTTAACAATTCAATTCAATTCAATTTTATTTATATAACGCCAATTCATAAACATGTCATCTCGAGGCACTTTACAAAGTCAAAATCAATCATATTATACAGATTGGTCAAAAATTTCCTATATAAGGAAACCAGTTGATTGCATCAAAGTCCCAACAAGCAGCATTCACTCCTGGAGAAGCGCAGTGCTACAGGGGGAGTCGTCTGCATTGTCCATGGCTTTGCAACAATCCCTCATACTGAGCAAGCATGAAGCGTCAGTGGAAAGAAAAACCACCCATTAGCAGGAAGGAAAAACCTCCAGCAGAACCAGGCTCAGTATGAACGGTCATCTGCCTCGACCGACTGGGGGTTACAGAAGACAGAGCAGAGACACAACAAGACAGACAAAAAAGCACAGAAGCACACATTGATCCAGTGATCTGTTATACATTAGATGGTAATAGTGGTGATCTGTCTTCCCTGGATGATGTCACAGTTAACAGAACGTCAGACTAGGTGTACCTACTATGAAGAAAAAAGAGAGAGAACAAAAAGTTACAAGCTGAAATGACAACAGTCATTTCAATGTAATGCAATGCAAAACTGGAGAACAGTAGACTGGAGAACAGTAGAAATCAGTAGATTGAGAGAAATAGGCCCCGATGTCCTCCAGCAGCCTAAGCCTATAGCAGCATAACTACAGATGTAGCTCAGGGTAACATGAGCCACTCTAACTATAAGCTTAAATTCTATTCTTGATATAACAGGAAGCCAATGAAGGGAAGCTAAAATTGGAGAAATATGATCCCTCTTGTTGATTTTCATCAGAACTCTTGCTGCAGCATTTTGGATCAGCTGAAGACTTCGAACTGCATTTTGTGGACTTCCTGATAGTAAAGAATTACAATAGTCCAGCCTTGAAGTAACAAATGCATGGACTAGTTTTTCAGCATCACCCCTGGACAGAATGTTTCTAATTTTGGCGATATTCCTGAGGTGAAAAAAAGGAATCTCTGGAAACCTGTTTAATATGGGATTTAAATGACATGTCTTGGTCGAAGACAACACCAAGATTTTTAACTTTATTTCCAGAGGCCAGAATGGATAATACAAGTAAGAGTTGGTAAGAGTCTTTCAGGGAGAAATTAAAAAGAACCACACAAGGCAGTATTATCAGTCCTTTATTATTTTCAGTTATGATAAATGATGCACTTAAAGAAATAGAAAATGAATTGGGTTGTTCATTGTTTGCTGATGACGGAGCTATTTGGAAACGTAGAAGGAATGTTAAATATATTGTAGGCTCTTCCTGGCTCTTATTCAAGAGCCAGGAAGTGAGCGGCTTGCTCCTTTATTATCTTCTTACACATTTAGTCAGCATTTCTGACTGCTTTGAATCCAGTGTAAAACTAGAAAAGAAAGATACAAAAAAAATGGCTTAATAAACAGCCATGTAAATATCAGTATTAACGTATCAAAGTATCAGCTGCTTAATATTAACTCAACAGGTATTTTCACAGCCGGCTAGAAAAGTGGCAAATTAGCAAGTAAACACACACACTCTGCTGTCACACAGACCACGACATTTTACCGTTGCTTTTATACACAAAATAACCATAAAAGATATTAACATATCTTATCGAATCTGTAAACAATGAGCAACACTTACAACCATTGCTTTCGGAGATTAACTGCATTGTTGCTGCCCTGAGACGATGCACACATGCTCTCTTCCTCTTGTTTGCGTCTTTACTTCCTACTTCCGGTTTGGAAGATTTTCAACATAAAAGCACCGCAAATTCATTTAAAACAGAGAACGGTATATTAACATTTCAAAATAGTTTTTAAATGTCTTTTAAACATATTAAACATATTCAGGGCAGAACAAAGATCTAGAGAGAGTAAAGCAATTTAAATTCTTAGGAGTATGGTTTGATAAAAAAAACTATCCTGGAAAGTGCACATAGATAAGGTTATTGAAAAATGTAAAAGGATACTTAATATATTGAGATGTTTAGTTGGGTATGAATGTTACATTCCTGCAGTGAAAAAGAAAGGGTTCATAATGAAGTTGGACAATTATTCAGAAAGCTACAGAATTAGGATTAAATCATTTAAATATTAGTCCAACAGTACCATTATCAATAACACCACCATGGATTTTACCTGAAACAATAGTAGATTTAACAATATTGGAAAAGAAAAATAAAGATAAAATGTATATGTGTAATTCTATAATAGTGGAGGAATATATAGAACAGTTTTATAATAATGTAAAAATGTATACGGATGCATCAAAAAAGCAATTACGACAAACTGGAGTAGGTGTAATAATTCCAGAGTTTAAACTGCATATAGGGAAGAAATTAAATGAAGGAATATCTGTTTATACGGCAGAAATGATTGCATTATTAGTTGCTGTAGAATGGATTGAGGAAGTGAGACCATTAAGAGCTGTCATATGTTCAGATTCAAGTTCATCATTGATCAGTTTAAAAAGAAATCATTCAGAAAGCCGTCCAGATATCTTATTAGTAATTCAACAAATATTATATCATATTCAGATGATGGGGTTATCAGCTGTGTTTCTTTGGGTTCCTGCACATATAGGAGTGAAAGGTAATTAAATGGCTGATAAGAAAGCTAAAGAGTCGATAAATAAAAGTAAGAGTGATTAAGAATAGACATGGGTAAATCAGAGGTTCAAAGTATTATGCTGCCATCTTGTGGTCAAAAATAATACCCGTTTTTATGACAAAATGACATCTTTGATGAAAATTAATTGACTTTCTTTAGGGTTTACACAATTGGTCCAAGAGACTTTTTTGTAGGGACTGAGAAGTTACATCTGCTTACCGAGTTTCATAATTCTCAGACAAAGCATGGCTTGGGGCTTACTGATTTAATGCGTTTTTAATGGTTTTCCACAAACCTGATTTTTGCAATGCGACAGCTCAGGCAAATATGCATATTTCATAAAACATTTGATAACTTTTAACCCTCAAGGTCTCATCTCCACGCTGAAAAAATTTGAAAGTGATAGCTTAAAATGCCTAGGACTAGTTCGTTAAAGTTCGAGGCAAAAACCGTCAATATTTTACCCTTTGACCCAAAATGGCAGGCTTCCTGTGGGTTTTAGAGCATACCCACAATAGACTTTTTTTCATAATTTTAAAAAAGCTACCTAGGTATAAAATTTCAGCTTTCTACGTTTTACGGTTTGGCCCAACTCACTCTAGTTGGCGCTGTTGAGCGGGTTTGCCACGCCCGCTTTCAATTACACTAAAATCATGCGATTTCTCACGGGGGACAATTTTGGGCAAAGTTTGGTGAGTTTTCATGCATGTTTAGGCCTCCAAAAAGCCGTTTCAAAAGTCCCAAGAATAAATAATAATAATAATTAAAGCCGCAAGCGGCGATGAGCGGCCCTCGCAGCCAAGCACCGCTGGGGTACGCGCACCTCCTCCCTCCAGCCACCGCAGAAGCTGTCACGCATTTTCCCTGCCTTTCCACCGGGCGATTCACACGAACCCGTACGGCAGCGCTCCACCCCCCCCCCCCCCCCCCCCACCCGACTCACAAAAAAATCAGGTGCAGATCGGTCGATGCAGCGAGGAGATACAATCGTTCGGCGGGCCGTACGTTTGACACCCCTGGTTTAAACATTATTTTACTGGTTGAAATGCAGTTAAAAGTCTTCAGCTGAAAGGTTGTTGCACACAAATAAAACTTGTTTTGCACACAAAAAGATATGTTTCACACAAAAAAATTGTTTTGCAAACTGTCCGCCTACCTTGCGCTCAAAATATCATTTATAAGTTTTCCTCAAGTACAAAATGGTCTCTGCTCGCACAAAACAGACTCTGCTCGACTACGATACAATCCCACCCACGCTGCGGTAAATTTGTGCCAAAAGTCACGTGATGCATTAAGAGTTGTTGTTGTTCAGACTTCCCGACATTGAGAAGAATTCAGTTATCTCTAAACTATTGGGCTAATTTACAGGGTCATAGTGAAGATCATCCAGCACAGACCACTTTAACATCTTGTTGGGAAATGGAGAACAGGGAGAGAAGAAGCTTTGGGTAGACAGTTAGACAAAAAGCAATGGAATTAGAATTAACTGATTTAATGTTCAGTTCAACAGTACCACTGACAGCAGTACAACCTTGGATACTACCTGAAGCTAAAGTAGATCTAACACTATTACGAAAGGGAAATAAGGTCAGGGGGTTTGTTTTAAATTCAAATACAATACAGGAATATATTAATAGTTACTACAGTTTCATTCAGATCTACACAGATGCATCAAAAAAGTTTAGATAACAAGATAGGAGTATCTTTTATACTTCCAGAGTTTCATATTACAGTAGGAAAGAGGACAAGTGATAATATATCAGTATACACAGGAGAAATGCTAGCTATTTTGTTTGCAGTGCAATGGATAGAAGAAAAAAGACCTCTGAGAGTGATTATTTGTTCAGATTCATCTTCATCACTAATCAGTTTACAGATAAAACACTCAGACAGTAGACCAGATATTTTGATAGAAATCCAGCAAACATTATACAGAATTCAAATGATGGACATTACAGTCATATTTTTGTGGGTACCAGCACACATGGGAGTTAAAGGAAATGAAATGGCAGATAAGGCTGCAAAGGAGGCTACAACAAGAAAAGACATTGATGTGTCAGTTAAAATTAGTAAGATGGAAATAAAGAGCATAATTAAACAGAAGATGAAGGAAAGGTGGCAAAAGCAATGGGAGGAAGAGAGGAACAGAAGATGGTTTTACATGATCCAGAGGAGAGTGGGAAAAATGAGATGGGCAGGGAAGAACATAGGAGAAGAAACAATTATATCAGGACTTATATTTGGGCACACAGGATTAAATAATACATTATTCTAAATAGGTAAACATAACAATGGCAGATGTGAATATTGTGAGCAACAAGAGACAGTTGAACACGTTATGGTATACTGTAGGAAGTACGAAAGAGAAAGGAGAGAAATGGTCCAAAATCTAAAAAGGAAAAGAATACAATTTGATTTAATAGAAATACTTAGAAAAACTCCAGAGATAATTGTTATGTGATTATTTTTCATTATCTTAGATTAATAAATGTAATTGAGAGGATTTGAAATCTTTTTTTGGTTTTGTTTATATTGTTTTGTTAATTTGATTGTGACTTGTTTTGTTTAGTATAAATAATTCTGATCCACACTCCATACCAGTTGGTGGCGGTAATGCACCATTTGGTTGCGTGCCAACCGGCAAAAAAAATCCATAAAGAAAAAGAAGAAGCAGAAGACTTCCCGACAGCAGGGGGCGCACCTGAAAAAAACTGAAAGGCGCCGGTTTGGCTGAGGAAGAAAGACGTGATATCACAGCTAACAGCAGGGACGTGCAGAGGGGGGCGGGGGGCTTGGTCACCTGCCCCTTTGCCCCTTGATGCCCAAAGTGCCCTTTTGTCAGTGTTTTTTTTATGTGTGTGTGTGTGCATGTCCAAAATAAAAATAATTTAGATCTAAATTGCCACAGTTACCGTGGCACGGTTACATGATCCACATAACGTGCCTCACTTTTCCCTTCTTCTCCTCTCGCAGCTCCGCGGCTGCTGCTGCCGCTGTCTGACTGCCTGCCCCTTTAAATCGGCAGCACACGTGACTGTGCTCTGTGCATTTTTTTAAACTTAACTCTCATTGGTTGTACTGCCTTAAATCCCGCCTTTCCTCTTTCTGCTTGCTAGCGCGTGTGTGCGTGCTTATTTGCTTGGAGCGCAAGATTTAAATTTCAATTCATACAGGTATACTGCCGTTACCTCAATTAATACTTGACAACAAACTAGTCCCAGTTAAAGGTATACTATGCAACCGGGGTTGATTTTCCAGCGAGGCTCCCCCCAGAGGGCGAAAGTAAAAGTGCATTGTCGTAAAGATGCTCAGCTGTTCTCCTGGTTTCTCCATCAAGCCAGGTGCGGTTGTTTGTAGGTGGGGTTGTATTTCCCCTAACCCTAACATACATAAATTTCCCTCGACAGACACAAATATCCTAAAGTTAGTATATTACAGTTATTATCCATTATGCACTTACCAAATATGACTTCAAACAGATTTAAAGTCCTGAATTCCTACTTTCCATTCCAGCCCACAAAGTTGTACTGCCTTGACAGGCCATAGTCCATGATGAAGAACATCATACGTCTCGTGGCCTCATCCACAGTCCTCCCACCAATGTCTGACACTGCTGTGACCTAAGGGGGAACAAAAACAGTTCAAAGCTAATTCATTTTTATAGCTCACAGGAGTAAACACGATGCAAAGACAAACTCTGGGTCTAGATTATTTTCATTGTTGATTAATCTATTGATTATTTTAAACAATTAATTGATTGGTTGCTATAATAATAAAATGTTACAAAATTTTGAAAAATATCAGTGTTTCCCAAATCTCTTGTTCTGTCAACAAAACATGGAGATACTCAGTTTATTGCCATAAATGAGCAAAGAAAACAGAAATATTCACATTTATGAAGCTGAAATCAGAGACGTAGGACTCTTTTGTTGGGTGTTCACGTCAGTAATAAGCTGGACTGGACTCATAACACCGACGCTCTGCATAAGAAGGGCCAGAGCCGCCTCCACCTCCTGAGGAGGCTGAGTTCCTTTGGAGTGAGCAGGCCCCTGCTTAAGACTTTTTATGACTCTGTGGTAGCCTCAGCCCTTCTCTACGCTGTCGTCTGCTGGGCTCCAGACAGCGCAGAACGGGACAGAATGAGGCTGAATAAGCTGGTGAGGAAGGCCACTTCTGTCCTGGGCTGCACTCTGGACTCAGTGGAGAAAGTAGCTGAGAGGAGGGTGTTGTCCAAGTTCACATCCATCATGGACAACACCTTCCACCCCCTGCACCAGACTGTAGAGGAGCTGAGCAGCTCCTTTAGTGCCAGACTTAGACACCCTGTCTGTAAAAAGGAGCGCTACCGCAAGTCATTCATTCCTGCTGCAATCAGATTATACAGTGCTGCACTGTAACTGTAACCAATGTGCAATAATCTATCTAATTCACTGTGCGATAACCTGTGCAATGATCCGAAGAACTTCTGCTGCTATCACCAAGTGAATATATGTCAGTACATGTGTATGTAGGTATATATATATATATATATATATATATTGTCTAAAGACAATTACATGATCGGCTTTCTATCACCTGAATATATGTCAGTACATGTGCATATATGTATGTATTTATATATATATATATATATATATATATATATATATATATATATATACAGGGGTTGGACAATGAAACTGAAACACCTCTCATTTTAGTGTGGGAGGTTTCATGGCTAAATTGGACCAGCCTGGTGGCCAATCTTCATTAATTGCACATTGAACCAATAAGAGAAGAGTGTGAAGGTCCAATTAGCAGGGTAAGAGCACAGTTTTGCTCAAAATATTGCAATGCACACAACATTATGGGTGACATACCAGAGTTCAAAAGAGGACAAATTGTTGGTGCACGTCTTGCTGGCGCATCTGTGACCAAGACAGCAAGTCTTTGTGATGTATCAAGAGCCACGGTGTCCAGGGTAATGTCAGCATACCACCAAGAAGGACGAACCACATCCAACAGGATTAACTGTGGACGCAAGAGGAAGCTGTCTGAAAGGGATGTTAGAGTGCTTACCCGGATTGTATCCAAAAAACATGAAACCACGGCTCCCCAAATCACGGCAGAACTAAACGTGCACCTCAACTCTCCTGTTTCTACCAAAACTGTCCGTCGGGAGCTCCACAGGGTTAATATCCACGGCTGGATTCAGAGTGTCTGAAAACATAAAGTACATTTTGCTGCATTGACGTGTATTCTCTCTGAGCGCAGCTTGGTCTGACCTAAGATGGCCGCTCTGTCGGCACGCCTCTCACCCGACGACGGGGCGTCTACGTCATGGGTTAAAGCTAAAATAATCAGTTTGCCGGAAAAAAATTCCTAGTCAGCCCATATATTCCCGGGACCGTGGAAATAATGCCACATTAGTTACCTCACTTGCTTATTGTGCAGAGTCAACTTTAACCAAATCTGGTAGTTTTACAATATCCACTGACCATTCATGTCTCTGTCCCACCTTTCAGCTTCAGAGCCTTGGTGTCTTCCTGGACAGCCTCCCATCCTCTCCTCCACTGTCCACATCCATAACATAACCTGGTTAACTTTCATATCGGGAACATCAAGTTCTTCCTTAACACTTTAACCAAACTGGTCCACAGTCCACTTTACACTGTCAGCTCCCTTCCCTCCCTGTCCTCCAGAAAACCTCCATAAATTACAACTAGTACAAAAGACAGCAATTTACATCTTTAAATCATCTACTTCACATCTGAACATTACCTCCACTGGCTCCCTGTCACCTTCAGTATAAATTAATCATATGAACAAACAAGGCCAACCACAACCTGGACAATGCAGGACATATAACCAACACTATGATGTCATACATTTTAGTTTAACACTGATCGCACATTACAAGGTCCCTGATTGGTTTATCAGCTAAGTTGCTGGAAGCCAGTGAATACACGCTGAAAGGTGACATGGCCACAGGTGGAAATAATTCATTAATTAACTGGAGCAGCGACAGTGTGTCTATCGACAGACACGCTTACCGAGGGCAGTTGTTGTCAGATGGTCAATCCGCTCCACTTCCTGACTTGCTGGTTCGCATAAACCCAAAGAAAACCTTTGACCACCACTGCTTTCATTCATGCATCTGTGGCCAGTTTGAGATGTTCTTCCAAAAGTTATGATTGAACACCGATCATAACTTTTGGTCTACGTATACATGTCTGTGCTGGTAGCCAGCGCAGAGCCATAGAGAGAACGGCTCTGAGCCAGCGGAACCCGGATGTAAACAAGAGCCTTGCTCGCTAGCCTTAGGGCGCTAGCATTAGCGCTATAAGTAGCACCTTAAGACGCTAGAATTAGCCGCAGAACTGAGACTGCTCATCCCACCTCAAGTTGTGGTGGGGGATATTACACTACATGCATATATAATCCAAAAAGCCTTACCTGTTTGTCTGTTTCCCCTCCTAAATTCTCCAATGTGTGGTGCTAATGTTGTTAGCTGTGACATCACGGACTTCTTCCTCAGGCAAACGGACACGTTTCAGATTGTTGGAGTGCGCCCCCTGCTGTTGGGAGTCTTCTTCTTCTCTTGTTCTTTATGAATTTTTCTCACAGTGTGTCATATATGTTCAACTGTGTCTTGTTCCTCACAATATTCACATCTGCCAGTGTTATGCTTCCCTATTTTGAATAATGTACCATTTAATCCTGTGTGGGCAAATCTAAGTCTTGATATAAGATAAGATAGTCTTTATTGATCTCACATTGGAGAAATTCACTTGTCACATCGGCTCAATAGTCAGTCAATAGTCAGCAGTAGGAAAGGGTGCATCAGTTATATACAGTGTATCTTCCTATATACAGTGGATCAAAAAGAAAATGAGAAAAAAAGTAAGAATTAAAAAAATACAAAAGAAATCGGAGTAGGCAGGTGATGTCATGTGTACTTCCCGGTTATATACATACATACATACATACACACACACACATTATATATATATATATATATATGTATATATATATATATATATATTATAAATAAATAAATAAATAAAGGCAAGGCAAATTTATTTGTATAGCACAATTCAGTACAGAGACAATGCAAAGTGCTTTACATGATTAAAATACAGGAAAAGAAAACAGAAAATGTAGACATCAATAAACAGCTGGACTAAAAAAGTTGAACTAATGCTGTTTCAGTAGAACAGTTTAACTAGAACAGTCAAAAACAGTCCTAAACAGATGTGTTTTTAATCTTGATTAAAAAGAACTCAGGTTTTCCGCACTTTTACAGTTTTCTGGAAGTTTGTTCCAGATAAGTGGAGCGTAGGAACTAAATGCTGCTTCTCCTTGTTTAGTTCTGGCTGTAGGTACGCAGAGAAGGCTGGAGCCAGAAGACCTTAGTGCTCTGGATGGTTGATACACTGATAACAAGTCTGTGATGTATTTAGATGCGTTCAGCAGCGTTCTGGATCAGCTGCAGCTGTCTGATCCACTTTTTAGGCAGACCTGTGAAAACACCGTTGCAGTAATCGATTCTACTAAAGATAAACGCATGGATTAGTTTTTCCAGATCCTGCTGAGACATCAGTCCTTTAATCCTGGAAATGTTCTTCAGGTGATAGAAAGCCGATCTTGTATATATATATATATATATATATATATATATATATATATATATATATATATATATATATATATATATATATATATATATATATATATAGGCCTACATACACATGTACTGACATATATTCACTTGGTGATAGCAGCAGAAGTTCTTCCGGATCATTGCACAGGTTATAGCACAGTGTATTAAATAGATTATTGCACATTATTTATTGCCCAAAGTTATAACAGTTGTGGTTATATAGAACAGATTGCTGGATCAATGTCTGCTTCTGTGCTTTTTTGTCTGTCTTGTTGTGTCTCTGCTCTGTCTTCTGTAACCCCCAGTCGGTCGAGGCAGATGACCGTTCATACTGAGCCCGGTTCTGCTGGAGGTTTTTCCTTCCTGTTAATGGGGAGGTTTTTTTCCCTGTTGCTTCATGCTTGTTCAGTATGAGGGATTGTTGCAAAGCCATGGACAATGCAGACTACTCTCCCTGTGGCTCTACGCTTTTTCAGGAGGAAATGCTGCTTGTCAAGACCTTAATGCAATCAACTGGTTCCCTCGGCTAAAATGTTTATCCATTTTAGCCGCGCAATCCTCCATAATTAAAGTCCGACAGTCCACAGATGGCAACAGTTTGTTGATTCAAAATTAATTGTTCATCCACTTCAGCAACCGATGCATTGGAATTACGCCCTTATGTGTGCACACTATATTTAGATGGCCATCATATCGGTGGTAGCGCTACACATACCTAATCCAGACGAATGATTGTTCAAATCCAGCGCCGAGCTGATCAACTGCGTCCTCACCGATGTCTATCCTGTCCGACGTCACCTCAGGTGAGCTGAGTTCGATCAGCTGATGCTCCACTCCAAACACGTAACCTCCAGCCCAGTCTTATCTTGCGCAATCACCACCATCAACCATGCAGAAACACGTATCTTTACTTATGCACAGTTCGTGAAGATGCACAAACAGTTTTTGACTGGTTTTGTAGCGGCCAAGCCAATACTTTAAGCCACTGAGGTGCTGCATCGGGGAAATAGAGTTGACGCGCTTATTGTTACCGTTTTGGGATGAATTAGAGTCCGAGTCGTCAGGGCATGTTGAACGCTTCGTCCATTTATTTTCCTCTTTGCATATCAAATGTCCATCATACATGAACACATCTCCAGACAACATATAAAGCAGACTTGCTTGCTTGTATTTATCTTTTTGCGGTCAAAAACTGTTTTCCCCTTCCGGGTGGAAAACCTACCTATCAAAGAAAAGTTCCCCCCTTAAAAAGACATGAACGCTAATTACCCAATCAATGCATTTGCGCTCCTACATATAGGATTAAAGATTAAAATCTTATTTCTTTTAAAGGCCAGCTAAAGATATTTTAAAGCTGCTTCCACTTTTGGACGAATGTGTATAAATGGTTTGGTAAAATATGTACCGTGACTTACAGATGACGCCCAAACATTTGGGTGTGCTGCCATCTAGTGTTGGAAATAATAAATGTTTTTTCCTTCAAAACACAATTCATGTTATAAATAATTGTCAAAAAAATATGGTTGGACGTAGCAAAAATGTTTTTGATAACTTTTGATCCTCTATGTGTGAGGAATTTTTTGGAGTAACTTTGAATGCCATAAGTGTAACGGTTTAGGAGTAGTTTATTCAAATGTAACCCCCAAAAATATGGGAAAATGACATCTTTGATGAGAAATGAATGATTTCCTGTAGGAGGTAGCCCATTGCTTCAGGAGGCTTTTTTGTAGGGCCTATGAAGTTACATGCACTTACCGAGTTTCATAATTCTCAGACAAAGCATGGCTTGGGGCTTACTGATTTAATGCGTTTTTAATGGTTTTCCACAAACCTGATTTTTGCAATGCGACAGCTCAGGCAAATATGCATATTTCATAAAACCTTTGATAACTTTTAAACGTCAATGTCTTAACTGCATGCTGAAAAAATTAGAAAGTAATAGGTTAAAATGCCTAGGACTAGTTCGTTAAAGTTTGAGGCAAAAACGGCCAATATTTTACCCTTTGACCCAAAATAGCAGACTTCCTGTGGGTTTTAGAGCATACACCCAAGAGACTTTTTTTCATAATTTTAAAAAACCTACCTAGGTAAGAAATTTCAGCTTTCTACGTGTTACGGTTTGGCCCAACTCACTCTAGTTGGCGCTGTTGAGCAGGTTTGCCACGCCCGTTTTCAATTACACTAAAATCATGCGATTTCTCACGGGGGACAATTTTGGGCAAAGTTTGGTGAGTTTTCATGCATGTTTAGGCCTCCAAAAAGCCGTTTCAAAAGTCCCAAGAATAAATAATAATAATAATTAAAACCGCAAGCGGTGATGATCGGCCCTCGCAGCCAAGCGCCGCTCTGGCCTATGGTCCACCGCTAGGGTACGCGCACCTCCCGCCGCCAGCCACCGCAGAAGCTGTCGCGCATTTTCCTCGCCCGTCCACCATGCAATACACACGTATGCGTTGGGCAGCGCTCCCCCACGACTCACAAAAAATCTGGTGCAGATCGGTCGATGCACCGAGGAGACACAGCCGTTGAATAATGAAAATGCATTTGGCCACCGGGCCGGACTAAATCGTTCGGCGGGCCAGATCCGGCCCGCAGGCCGTACGTTTGACACCCCTGGTTTAAACATTAGTATACCAACTTAATCAAAGGTATCTTACTAGCTGTTAATCCAGCTTCATGTGAAAAGTTAACAAAACCTTTTTAGTTATTTAAAGTTAATTATTTCATGTGTTTAAGGGTTTCGTTTCTTGCATTAAGACAGCTTTTATGAAAGTTTGACAGTTAAATTGGTGGATACACACCCAAAAGTAATAATGTAAAAGTAACACTTTAGCAATTGGAATATTGCTAAAGTAACACGTTAGCAATATTCCACATGTGTATGTTGTGTACAAACTTTAGTAATTTCTAACAGACCACTTCACTCTCAGAAAGCAGGTCTGCTGGTGGTTCCTAAAGTCTGTAAAACCAGAATGGTAGGCAGATCCTTTAGCTATCATGCTCCTCTCCAGTGGAACCAACTCCAAGTTTTGGTCCGTGACGCAGACACCCTGTCTACTTTTAAGACTAATCCTAAAACTTTCCTTTTTCCATCCATCCATCGTCTTCCGCTTATCCGGGGTCAGGTCGCGGGTGTAGCAGCTTCAAGAGGGAGGCCCAGACGTCCCTCTCCCCAGCCACTTGGGCCACTTCCTCCGGGGGAATCCCAAAGCGTTCCCAGGCGAGCAGAGTCTCTCCAGCGTGTCCTGGGTCTTCCCCTGGGCCTCCTCCCGGTGGGATGTGCCCAGAACACCTCACCAGGGATGCGTCCAGGAGGCATCCTAACCAGATGCCCGAGCCACCTCAACTGGCTCCTCTCAATGTGGAGGAGCAGCGGCTCTACTCTGAGTCCTCCCCGGATGACTGAGCTCCTCACCCTATCTCTAAGGGAGAGCCCAGACACACTATGGAGAAAACTCATTTTGGCCGCTTGTATCCGGGATCTCGTTCTTTCGGTCACGACCCAAAGCTCGTGACCATAGATGAGGGTAGGAACGTAGATCGACTGGTAAATCGAGACCTTGGCCTTTTGGCTCAGCTCTCTCTTCACCACAACGGATCGGTACAGCGCCCGCTTCACAGCAGACGTTGCACCAATCCGCCTGTCGATCCCCCGCTCCATCTTCCCCTCATTCGTGAACAAGACCCCAAGATACTTGAACTCCTCCACTAGAAGCTGGCTCTTGGGACTTTCCTTTTTGACAAAGCTTATAGTTAGAGTGGTTCATGTTACCCTGAGCTACCTCTATAGTTATGCTGCTATAGGCGTAGGCTGCTGGAGGACATCAGGGTCTATTGTTCTTCAATTTTGCATGACTGTTGTCATTTCAGCTTTTAACTTTTTGTTTTTTCTATTTTTTCTTCATAGTAGGTACACCTGGTCTGGCGTTCTGTTAGCTGTGACATCATTCAGGGAAGACAGATCACCTGCTATTACCATCTAATGTAAAACACATTATTGGATCAATGTGTGCTTCTGTGCTTTTTTGTCTGTCTTGTTGTGTCTCTGCTCTGTCTTTTGTAACCCCCAATCGGTCAAGGCAGATTACCGTTCATACTGAGCCCGGTTCTGCTGGAGGTTTTTCCTTCCTGTTAATGGGGAGTTTTTCCTTCTGCTGTCACTTCATGCTTGATCAGTATGAGGGATTGCTGCAAAGCCATGTACAATGCAAACGACTCTCCCTGTGGCTCTACGCTTCTCCAGGAGTGAATGCTGCTTGTTACGACTTTGATGAAATCAACTGGTTCCCTTATATAGGAATTTATTTTACCAATCTGGATAATCTGACTTAATATGTATAATCTGATTGATTTTGACATTGTAAACTGCCTTTAGATGACATGCAGGCATGGACTGGTAATCGGGCGTACCGGGCATTTTCCCGGTGGGCCGACGTGCTGTTTGGGCCGGCAGACCCGACATGTATATTAATAATATGTATTATTATTATTAATATTATTATTATTATTATTTTATATATCTGCCTCGTTATATTTGCATAATGCATGAAGAAAAATATCAGCAGCGCAAGAGTATGTTCCGATCATCCGGCCCTTACCACAGGCTACTGCAGCCCATTGGTTATCATCCCTGACAGTCTAAAGGGCTAGGCCAATCATAAAGTAGAAAAACACCTTCACGCTCCATGTGGAACTTTGTGCAGCGGTGTTCACAGTAGTAATGGATAAGAAACGCAAGGGAGGCGCAGAGAAACTGCACGAAAAAAAGAAACGAGTTCTTCAAACGGATGCTGCGAAATGTGTCAAACTGACATGTTCCCAACAGCAGGCCCTTCATCTGCTCCGGTGTCTGGTGTAAAATATGGTGGTTGTGGTTGTAGTCAGTGACGTGCGGTAGGGTTCATAGCTGGTGAGGCACTGACGTCATCAGAGTCAGATTTACAAATATATACACTCTACAGAGTAGACTCGTTGCAAAGTGCTGAAGGAGACTGATTGAGCCAAATAAATTCACCAAGATACATGGAAAAATATTGGTTCTTTGATGAAAAAAATTGTCATTTGATTGGTAACAGTTTATGAGTTATGATGGATTTCTGCATTTGTAACACATTCTAAAACTATAACCCACATTAAGCACATTTCATTACAGAAACAAAACATGAATAAGTATCGCTGTCTTACCTCTACTTATAATTTAAGTCCCTGTGGCGCTCTTTCTGAACAAAAATATCATCATTTTCCGGTAAAAGTTCTTTTTATCTTCTTCAGATTTAAAACTCTCTTAGTCTCAGTGGAGCTCACTGCCAGGGAGGAAAGCCTTCCCTGATCAGTCCTGTTCCAGCTGTATGTTTAGAGTCTTTTTAGTGCTTTACTTGTTTAGCAAAACTCGCTAATAAAACATCAATAACTTGTTTTGACTCTACTATTTGGGGATCACGAGCGGTGCCCCTTGAGCGCCCCCTGCCTAGTGGCCAAGGAACTGCTGGCCTCACCTACAACCAGTTCTTTGCTGTTTATGATCGGCCAGCACCACGAAAACATGTTATCTGCACACAGTTTGATGACCAAAACACAATTCGTAATCCACATATATTAAATTGTGGAAAATCAGTTCATAACTGTTTGAACAATTGAATTTATGATCTAGAGACAGGAAGATGCATTCACAGAATGGAAGTCAGCGCAGTTACCATGGGATTGCGCAATCCCAGGGTAGGCCAAGCTCGCTGCGGCCTCACCGGCTTCGCTATGAAGCGCCACCAAGGATTTACATGAAAAATAGCGAAAAGTCTGCGATATTTAAGAAAATATGATCAAAAATTAGGAAATTAGATAAATAAAATACTTATTACAAATGACTGAGTAAATCAAAATTTATATTATGTTATTATATATTTTCTTTCTTTCCATGATGACAAGTGAGGCATTTCTCTGGTTCATTTTGTCATTGGCATCCTTTTTTACACAGTGAGTGCACATTAGTCCAATGTTACCCTACAGTATCTGGAAGACTGAATAGATCTGATGAGCAACTTACAATAACTATGATGATGTAACGTGATAATATGTGTGACTGACCGTGACACCTCTCTTTCTCTCTCTCTCTCTCTGATCTAAGAATAGTTGCTGTGCTGTGGTGGAGTTTACATTTTACAGTGTTAATAAATTAAGATTTTGGAAGTATTTTAAGTGTCCACTCTCACTAATTTTCATTATCCTGACTTCAAGGTATTGCACAGTTGGTATTGCACAGTTGGTATACACATTCAGTACACAAAAAAAATATGGTGGGCCAGTCTAATCCAAAATGCCAGGGCCAATTTTTTGTCCCAATCCACCCCTGATGACATGTTTCATGATTTGGCGCTATATAAATAAAAACTGAAATGTATTGAACAAGAGTTTGTCAGTTTTCAAGCAGGATTTTTATATCTGTTCAACTTAAATATGTAAGGAAACCAAAGAGTTAAGATCACTTACTTACCAAGAGAGATTCCTTTGGGGTTTATTTGTGGTCTCTTGCTGCCCCCTGCTGGACAAGTTTGATCAAATACATATGCTTTACATGTCAACTTGGTATCAAAATTCAGATTTCAATCTAAAATGGCTTACTTCCTGTGATACTTGCAGTATGACATTAATTGTAAATTCTGAGCGTCTTGCTGAGATCTACAACTGTACAAAATTTCATTACTCTATGATGAAGTAAGTGAATACCAAAGGGTCCTTTGAAATTTGCTTGGTGGCGCTATAGAGAAACTAAGTCCTGCTCACTAAAGTTTGTTATGGATTCCTGTTGGGGGGTGGATAAGGATGCATCCAAATGAGTTTTAAGCAGCTCGGCCCAAAACTGTGGAATTCAGAGCCAAACGTATGACAGCAGCGTTTGAGGTGAATATGCCACGCCGCCACGCCCCCCTGCTCCATCCAATCCAGTTGGGCCTGAAATCCACAACACAACAACATGTGTTCTGTCTGTGGACACAGTTTCATGTTGATTAGCTCAGAGGGGTAACATAGCGACCGCTTACAACAAAACATGACACTTCCTGTTGTCAGCGGGCGTGGCCTAAGCAATGTCATCATTTGACCATTGGATATTATAGGAGACCTGATGGTGATCAATTACTGAAAGTTTGGTGCCTCTGTGTGTTTCTGTGTAGGAGATATAACACTTTTATTTTTTGTGGCGAATAGGTGAACTTTGACCCCTGCCAACGCCCCTTCAGCATGCTCAAAAACTCACCGTTTTGATAACTTTTAATTGGCCATGCCTTATGACCAGACTGCCCGAGTTTCAAGCCGCTCGCTCAAAATCTCTAGGAGGAGATCCATCAAATACCAATGCTGTAAACGTCATAATTGAGGTCAAAATCAGACTTTCAGTCTAAAATGGCCGACTTCCTGTGATAGTTGCACTATGACATTAATTGTAAATTCTGAGCGTCTTGTTGAGCTCTACCACTGTACCAAATCTCATGTCTCTACGATGAAGTAAGTGAATAGCAAAGGGTCCTTTGAAAATTGCTAAGTGGCGCCGTTGAGGCATTAGGTCACGCCCACCAAAATTTGTTATGGATTCCTGTTGGGGGGTGGATAAGGATGCATCCAAGTGAGTTTTATGCAGCTCGGCCCAAAAATGTGGAATTCAGAGCCAAACGTATGGCAGCGGCGTTTGAGGTGACTTCACCACGCCGCCACGCTCTCCTGCTCCATCGAATCGACTTGGGGCTGGAATCCACAACACAACAACATGTCTTCTGTCTCTGGACACAGTTTCATGTTGATTAGCTCAGAGGGGTAACATAGCGACCGTTTACAGCAAAACATGACACTTCCTGTTGTCAGGGGGTGTGGCCTAAGTGATGTCATCATTTGACCATTGGATATTATAGGAGACCTGATGATGATTAATCACAGAAAGTTTGGTGCCTCTGTGTGTTTCTGTGTAGGAGATATAACACTTTTATTTTTTGTGGCGAATAGGTGAACTTTGACCCCTGCCAACGCCCCTTCAGCATGCTCAAAAACTCACCGTTTTGATAACTTTTGATTGGCCATGCCTTATGATCAGACTGCCCGAGTTTCAAGCCGATCGCTCGATATCTCTAGGAGGAGTTAGATCTTATACCGATGCTGTAACTGTCAAAATTGAGGTCAAAATCAGACTTTCAATCTAAAATGGCCGACTTCCTGTGATATTTACACTATGACATTAATTGTAAATTCTGAGCGTCTTGGTGAGCTCTACAACTGTACCAAATTTCATGTCTCTACGACGAAGTAAGTGAATAGCAAAGGGTCCTTTGAAAATTTCTAGGTGGCGCCGTTGAGGCATTTTTCTTTAGATTTTTGTGACGACCTTAAAATACAAAATTTTTAAACAGTCACCATGCATCTGCAAAGTTTGGTGAGTTTTTGAAAATGACAAAGCCCCCAAAAAGGCCCCTCTTTAGGGGGGCAGAATAATAATAAGAAATAATAATTAACACTACAGATACAATAGGCCTTCGCAGCGCTTAGCTGCTCGGGCCTAATAATAATAAAATCTGCAGTTACAATAGGCCTTCGCAGCGCTTAGCTGCTCGGGCCTAATAATAATAATAATAATAATTAAAGCCGCAAGCGGCGTTGATCGGCCCTCGCAGCCAAGCACCGCTCCTGCCTATAGCTGGGTTTCACGTGACGTCACAGCGCTGCTGCGCGACACCGCGAAATTCAGATGGAGGGCAGGAAGTGAAGTAGCTGAGGATCTGCCGTCTGAAATAACGCCTATGTTTTGTGTAGTTTACGGCTGCTCCAATCGTTCGAACCGAGAAAATGAAAAGAGCTTTTACAGAGTAACAAAGATTGTCGTTCATAAAGGTGAAAATTGTAAAAAGCTCACAGAACAACGCCGTAAAAATGGATTTTAAACGTACGTCTGCGGTCTGGAGGAGCAGAGTCTGCCAATGCCCGTGTCTGCAGCGACCACTTCGTCGGAGGTAAGCTATAACGTTATGTTAGCCAGCTAACTTGTTTTTGTGGCTGTGTTTATATAGCATAAGGTTGTCGTTAAATGCTCATTTACTTAGTAATGATTAATAGGTTACCGGTAGTCTAATATGGACTTCATTGGGACTGTTTAGGCTGTCCTAGCGCTTTGGGTTACGTTGAGTCGGTAAACTGGGCTCCGACGGTCAACCTCGGTTACCAAAAAACTAAGCCCAAATCAGAAGCATCTCTTCAACGAGAGAAGAGGATGAAGCTCAAAGAAGATCAACAAAGCCGGTCGGAATGTGCAGAGGCTATGTTGGATCTCCAAAAGACAGCTGAGAGCCTGGGTATGAGCTCCGATCTAACGCAGACATGCGACTGCTCTGAACCGAAGCAGCTAACGCTAGCATCTTTTAACACATAAAACAATATAAGAACAAACACTCACCCTGGCGAAGACTAAACGATGATCGTCGTGGAGACGTTTGGTGCCGAGGTTGTGGACCCACCCGCTGACAAAGAAGTTATATGCCTCCATACTTTTATATACGAAGTCTGAAGGACCAGATAGTTTGTTATGTCAACGGCCCCCACCGTCGGCAAATCTTTAAGGTCCACCGAAAACTCACTCATCTTCATGAGGTACGGGTCACGTCCAACATATTTGTCAATCAACTCCTTGTATCTATGTCTTAAAACAGGCTCTAACTCCATACAATACGGGCTCTCGGTAACGGTGTCCTCCATGTTTACGCTAACTTCATAGACGTCCTGCCCTCCATCTGAAATCGCGCCCCCTGGCCGCGTCATAATCATCACGTGACTGAAACCCAGCTATTGGCCACCGCGGGGGTTCGCGCACCGCCGGCCGCCAGCCACCGCAGAAGCTGTCACGCATTTTCCCCGCCCGTCCACCGGGCGATTCACCCGAACCCGTTCGGCAGCGCTCCCCCACGACACACAAAAAATGTGGTGCAGATCAGTCGATGCAGCGAGGAGATACAGCCGTTGAATAATGATAATGCATTTGGCCACCGGGCCGGACCGCTGGGGTTGTAAAGAGATGACATGTTGGAACTATATAAATAAAATTCAATTGAATTAATTTGTCTTTTTATAAAACACACGAGTTGCCTCTTGGCATGACATGCACTATATATATATATATATATATATATATATATATATATATATATATATATATACACACACATTTGACCTAATAAAATACATTATTCATGTTTTTATTAGGTCAAATGCAATAAATTAATTCAATTCAATTTTATTTATATAGCGCCAATTCATGAAACATGTCATCTCAAGGCACTTTACAAAGTTAAGTTCAATCATATTATACATATTGGGTCAGATTATACAGATTGGTCAAAAATGTTCCTATATATGGAAACCAGTTGATTGCATCAAAGTCCCGACAAGCAGAATTCACTCCTGGAGAAGCGTAGAGCCACAGGGAGAGTCGTCTGCATTGTACATGGCTTTGCTGCAATCCCTCATACTGAGCAAGCATGAAGCGACAGTGGGAAGAAAAACTCCCCATTAACGGGAAGGAAAACCTCCGGCAGAACCGGGCTCAGTATGAACGGTCATCTGCCTAGACCGACTGGGGGCTACAGAAGACAGAGCAGAGACACAACAAGAGAGACAAAAAAAGCACAGAAGCACACATTGATCCAGTAATCTGTTCTACATTAGATGATAATAGCGGGTGAGCCGTCTTCTTTGGATGATGTCACAGTTAACAGAACGCCAGACCAGGTGTACCTACTATGAAGATAAAAGAGAGAGAACAGAAAGTTAAAGCAGAAATGACAACACGTAATGCATAATTGAAGAACAGTAGAACTCTATAGAGTGAGAAAATTAGATCCTGACGTCCTCCAGTAGCCTAAGCCTATAGCAGTAAAACTATAAAGGTAGCTCATAGTAACATGAGCCACTCTAGTTATAAGCTTTGTCAAAAAGGAAGGTTTTAAGATTAGTCTTAAAAGTAGACAGGGGTTCTGCTTCACGGACCAAAACTGGGAGTTGGTTCCACAGCCTGATAGCTAAAGGATCTGCCTCCCATTCTACTTTTAGAGACTCTAGGAACCACCAGCAGACCTGCAGTCTGAAAGCGACGTGCTCTGTTAGGAACATACGGGGTAATCAGAGCTCTGATATATGATGGAGCTTGATTATTAAGGGCTTTATACGTTAGAAGAATAATTTTAAATTCTATTCTTGATTTTACAGGAAGCCAATGAAGGGAAGCTAAAATTGGAGAAATATGATCCCGCTTGTTGATTTTCATCAGAACTCTTGCTGCAGCATTTTGGATCAGCTGAAGGCTTTGAACTGCATTTTGTGGACTTCCTGATAGTAACGAATTACAATATTCCAGCCTTGGAGTAACAAATGCATGGACTAGTTTTTCAGCATCACTCCTGGACAGAATGTTTCTAATTTTGGCGATATTCCGGAGGTGAAAAAAGGAAACTCTGGAAACCTGTTTAATATGGGATTTAAATGACATGTCTTGGTCAAAAATAACACCAAGGTTTCTTACTTTATTACCAGAGGCCAAGTTAATGCCATCCAGATTAAGTGATTGGTTAAGAAGTTTATTTTTTGAGGACTCTGGCCCAAAGATTACAACTTCGGTCTCAGAATTTAGATGCAGGAAATTTAAAGTCATCCAGCTTTTGATGTCATCAAGACATGACTGCAGTCGAAGTAATTGATTGGATTCATCAGGATTTTTGGATAAATATAGCTGAGTGTCATCAGCATAACAGTGGAAATTAATCTCATGCTGTCTGATAATTTTGCCGATCGGAAGCATATATAGGGTAAAGAGAATTGGTCCAAGGACTGAACCCTGTGGTACTCCACAGGTGACCCTAGAGTTTGAGGAAGATTTATTATTAACATGAACAAACTGGAATCTGTCCGACAGATAAGATTTAAACCAGCCTAATGCTTTCCCCTTAATCCCTACAGTATGCTCAAGTCTTTGTAGGAGAATATTTTGATCAAATGTATCAAATGCAGCACTGAGATCTAACAGGACAAGTACAGACACAAGTCCATTATCTGAGGCCATGAGAATATCATTAGTAACCTTCACCAGAGCTGTTTCAGTGCTATGATGAGCTCTGAAGCCTGACTGAAACTCCTCAAGTAGGTCATTGCTTTGTAAATGTTCACAAAGTTGATTAGCAACTACTTTCTCAAGAATTTTAGATAAGAAAAGATTAGATATAGGTCTGTAGTTTACTAGCTCATCTTGATCAAGAGAAGGTTTCTTAAGTAAAGGTTTAATAACAGCTACTTTAAAAACCTGTGGTACATATCCATTTACTAAGGATAGATTAATCATGTCTAAAATAGGACCACTGATCAAAGGGAATACCTCCTTAAACAACTTGGTTGGGATTGGGTCTAACATACAGGTAGAAGGTTTAGATGAAGCTAAGATTTTAGATAGCTCAGAAGGCTCTACTGCTTCTAAACAGTTCAAACACTGTGCAGGTTCTAAAGATTCCTCCAATGCTGCCTTACTTATAATAGATATAATAAATTGTATTTTACGTATCAGATACATAATACACACACACACACACAGATACGATATTATACGTAATATAATTACCATTATAACAATTTAAGAAACTAGTTATATATCAAAAAAGAACATGGAACAGAAAAAAACATGGTCCATCATGTGGGAAAGAGGGACCTGTTGGACCTTTCTATTGCATCCCCTGTCCCTTGATCCGATCAGCTATTTCGACACTGCCCTCTCCAAATCCTTCCTGGTGATCTGTCTGGTTAATGTGTTGTTCTTTAAAGCTCCTGCGGGAAACATATCTTATGGTCACTTCATATGTACCAACACAACTCTCAACTACAATTGTAAAGTCAACTATGTTAAGGTGAAATTTACCAACAAATGATCAGTTTTATATCAATTACCCAAGATTTAAATTGTAATTTTGGGTGAAGTATCCCTTTACATAATTGACTTTACAAACCTGCAAACGTCAGAATGAACTGGGAAAAAGCTAAGAAAAAAAGATCAAAATTCAAAGCTGACTGGCCAAGGCTGTCACATTTTTTTATTTCTTTCTAAAATCTGGCTTTATTAAATTGCCCATAAAAAAATTACAAACCATGCAAAAAATACAAAATGTAATATTTTTGATGAGAACAGCTGTTGACTGGAAGATCTGTGCAAGAAAATCTTGAAAACATTTCTTATATGATAACATTTCTGGAGCACCTGTTTTGAGGGGACATTTATGTCCTTAAGGTGAGGGTATTATTGACCTTAGAAAATCAAATTCATAACATACATAAATTTCCCTCGACAGACACAAATATCTTAAAGTTACTATATTACAGTTATTATCCATTATGCACTTACCAAATATGACTTCAAACAGATTTAAAGTCCTGAATTCCTACTTTCCATTGCAGCCCACAAAGTTGTACTGCCTTGACAGGCCATAGTCCATGATGAAGAACATCATACGTCTCGTGGCCTCATCCACAGTCCTCCCACCAATGTCTGACACTGCTGTGACCTAAGGGGGAACAAAAACAGTTCAAAGCTAATTCATTTTTATAGCTCACAGGAGTAAACACGATGCACAGACAAACTCTGGGTCTAGATTATTTTCATTGTTGATTAATCTATTGATTATTTTAACAATTAATTGATTGGTTGCTATAATAATAAAATGTTACAAAATTTTGAAAAATGTCAATGTTTCCCAAATCTCTTGTTCTGTCAACAAAACATGGAGATACTCAGTTTATTGCCATAAATGAGCAAAGAAAACAGAAATATTCACATTTATGAAGCTGAAATCAGAGACGTAGGACTCTTTTGTTGGGTGTTCACGTCAATAATAAACTGGACTGGACTCATAACACCGACGCTCTGCATAAGAAGGGCCAGATTCGCCTCCACCTCCTGAGGAGGCTGAGTTCCTTTGGAGTGAGCAGGCCCCTGCTTAAGACTTTTTATGACTCTGTGGTGGCCTCAGCCCTTCTCTACGCTGTCGTCTGCTGGGCTCCAGGCAGCGCAGAACGGGACAGAATGAGGCTGAATAAGCTGGTGAGGAAGGCCACTTCTGTCCTGGGCTGCACTCTGGACTCAGTGAAGGAAGTAGCTGAGAGGAGGGTGTTGTCCAAGTTCACATCCATCATGGACAACACCTTCCACCCCCTGTGCAGATTATATAGCAATCATTCTGATTGCTATATAATCTGCAATCAGATTATACAGTACTGCACTGTAACTGTAACCAATGTGCAATAATCTATCTAATTCACTGTGCGATAACCAGTGCAATAATCCTGAAAGAAGTGACTTCTGCTGCTATCAGTAACTGTAACCACAACTGTTATAACTTTGGGCAATAACTACTGTGCAATAATCTATTTAATACACTGTGCTATAACCTGTACAATGATCCGAAGAACTTCTGCTGCTATCACCAGGTGAATATATGTCAGTACATGTGCATGTAGGCATACAGGTAAAAGCCAGTAAATTAGAATATTTTGAAAAACTTGATTTATTTCAGTAATTGCATTCAAAAGGTGTAACTTGTACATTATATTTATTCATTGCACACAGACTGATGCATTCAAATGTTTATTTCATTTAATTTTGATGATTTGAAGTGGCAACAAATGAAAATCCAAAATTCTGTGTGTCACAAAATTAGAATATTGTGTAAGGGTTAAATTTTGAAGACACCTGGTGCCACAAACTAATCCGCTGATTAACGCAAAACACCTGCAATGGGCTTTAAATGGTCTCTCAGTCCAGTTCTGAAGCCTACACAAACATGGGGAAGACTTCAGATTTGACAGCTGTCCAAAAGGCGACCATCGACACATTGCACAAGGAGGGAAAGACACAAAAGGTTATTGCTGAAGAGGCTGGCTGTTCTCAGAGCTCTGTGTCCAAACACATTAATAGAGAGGCAAAGGGAAGGAAAAACTGTGGTCAGAAAAAGTGTACAAGCGATAGGGATCACCGCACCCTAGTCAAGATTGGGAAAAAAAACCCATTCAAAAATGTGGGGGAGAATCACAAGGAGTGGACAGCTGCTGGAGTCAGTGCTTCAAGATCCACCACCAAGAGACGCTTGAAAGACATGGGTTTCAACTGCCGCATACCTCGTGTCAAGCCACTGTTGACCAAGAAACAGCGCGAAAAGCGTCTCACCTGGGCTAAGGAAAAAAAAGAGCTGGACTGCTGCTGAGTGGTCCAAAGTCATGTTTTCTGACGAAAGCAAATTTTGCATTTCCTTTGGAAATCGAGGTCCCAGAGTCTGGAGGAAGACAGGAGAGGCACAGGATCCACGTTGCCTGAAGTCTAGTGTAAAGTTTCCACCATCAGTGATGGTTTGGGGTGCCATGTCATCTGCTGGTGTTGGTCCACTCTGTTTCCTGAGATCCAGGGTCAACGCAGCCGTCTACCAGCAAGTTTTAGAGCACTTCATGCTTCCTGCTGCTGACCTGCTCTATGGAGATGGAGATTTCAGGTTCCAACAGGACTTGGCGCCTGCACACAGCGCAAAATCTACCTGTGCCTGGTTTACGGACCATGGTATTTCTGTTCTAAATTGGCCAGCCAACTCCCCTGACCTTAGCCCCATAGAAAATCTGTGGGGTATTCTCCTCCACTGTCCACATCCATAACATAACCTGGTTAACTTTCATATCGGCAACATCAAGTTCTTCCTTAACACTTTAGCCAAACTGGTCCACAGTCCACTTTACACTTTCAGCTCCCTTCCCTCCCTGTCCTCCAGAAAACCTCCATAAACTACAACTAGTACAAAAGACAGCAATTTACATCTTTACATCATCTACTTCACATCTGAACATTACCTCCACTGGCTCCCTGTCACCTTCAGTATAAATTAATCATATGAACAAACAAGGCCAACCACAACCTGGACAATGCAGGAAGCATAACCAACACTATGATGTCATACATTTTAGTTTAACACAGATCGCACATTACAATAATCACTCTCTGCTTTGCCCGTTATTGCACAGCAATTAATTATCACGACTCATGAGTTTATAAAAAGGCATTAACTTTTTTGAATTTTAATAAAACAGATATATTTTAGCCCTGTGACTGGCAACCTGTCCAGGATGGCCGAGCCCCCACCCCCAACGACCCCGTGTGACGCCGAGCTGCGTTTCCCCATCAGATACGGCTTGACGTCACACCTGTAGGGAAAAGCCGGTATAAATCGATGAAGGATGGATTGTTAATTTTTTAAAAAGTTTAATAAAATTGCTCAAAGTTTATCAGAAAAAAACATAACTTGCTTTTAAATATGGAAATTTTTAATAAGCAAAATGTTAATGTATTTCGTAAAGTTATTGTTGAAGGTAATCTTGGCTGCAGTACTCTGTTTGGCAGGTGTTTTGGGGTTGGAGTAAAACGAGTCCATAGATCCACAGACAGGAGGCTTGTTCAGTGGTTTCTAGTACGACTTGCTTCTACAGTGTCGCTCCACTGCGTGTAAAAATAAAAACAATAACTTCATAAAAGCTCTCTGAGAATCACCTCTGGCCTCACCCAGTTACAACCCGCTCTCCAGTCCATGTTGTAGCTGCAGTTTTTTTAATGTCGTTTCCTTAATAATCTGTACACATCAAAATCCTTGTCATTTTATTAAGAGTGTCGTGGTGCGCAGCGGCTCATCAGGTGGAGCTGCTGCATATTGACCGATAGCCGCTCTGACTGCAGCTCTGCCTTCTTTTGTTCAGAAAAGCGCAGGTGAAATTAATTAATTTATTATTTTACTTTTTCCAAATCGGACCCAGTCAAATGCGGGACAAAAGCGCGTCATGGTAAATTAGCCTTTACTCTTCGAATTTTAAATAAAGCGTTACAGTGAATAATGAGGAGGTCCCTGATTGGTTTATCAGCTAAGTTGCTGGAAGCCAGTGAATACACGCTGAAAGGTGACATGGCCACAGATGGAAATAATTCATTAATTAACTGGAGCAGCGACAGTGTGTCTGTCGACAGTTTACCGGGGGAAGTTGTTGTCAGATGGTCAATCCGCTCCACTTCCTGACTTGCTGGTTCGCATAAACCCAAAGAAAACCTTTGACCAACACTACTTTCATTCATGCATCTGTGGCCAGTTTGAGATGTTCTTCCAAAAGTTATGATTGAACACCGATCATAACTTTTGGTCTACGTATACATGTCTGTGCTGGTAGCCAACGCAGAGCCATAGAGAGAAAGGCTCTGAGCCAGCCGAACCCGGATGTAAACAAGAGCCTTGCTCGCTAGCCTTAAGGCGCTAGCATTAGCGCTAATATTAGCGGCTAGAATTAGCCGCAGAACTAAGACTGCTCATCCTACCTCAAGTTGTGGTGGGGGATATTACACTACATGCATATATAATCCAAACAGCCTTACCTGTTTTTCTGCATCCCCTCCTAAATTCTCCAATGTGTGGTGCTAATGTTGTTAGCTGTGACATCAAGGGCTTCTTCCTCAGGCAAACGGACACCTTTCAGATTGTTGGAGTGCGCCCCCTGCTGTTGGGAAGTCTTCTTCTTCTCTTGTTCTTTATGAAGTTTTCTCACAATGTGTCAGATATGTTCAACTGTCTCTTGTTCCTCACAATACTCACATCTGCCAGTGTTATGCTTCCCTATTTTGAATAATGTACCATTTAATCCTGTGTGGGCAAATCTAAGTCTTGATATAAGATAAGATAGTCTTTATTGATCTCACATTGGAGAAATTCACTTGTCACATCGGCTCAATAGTCAGTCAATAGTCAGCAGTATGAAAGGGTGCATCAGTTATATACAGTGTATCTTCCTATATACAGTGGATCAAAAAGAAAGTGAGAAAAAAAAATAAGAATTAAAAGAATACAAAAGAAATGATGTCATGTGTACTTCCCACATATACATACATACATACATACATACATACATACATACATACATACATACATACATACATACATACATACATACACACACACACACACATATACATACTGTACATATATATATATATATAAATATAAAGGCAAGGAAAAGGCAAGGCAAGGCAAATTTATTTGTATAGCACAATTCAGTACAGAGACAATGCAAAGTGCTTTACATGATTAAAATACAGGAAAAGAAAACAGAAAATGTAGACATCAATAAACAGCTGGACTAAAAAAGTTGAACTAATGCTGTTTCAGTAGAACAGTTTAACTAGAACAGTCAAAAACAGTCCTAAACAGATGTGTTTTTAATCTTGATTAAAAAGAACTCAGGTTTTCCGCACTTTTACAGTTTTCTGGAAGTTTGTTCCAGATAAGTGGAGCGTAGGAACTAAATGCTTCTTCTCCTTGTTTAGTTCTGGCTGTAGGTACGCAGAGAAGGCTGGAGCCAGAAGACCTTAGTGCTCTGGATGGTTGATACACTGATAACAAGTCTGTGATGTATTTAGATGCGTTCAGCAGCGTTCTGGATCAGCTGCAGCTGTCTGATCCACTTTTTAGGCAGACCTGTGAAAACACCGTTGCAGTAATCGATTCTACTAAAGATAAACGCATGGATTAGTTTTTCCAGATCCTGCTGAGACATCAGTCCTTTAATCCTGGAAATGTTCTTCAGGTGATAGAAAGCCGATCTTGTGTATATATATATATATATATATATATATATATAGGCCTACATACACATGTACTGACATATATTCACTTGGTGATAGCAGCAGAAGTTCTTCCGGATCATTGCACAGGTTATAGCACAGTGTATTAAATAGATTATTGCACATTATTTATTGCCCAAAGTTATAACAGTTGTGGTTATATAGAACAGATTGCTGGATCAATGTGTGCTTCTGTGCTTTTTTGTCTGTCTTGTTGTGTCTCTGCTCTGTCTTCTGTAACCCCCAGTCGGTCGAGGCAGATGACCGTTCATACTGAGCCCGGTTCTGCTGGAGGTTTTTCCTTCCTGTTAATGGGGAGTTTTTTTTCCCTGTTGCTTCATGCTTGTTCAGTATGAGGGATTGTTGCAAAGCCATGGACAATGCAGACTACTCTCCCTGTGGCTCTACGCTTTTTCAGGAGGAAATGCTGCTTGTCAAGACCTTAATGCAATCAACTGGTTCCCTCGGCTAAAATGTTTATCCATTTTAGCCGCGCAATCCTCCATAATTAAAGTCCGACAGTCCACAGATGGCAACAGTTTGTTGATTCAAAATTAATTGTTCATCCACTTCAGCAACCGATGCATTGGAATTACGCCCTTATGTGTGCACACTATATTTAGATGGCCATCATATCGGTGGTAGCGCTACACATACCTAATCCAGACGAATGATTGTTCAAATCCAGCGCCGAGCTGATCAACTGCGTCCTCACCGATGTCTATCCTGTCCGACGTCACCTCAGGTGAGCTGAGTTCGATCAGCTGATGCTCCACTCCAAACACGTAACCTCCAGCCCAGTCTTATCTTGCGCAATCACCACCATCAACCATGCAGAAACACGTATCTTTACTTATGCACAGTTCGTGAAGATGCACAAACAGTTTTTGACTGGTTTTGTAGCGGCCAAGCCAATACTTTAAGCCACTGAGGTGCTGCATCGGGGTAATAGAGTTGACGCGCTTATTGTTACCGTTTTGGGATGAATTAGAGTCCGAGTCGTCAGGGCATGTTGAACGCTTCGTCCATTTATTTTCCTCTTTGCATATCAAATGTCCATCATACATGAACACATCTCCAGACAACATATAAAGCAGACTTGCTTGCTTGTATTTATCTTTTTGCGGTCAAAAACTGTTTTCCCCTTCCGGGTGGAAAACCTACCTATCAAAGAAAAGTTTCCCCCTTAAAAAGACATGAACGCTAATTACCCAATCAATGCATTTGCGCTCCTACATATAGGATTAAAGATTAAAATCTTATTTCTTTTAAAGGCCAGCTAAAGATATTTTAAAGCTGCTTCCACTTTTGGACGAATGTGTATAAATGGTTTGGTAAAATATGTACCGTGACTTACAGATGACGCCCAAACATTTGGGTGTGCTGCCATCTAGTGTTGGAAATAATAAATGTTTTTTCCTTCAAAACACAATTCATGTTATAAATAATTGTCAAAAAAATATGGTTGGACGTAGCAAAAATGTTTTTGATAACTTTTGATCCTCTATGTGTGAGGAATTTTTTGGAGTAACTTTGAATGCCATAAGTGTAACGGTTTAGGAGTAGTTTATTCAAATGTAACCCCCAAAAATATGGGAAAATGACATCTTTGATGAGAAATGAATGATTTCCTGTAGGAGGTAGCCCATTGCTTCAAGAGGCTTTTTTGTAGGGCCTATGAAGTTACATGCACTTACCGAGTTTCATAATTCTCAGACAAAGCATGGCTTGGGGCTTACTGATTTAATGCGTTTTTAATGGTTTTCCACAAACCTGATTTTTGCAATGCGACAGCTCAGGCAAATATGCATATTTCATAAAACCTTTGATAACTTTTAAACGTCAATGTCTTAACTGCATGCTGAAAAAATTTGAAAGTAATAGGTTAAAATGCCTAGGACTAGTTCGTTAAAGTTTGAGGCAAAAACGGCCAATATTTTACCCTTTGACCCAAAATAGCAGACTTCCTGTGGGTTTTAGAGCATACACCCAAGAGACTTTTTTTCATAATTTTAAAAAACCTACCTAGGTAAAAAATTTCAGCTTTCTACGTGTTACGGTTTGGCCCAACTCACTCTAGTTGGCGCTGTTGAGCAGGTTTGCCACGCCCGTTTTCAATTACACTAAAATCATGCGATTTCTCACGGGGGACAATTTTGGGCAAAGTTTGGTGAGTTTTCATGCATGTTTAGGCCTCCAAAAAGCCGTTTCAAAAGTCCCAAGAATAAATAATAATAATAATTAAAGCCGCAAGCGGCGATGAGCGGCCCTCGCAGCCAAGCACCGCTGGGGTACGCGCACCTCCTCCCTCCAGCCACCGCAGAAGCTGTCACGCATTTTCCCTGCCCGTCCACCGGGCGATTCACACGAACCCGTACGGCAGCGCTCCACCCCCCCCCCCCCCACCCGACTCACAAAAAATCAGGTGCAGATCGGTCGATGCAGCGAGGAGATACAATCGTTCGGCGGGCCGTACGTTTGACACCCCTGGTTTAAACATTATTTTACTGGTTGAAATGCAGTTAAAAGTCTTCAGCTGAAAGGTTGTTGCACACAAATAAAACTTGTTTTGCACACAAAAAGATATGTTTCACACAAAAAAATTGTTTTGAAAACTGTCCGCCTACCTTGCGCTCAAAATATCATTTATAAGTTTTCCTCGAGTACAAAATGGTCTCTGCTCGCACAAAACAGCCTCTGCTCGACTACGATACAATCCCACCCACGCTGCGGTAAATTTGTGCCAAAAGTCACGTGATGCATTAAGAGTTGTTGTTGTTTAGACTTCCCGACATTGAGAAGAATTCAGTTATCTCTAAACTATTGGGCTAATTTACAGGGTCATAGTGAAGATCATCCAGCACAGACCACTTTAACATCTTGTTGGGAAATGGAGAACAGGGAGAGAAGAAGCTTTGGATAGACAGTTAGACAAAAAGCAATGGAATTAGAATTAACTGATTTAATGTTCAGTTCAACAGTACCACTGACAGCAGTACAACCTTGGATACTACCTGAAGCTAAAGTAGATCTAACACTATTACGAAAGGGAAATAAGGTCAGGGTTTTTTTTTTAAATTCAAATACAATACAGGAATATATTAATATTTACTAGTTTCATTCAGATCTACACAGATGCATCAAAAAAGTTTAGATAACAAGAGAGGAGTATCTTTTATTGTTCCAGAGTTTCATATTACAGTAGGAAAGAGGACAAGTAATAATACATCAGTATACACAAGAGAAATGTTAGCAATTTTGTTTGCAATGCAATGGGTAGAAGAAATAAGACCTCTGAGAGGGATTATTTGTTCAGATTCATCTTCATCACTAATCAGTTTACCGATAAAACACTCAGACAGTAGACCAGATATTTTGATAGAAATCCAGCAAACATTATACAGAATTCAAATGATGGACATTACAGTCATATTTTTGTGGGTACCAGCACACATGGGAGTTAAAGGAAATGAAATGGCAGATAAGGCTGCAAAGGAGGCTACAACAAGAAAAGACATTGATGTGTCAGTTAAAATTAGTAAGATGGAAATAAAGAGCATAATTAAACAGAAGATGAAGGAAAGGTGGCAAAAGCAATGGGAGGAAGAGAGGAACAGAAGATGGTTTTACATGATCCAGAGGAGAGTGGGAAAAATGAGATGGGCAGGGAAGAACATAGGAGAAGAAACAATTATATCAGGACTTAGATTTGGGCACACAGGATTAAATAATACATTATTCTAAATAGGTAAACATAACAATGGCAGATGTGAATATTGTGAGCAACAAGAGACAGTTGAACACGTTATGGTGTACTGTAGGAAGTACGAAAGAGAAAGGAGAGAAATGGTCCAAAATCTAAAAAGGAAAAGAATACAATTTGATTTAATAGAAATACTTAGAAAAACTCCAGAGATAATTGTTATGTGATTATTTTTCATTATCTTAGATTAATAAATGTAATTGAGAGGATTTGAAATCTTTTTTTGGTTTTGTTTATATTGTTTTGTTAATTTGATTGTGACTTGTTTTGTTTAGTATAAATAATTCTGATCCACACTCCATACCAGTTGGTGGCGGTAATGCACCATTTGGTTGCGTGCCAACCGGCAAAAAAAATCCATAAAGAAAAAGAAGAAGCAGAAGACTTCCCGACAGCAGGGGGCGCACCTGAAAAAAACTGAAAGGCGCTAGTTTGGCTGAGGAAGAAAGACGTGATATCACAGCTAATAGCAGGGACGTGCAGAGGGGGGCGGGGGGCTTGGTCACCTGCCCCTTTGCCCCTTGATGCCCAAAGTGCCCTTTTGTCAGTGTTTTTTTATGTGTGTGTGTGTGCATGTCCAAAATAAAAATAATTTAGAATTAAATTGCCACAGTTACCGTGGCACGGTTACATGATCCACATAACGTGCCTCACTTTTCCCTTCTTCTCCTCTCGCAGCTCCGCGGCTGCTGCTGCCGCTGTCTGACTGCCTGCCCCTTTAAATCGGCAGCACACGTGACTGTGCTCTATGCATTTTTTTAAACTTAACTCTCATTGGTTGTACTGCCTTAAATCCCGCCTTTCCTCTTTCTGATTTCTAGCGCGTGTGTGCGTGCTTATTTGCTTGGAGCGCAAGATTTAAATTTCAATTCATACAGGTATACTGCCGTTACCTCAATTAATACTTGACAACAAACTAGTCCCAGTTAAAGGTATACTATGCAACCGGGGTTGATTTTCCAGCGAGGCTCCCCCCAGAGGGCGAAAGTAAAAGTGCATTGTCGTAAAGATGCTCAGCTGTTCTCCTGGTTTCTCCATCAAGCCAGGTGCGGTTGTTTGTAGGTGGGGTTGTATTTCCCCTAACCCTAACATACATAAATTTCCCTCGACAGAGGTTAGTATATTACAGTTATTATCCATTATGCACTTACCAAATATGACTTCAAACAGATTTAAAGTCCTGAATTCCTACTTTCCATTCCAGCCCACAAAGTTGTACTGCCTTGACAGGCCATAGTCCATGATGAAGAACATCATACGTCTCGTGGCCTCATCCACAGTCCTCCCACCAATGTCTGACACTGCTGTGACCTAAGGGGGAACAAAAACAGTTCAAAGCTAATTCATTTTTATAGCTCACAGGAGTAAACACGATGCAAAGACAAACTCTGGGTCTAGATTATTTTCATTGTTGATTAATCTATTGATTATTTTAAACAATTAATTGATTGGTTGCTATAATAATAAAATGTTACAAAATTTTGAAAAATATCAGTGTTTCCCAAATCTCTTGTTCTGTCAACAAAACATGGAGATACTCAGTTTATTGCCATAAATGAGCAAAGAAAACAGAAATATTCACATTTATGAAGCTGAAATCAGAGACGTAGGACTCTTTTGTTGGGTGTTCACGTCAGTAATAAGCTGGACTGGACTCATAACACTGACGCTCTGCATAAGAAGGGCCAGAGCCGCCTCCACCTCCTGAGGAGGCTGAGTTCCTTTGGAGTGAGCCGGCCCCTGCTTAAGACTTTTTATGACTCTGTGGTGGCCTCAGCCCTTCTCTACGCTGTTGTCTGCTGGGCTCCAGACAGCGCAGAACGGGACAGAATGAGGCCGAATAAGCTGGTGAGGAAGGCCACTTCTGTCCTGGGCTGCACTCTGGACTCAGTGGAGAAAGTAGCTGAGAGGAGGGTGTTGTCCAAGTTCACATCCATCATGGACAACACCTTCCACCCCCTGCACCAGACTGTAGAGGAGCTGAGCAGCTCCTTTAGTGCCAGACTTAGACACCCTGTCTGTAAAAAGGAGCGCTACCGCAAGTCATTCATTCCTGCTGCAATCAGATTATACAGTGCTGCACTGTAACTGTAACCAATGTGCAATAATCTATCTAATTCACTGTGCGATAACCTGTGCAATAATCCGAAGAACTTCTGCTGCTATCACCAGGTGAATATATGTCAGTACATGTGCATATATGTATGTATTTATATATATATATATATATATATATATATATATATATACAGGGGTTGGACAATGAAACTGAAACACCTCTCATTTTAGTGTGGGAGGTTTCATGGCTAAATTGGACCAGCCTGGTGGCCAATCTTCATTAATTGCACATTGAACCAATAAGAGAAGAGTGTGAAGGTCCAATTAGCAGGGTAAGAGCACAGTTTTGCTCAAAATATTGCAATGCACACAACATTATGGGTGACATACCAGAGTTCAAAAGAGGACAAATTGTTGGTGCACGTCTTGCTGGCGCATCTGTGACCAAGACAGCAAGTCTTTGTGATGTATCAAGAGCCACGGTGTCCAGGGTAATGTCAGCATACCACCAAGAAGGACGAACCACATCCAACAGGATTAACTGTGGACGCAAGAGGAAGCTGTCTGAAAGGGATGTTAGAGTGCTTACCCGGATTGTATCCAAAAAACATGAAACCACGGCTCCCCAAATCACGGCAGAACTAAACGTGCACCTCAACTCTCCTGTTTCTACCAAAACTGTCCGTCGGGAGCTCCACAGGGTTAATATCCACGGCTGGATTCAGAGTGTCTGAAAACATAAAGTACATTTTGCTGCATTGACGTGTATTCTCTCTGAGCGCAGCTTGGTCTGACCTAAGATGGCCGCTCTGTCGGCACGCCTCTCACCCGACGACGGGGCGTCTACGTCATGGGTTAAAGCTAAAATAATCAGTTTGACTGAAAAAAATTCCTAGTCAGCCCATATATTCCCGGGACCGTGGAAATAATGCCACATTAGTTACCTCACTTGCTTATTGTGCAGAGTCAACTTTAACCAAATCTGGTAGTTTTACAATATCCACTGACCATTCATGTCTCTGTCCCACCTTTCAGCTTCAGAGCCTTGGTGTCTTCCTGGACAGCCTCCCATCCTCTCCTCCACTGTCCACATCCATAACATCACCTGGTTAACTTTCATATCGGGAACATCAAGTTCTTCCTTAACACTTTAACCAAACTGGTCCACAGTCCACTTTACACTGTCAGCTCCCTTCCCTCCCTGTCCTCCAGAAAACCTCCATAAATTACAACTAGTACAAAAGACAGCAATTTACATCTTTACATCATCTACTTCACATCTGAACATTACCTCCACTGGCTCCCTGTCACCTTCAGTATAAATTAATCATATGAACAAACAAGGCCAACCACAACCTGGACAATGCAGGACATATAACCAACACTATGATGTCATACATTTTAGTTTAACACTGATCGCACATTACAAGGTCCCTGATTGGTTTATCAGCTAAGTTGCTGGAAGCCAGTGAATACACGCTGAAAGGTGACATGGCCACAGGTGGAAATAATTCATTAATTAACTGGAGCAGCGACAGTGTGTCTATCGACAGACACGCTTACCGAGGGCAGTTGTTGTCAGATGGTCAATCCGCTCCACTTCCTGACTTGCTGGTTCGCATAAACCCAAAGAAAACCTTTGACCACCACTGCTTTCATTCATGCATCTGTGGCCAGTTTGAGATGTTCTTCCAAAAGTTATGATTGAACACCGATCATAACTTTTGGTCTACGTATACATGTCTGTGCTGGTAGCCAGCGCAGAGCCATAGAGAGAAAGGCTCTGAGCCAGCGGAACCCGGATGTAAACAAGAGCCTTGCTCGCTAGCCTTAGGGCGCTAGCATTAGCGCTATAAGTAGCACCTTAAGACGCTAGAATTAGCCGCAGAACTGAGACTGCTCATCCCACCTCAAGTTGTGGTGGGGGATATTACACTACATGCATATATAATCCAAAAAGCCTTACCTGTTTGTCTGTTTCCCCTCCTAAATTCTCCAATGTGTGGTGCTAATGTTGTTAGCTGTGACATCACGGACTTCTTCCTCAGGCAAACGGACACGTTTCAGATTGTTGGAGTGCGCCCCCTGCTGTTGGGAGTCTTCTTCTTCTCTTGTTCTTTATGAATTTTTCTCACAGTGTGTCATATATGTTCAACTGTGTCTTGTTCCTCACAATATTCACATCTGCCAGTGTTATGCTTCCCTATTTTGAATAATGTACCATTTAATCCTGTGTGGGCAAATCTAAGTCTTGATATAAGATAAGATAGTCTTTATTGATCTCACATTGGAGAAATTCACTTGTCACATCGGCTCAATAGTCAGTCAATAGTCAGCAGTAGGAAAGGGTGCATCAGTTATATACAGTGTATCTTCCTATATACAGTGGATCAAAAAGAAAATGAGAAAAAAAGTAAGAATTAAAAAAATACAAAAGAAATCGGAGTAGGCAGGTGATGTCATGTGTACTTCCCGGTTATATACATACATACATACATACATATATATATATATATATATATATATATATATATATATATATATATATATATATATAAAGGCAAGGCAAGGCAAATTTATTTGTATAGCACAATTCAGTACAGAGACAATGCAAAGTGCTTTACATGATTAAAATACAGGAAAAGAAAACAGAAAATGTAGACATCAATAAACAGCTGGACTAAAAAAGTTGAACTAATGCTGTTTCAGTAGAACAGTTTAACTAGAACAGTCAAAAACAGTCCTAAACAAATGTGTTTTTAATCTTGATTAAAAAGAACTCAGGTTTTCCGCACTTTTACAGTTTTCTGGAAGTTTGTTCCAGATAAGTGGAGCGTAGGAACTAAATGCTGCTTCTCCTTGTTTAGTTCTGGCTGTAGGTACGCAGAGAAGGCTGGAGCCAGAAGACCTTAGTGCTCTGGATGGTTGATACACTGATAACAAGTCTGTGATGTATTTAGATGCGTTCAGCAGCGTTCTGGATCAGCTGCAGCTGTCTGATCCACTTTTTAGGCAGACCTGTGAAAACACCGTTGCAGTAATCGATTCTACTAAAGATAAACGCATGGATTAGTTTTTCCAGATCCTGCTGAGACATCAGTCCTTTAATCCTGGAAATGTTCTTCAGGTGATAGAAAGCCGATCTTGTATATATATATATATATATATATATATATATATATATATATATATATATATATATATAGGCCTACATACACATGTACTGACATATATTCACTTGGTGATAGCAGCAGAAGTTCTTCCGGATCATTGCACAGGTTATAGCACAGTGTATTAAATAGATTATTGCACATTATTTATTGCCCAAAGTTATAACAGTTGTGGTTATATAGAACAGATTGCTGGATCAATGTGTGCTTCTGTGCTTTTTTGTCTGTCTTGTTGTGTCTCTGCTCTGTCTTCTGTAACCCCCAGTCGGTCGAGGCAGATGACCGTTCATACTGAGCCCGGTTCTGCTGGAGGTTTTTCCTTCCTGTTAATGGGGAGGTTTTTTTTCCCTGTTGCTTCATGCTTGTTCAGTATGAGGGATTGTTGCAAAGCCATGGACAATGCAGACTACTCTCCCTGTGGCTCTACGCTTTTTCAGGAGGAAATGCTGCTTGTCAAGACCTTAATGCAATCAACTGGTTCCCTCGGCTAAAATGTTTATCCATTTTAGCCGCGCAATCCTCCATAATTAAAGTCCGACAGTCCACAGATGGCAACAGTTTGTTGATTCAAAATTAATTGTTCATCCACTTCAGCAACCAATGCATTGGAATTTAGCCCTTATGTGTGCACACTATATTTAGATGGCCATCATATCGGTGGTAGCGCTACACATACCTAATCCAGACGAATGATTGTTCAAATCCAGCGCCGAGCTGATCAACTGCGTCCTCACCGATGTCTATCCTGTCCGACGTCACCTCAGGTGAGCTGAGTTCGATCAGCTGATGCTCCACTCCAAACACGTAACCTCCAGCCCAGTCTTATCTTGCGCAATCACCACCATCAACCATGCAGAAACACGTATCTTTACTTATGCACAGTTCGTGAAGATGCACAAACAGTTTTTGACTGGTTTTGTAGCGGCCAAGCCAATACTTTAAGCCACTGAGGTGCTGCATCGGGGTAATAGAGTTGACGCGCTTATTGTTACCTTTTTGGGATGAATTAGAGTCCGAGTCGTCAGGGCATGTTGAACGCTTCGTCCATTTATTTTCCTCTTTGCATATCAAATGTCCATCATACATGAACACATCTCCAGACAACACATAAAGCAGACTTGCTTGCTTGTATTTATCTTTTTGCGGTCAAAAACTGTTTTCCCCTTCCGGGTGGAAAACCTACCTATCAAAGAAAAGTTCCCCCTTAAAAAGACATGAACGCTAATTACCCAATCAATGCATTTGCGCTCCTACATATAGGATTAAAGATTAAAATCGTATTTCTTTTAAAGGCCAGCTAAAGATATTTTAAAGCTGCTTCCACTTTTGGACGAATGTGTATAAATGGTTTGGTAAAATATGTACCGTGACTTACAGATGACGCCCAAACATTTGGGTGTGCTGCCATCTAGTGTTGGAAATAATAAATGTTTTTTCCTTCAAAACACAATTCATGTTATAAATAATTGTCAAAAAAATATGGTTGGACGTAGCAAAAATGTTTTTGATAACTTTTGATCCTCTATGTGTGAGGAATTTTTTGGAGTAACTTTGAATGCCATAAGTGTAACGGTTTAGGAGTAGTTTATTCAAATGTAACCCCCAAAAATATGGGAAAATGACATCTTTGATGAGAAATGAATGATTTCCTGTAGGAGGTAGCCCATTGCTTCAAGAGGCTTTTTTGTAGGGCCTATGAAGTTACATGCACTTACCGAGTTTCATAATTCTCAGACAAAGCATGGCTTGGGGCTTACTGATTTAATGCGTTTTTAATGGTTTTCCACAAACCTGATTTTTGCAATGCGACAGCTCAGGCAAATATGCATATTTCATAAAACCTTTGATAACTTTTAAACGTCAATGTCTTAACTGCATGCTGAAAAAATTTGAAAGTAATAGGTTAAAATGCCTAGGACTAGTTCGTTAAAGTTTGAGGCAAAAACGGCCAATATTTTACCCTTTGACCCAAAATAGCAGACTTCCTGTGGGTTTTAGAGCATACCCCCAAGAGACTTTTTTTCATAATTTTAAAAAACCTACCAAGGTAAAAAATTTCAGCTTTCTACGTGTTACGGTTTGGCCCAACTCACTCTAGTTGGCGCTGTTGAGCAGGTTTGCCACGCCCGTTTTCAATTACACTAAAATCATGCGATTTCTCACGGGGGACAATTTTGGGCAAAGTTTGGTGAGTTTTCATGCATGTTTAGGCCTCCAAAAAGCCGTTTCAAAAGTCACAAGAATAAATAATAATAATAATTAAAGCCGCAAGCGGCGATGAGCGGCCCTCGCAGCCAAGCACCGCTGGGGTACGCGCACCGCCTGCCGCCAGCCACCGCAGAAGCTGTCACGCCTTTTCCCCGCCCGTCCAACGGGCGATTCACACGAACCCGCACGGCAGCGCTCCCCCCCCCCCCCCGACTCACAAAAAATCAGGTGCAGATCGGTCGATGCAGCGAGGAGATACAGCCGTTGAATAATGATAATGCATTTGCCACCAGGCCGGACTAAATCGTTCGGCGGGCCGTACGTTTGACACCCCTGGTTTAATCATTAGTTTACGGGTTGAAATGCAGTTCAAAGTCTTCAGCTGATCCAAAATGCTGCAGCAGGAGTTATGGAGATAGTTTCCTGCCAAAAGGTTTCACACAAAAAAATTGTTTTGCAAACTGTCTGCCAACTTTGCACTCAAAATATCATTTATAAGTTTTCCTCCAGTACAAAATGGTCTCTGCTCGCACAAAACAGCCTCTGTTCGCATGAAACAGCCTTCATTGTTTGCTGATGACGGAGATATTTGGAAACGTGGAAGGAATGTTAAATTTATTGTAGGGAAAGTCCAAAAATCAATTCATAAGATTGAACAATGGTCTTACAAATGGAGTTTTACATTTTCGGTAGATAAAACCAAGAAATCAAGAAGTACAACTGAAGTTATATAAATCAACGTTGTACTGTTCTCTCTATGTGTTTTGGTCTAGCGTGAACACAGATAAACAGCCAGCCAAACTCCTTATTAAAGAGCCAGGAAATGATCGGCTTGCTCCTTTATTATCGTCTTACACATTTAGTCAGCATTTCTGACTGCTTTGAATTCGGTGTAAAACTAGAAAAGAAAGATACAAAAAATGGCTTAATAAACAGCCATGTAAATATCAGTATTAACGTAATAGCTGCATAATATTAACTCAACAGGCATTTTCACAGCCGGCTAGAAAAGCGGCAAATTAGCAAGTAAACACACACACTGCTGTCACACAGACCACAACATTTTACCATTCCTTCATACACAAAATACCCATAAAAGATATTAACATATTCAATTTCAATTCAATTAAATTTTATTTATATAGCGCCAAATCATGAAACATGTCATCTCAAGGCACTTTACAAAGTCAAATTCAATCATATTATACAGATTGGGTCAGATTATACAGATTGGTCAAAAATGTTCCTATATAAGGAAACCAGTTGATTGCATCAAAGTCCCGACAAGCAGCATTCACTCCTGGAGAAGCGTAGAGCCACAGGGAGAGTTGTCTGCATTGTACATGGCTTTGCTGCAATCCCTCATACTAAGCAAGCATGAAGCGACAGTGGGAAGAAAAACTGCCCCATTAACAGGAAGGAAAACCTCCGGCAGAACCGGGCTCAGTATGAACGGTCATCTGCCTCGACCGACTGGGGGTTACAGAAGACAGAGCAGAGACACAACAACAGAGACAAAAAAGCACAGAAGCACACATTGATCCAGTAATCTGTTCTACATTAGATGGTAATAGTGGGTGATCTGGCTTCTCTGGATGATGTCACAGTTAACAGAATGCCAGACCAGGTGTACCTACTATGAAGATAAAAGAGAGAGAACAGAAAGTTAAAGCAGAAATGACAACACGTAATGCATAATTGAAGAACAGTAGAACTCTATAGAGTGAGAAAATTAGATCCTGATGTCCTCCAGTAGCCTAAGCCTATAGCAGCATAACTATAGAGATAGCTCAGAGTAACATGAGCCACTCTAGTTATAAGCTTTGTCAAAAAGGAAGGTTTTAAGATTAGTCTTAAAAGTAGACAGGGTGTCTGCCTCACGGACCAAAACTGGGAGATGGTTCCACAGGAGAGGAGCCTGATAGCTAAAGGATCTGCCTCCCATTCTACTTTTAGAGACTCTAGGAACCACCAGCAGACCTGCAGTCTGAGAGCGAAGTGCTCTGTTAGGAACATACGGGGTAATCAGAGCTCTGATATATGATGGAGCTTGACATATATCTTATCGAATCTGTAAACAATGAGCAACACTTACAACCATTGCTTTCTGAGAGAATAACTGCATTGTTGCAGCCCTGTGACGATAGCCGTTTCTCAATTCACGAGAACGCGAGTCCGTACTCTCGGTAAGAACACAGGAAGATCGGACTTGACCGCGAGTACGCAGCACGTAGGGGAGAGTGAGGTAAAGTGAGACACTGGGTAATGTGAGACAACCCCTGTATCTAGGCAACAGAACACATTTGTGCCCATGTGACCATTTTGTTTCCAAGCTCCTCCCATTTCCCCTTTGCCATAAAGGAGAGAAGCTCATTTTGCTCAGGTAAGCATGTTTTTTCCAACAAAATGTGTTTTTTGCATGTAAAAGTACATTTTCTTGCTGTCAACTTAATCAACTGTTGTGCCAAAGCAAATTGATTCTAGTAGAAAAACTTATATCATACCTGTTGATGAACTACCAACATATAAAACCATGTGATGGTGCTAGCTGAAGGTTAGCCTGAATTGCTAAGAAAGGTCATTTTTAAAAAAAATGGTGGAGGTGGGGTAAATTGAGACAAATGCTGTGGGGTAAAGTGATACAGTGTCTTACTTTACCCCCACCATGAGGCACAGGTTAAGTTTGGTTGTAAACATATTTTAATGTAATATTACACTGCATATGTAATGTAATATTACTATTAATTACATATTAATTAATATGTAATGTTACATTTTTATCTTAAATGTCATAAACATTGTAGAAAAGCCATCATGCCAAGGAAATACACCAGGAAGACAACCTGGGGCAAAACACCCCTCGATGAGATGGAGAGTGCAGCCGCTAAAGTCAAGGAAGGAAAGAATCTCTAAGAGCAGCTGCTAGGGATAGAAATATTGACAAGTCAAGCCTTTTAAGATTCATAAAGAAAAAAGAGAAAGGGGAAGTAAAATCGGTAGCCTGGGGTGCAGTAGCTGAGGCAAAGAGAATTATTACAGATGAGATGGAGGAGGAGCGTGCCAAACACTTGAAACAACTAGTTTCATTGGCCTTCCTCCAGTTAAGTCCCATCAACTGGCCTTTGAATATGCAGAAAGAAACAATATCCCTGTCCCTGACAATTGGACAAAGACACAATGTGCAGGTAGGCTAGGGTGTGCAAGAGATCACATGATTCTGTAGGTTAATTAAGGCCAACTGATCTTGGCACACAGCTGAATCTTATAATAATGAATTGTCTACTCTAGGTGAAGATTGGTTTTGCAGCTTCCTAGCACGTCGCCATCTCTCTATCCGAACTCCAGAGGCAACATCCCTGGGAAGAGCTACAGCCTTCAATAAAACTACAGTCAGGGAGTTATTTGACAATCTGGCTGTAGTTATGGACAGGTGACAGAATTAATTATTTAGTCGCAAATGCTTTACGGAGGCATTACCTGATAAGGTTCTTACTTTGCCTCTCATCTTTAACAGGCATGCCTTCCCTCCACACATGATTTACAATGTGGATGAAACAGGTGTCTTTACAGTACAAAAGCCACAGCAGATACACTAGAGGGCATATTACCAGTAGTAGAATACTGCTTGCACATGCCATTGATTCTAAACTTTCTATTTGATCAGATTATGACGGAGACAGGAAAAAAGCAAGTTGGTTCTGTCACATCGGCTGAAAGAGGAGAACTGGTGACTGTGGTGTGTGCAGTGAATGCTGCTGGGAATGCCATACCTCCCATGTTTGTCTTCCCCAGAGTCAAGTTTAAGGATTGCTTCATGACAGGAGCACGTCCAGGAGCCAAAGGTACCGCCACCAGAACGGGATGGATGAATGAAGACATCTGGCCTGAGTTCCTTGATCACCTGATACAGCACACTAACTGCACCCCTGATCGTCCCATGCTGCTAATCCTGGATAATCTAAAAGCTCACATCTCACTCAAGGCAATAGAAATGTCCAAGAGCAACGGAATTGTTCTGCTCACCCTCCCACCCCACACATCTCATCGCATGCAGCCTCTCGACGTGACCGTGTATGGCCCGTTCAAGACCCAATACAGCCGTGCTCTTGATGGGTGGATGAGGTCTAACCCCGGCAAAACAGTCTCCATCTACCAGACTGCAGGACTTGTGAATGAGGCTTTCATGTCAGCAGTGACACCACGTAACATCACTTCTGGATTTAGGTCCACTGGGATTTTCCCATATAACCAAGACATTTTCCCTGATGAAGCGTTTGCACCATTCATGGTGTTAGACCGGCCCAACCCTGAGCTGCAGCCTGCCAATGCAGATGATCTGGATGGTCCACCCCCTGCAGATGATCTTGATGGTCCACCCCCTGCAGATGATCCACCTGCAGACGAACCACCAGCTGCAGATAAATCACCCGCTGATGCTTATCCGTTCACTGCGCATGGCTCACATGGATGTGCCTCGCCAGCTGATTCAGATGTGCCAAGTGTTCCCAGCCGAACTGGATATGTGTCTCCTCATGAAATACTACCACTTCCGAAATGTCCCCCCAGAACACAAACCAAACAAAAGCGTGTGAAGACAGCCATCATAACTGATACTCCTGAGAAGCAGGCAATTGAAGAGGCTTATAAAGTAAGACAAAAGAAACTGGCGGGGAAAAAGCAAAATAGCAAAGAAAAGGGAAAACAGAAAAAGAAAGCAACCAAAAGGAAAATCGTAGTTAGCAGCTCTGAGGAGAGTGATGTCCCTGTCCCATTTGATAATGAGGAAGAGAGCTCTGAGGCTGAAAGAAGTGATCCAGGAAACAAAGATCTGTCTGTGGGTGACTTTGTCATGATTAACTTTACAACCAAACACAGGAACCTCTGGTGTATTGGCATGGTTGAAAAAGTTGAAGTTGATGAAATTCTTACCCAATTCCTTAGAAAAATTCAGGGAATACCAAAAGTGTGGGAGAGACCCACATTTGCTATTAAAGAAAAAGATGTGGCACATGTTCCCAAAGCAGATGTGGTGAAGAAGCTGCCTCAACCTTAGAGGCGTGGAGGGACCACGCATAGAGAACAACTCTTCATCTTTCCCTGCAATCTTCAGGGCTGGAATGTGGAGTAGTTGTAGAGGCCTACTGTATTTGTAGATAATGACTGATGCTCTGATTGTGGATTTAGTCCTGTTGAGTCCGAGGCTGTTCTAGCTGGCTCTAAAGGTCCTGTGTTCTGACCCCAAGACTGTGTTCCATTTGCTGTTTTTTTTAAGTGTCTCTGTGTTCAATTGTACATAGGCTCCTGGCCTTTTTATATTACGACTTTTATATACATATAAAAAAGGGATATTTTGTGGTGTAGGAGTTGAGTTGCAGCAAGGTGATTCATACCTCTCATTTGAATGTTAATAAAACATTTTGAATTACATTATGTTGTATTTGATTTTGTTTAGAATTACTTTCAAGTGTTGTAGGAAAAAATGTGCTTAAGAAAATGAATGGTGTTAAGAACTTTTCCTTACCTGTTCTAGAATTTAATGGGAAAATAGCTGTTAGTAATAAAGAAAAAGCTGAGTTATTAGCGGAAACATTACATTTTATATCTTCAGAAAATTTATCTGCAGATATAACGAGTTATAAAGAGAAGATTTTAGCTGAAAATCCAGGAGTCACTAACAAGAGAATGGTTACAAATCAAGATTTAGATACACCTTATAATTTGTATGAGCTGAAAAAAGCTATTTTTAATGTTAAACAGTCAACACCAGGAAAAGATGGAGTTTGTTATATAATGCTTAAACATTTAAATGATATATCTCTTACTGTTATTTTAAAACTGTTTAATCTGATTTGGGAGACGGGTGTTATTCCTGCACCATGGAAACAGTCTGTTATAATTCCTGTGTTGAAGCCAGGTAAAAATTCAACCGACCCTTCAAACTATAGGCCTATAGCGCTTACATCTCAATTAGGGACAACAATGGAGAGAATTGTAACAAATAGACTATCATATTTTCTTGAAAGTAAAAATTTAATCTGTCCTTTTCAAAGTGGTTTTCGTAAAAGAGAAATACGATGGATGCGTATGTTGTGGGACATAATAATGATCATCCAACTAAGACGGTGCTACAGGACTGTTGGGAGCATCATAAATCTAATTCTAACAGCTTTGGGTGGATTGGGGACATCAAAGCTCACAATTTGGGGTTGACTCAGTTCAAGTACAGTCTTACAGTTCCACAGTCACCAATTCCACCATGGCTATTTATCACACCAGAAGTTGATCTACAGTTGGGGAAACTTCTTAAAAAGGGAAAGACTCCAGAATGGGTTATAGTTAATAATTTTGCAATATTTAAAAATAGTATAATTATATATACAGATGGATCTAAAGATCCTAATAGTGGCAGAACAGGAGAAGCTGTGAATATCCCACACCATAAAGTCATGATTAAAAAGAGAACAACAGAACATCTAGCAGTTTTTACAGTTGAATTAATTGCCATTATGTTAGCTGTAGAATGTTTGGTTGATGATAATATTAGGGAAGGAAGTAAATATATAATTGCATCAGATAGTCAAGCTGCATTATTAAGTATAAAATCTTGCAAATCTTGTAGATTAGATTTATTATAAGGAATATATCAAGTATTAGTTCAACTTTATAATAAGAAATGTTTTGTTTGTTTTGTCTGGATTCCCTCTCATGTAGGTATAGAAGGAAATGAAGAAGTAGATATATTAGCTAAACAGGTCCTGAAATTTGATGTTATTAACTTAAATATTACTTTAAGCAAAGTTGAGGGTAAATCTATTATTCAAAATAGAATCAGTAAGGTTCTGCAGGAGCAATGGGATAGTTATGACAATGGTAGAGATTTATATAAAATTCAAAAGAATGTGGGGGGTAATAGTCTTATGAATGGAAGGAGGAGGGAAGAGGTAGTCATGTCTCGATTAAGAATTGGTCACACTGGACTTAATAGTTCTCTTTTCAGAATAGGAAAACATGAAACAGGCACTTGTAATTACTGTAATAATATGGAAATAGTGGAACATGTATTAATTGAATGTAATAAGTATTCAGAGGAACGTCAGCACTTAAAGTCTGTACTAAATAGAAAGGAAATAGGATTTTCAATGATAAATCTTTTAGGAAATAAATCAAATTTTGTTAGAATTCAATTAATTAGATTTTTTAAAAACACTGGGTTATTTAATCGTATTTAGAGTGTGTATGTGTGTGTATGCATGTTAATTTGTGCATTTTAGCATACCATTGAGGCATGTATTATTAATTTCCCTCTGGGATCATTGAAGACCACACTCCAGTCTGGTAGGTGGCGGTAAATGCACCTTGAGTTGGTTGCCAGCCGCCAATAAAGAAGAAGAAGAAGAAGAAGAAGAAGAGCAGAGGTCCGACGTTGTGACGGGTAAGGACTTTTTCTATCACAAAGAAGGGAGCCTAGTTTAGCTGCTATACCTGCTTTGTTTTGGAAGAAGTTCCATAAGATTCTTACAAAGACGCGCAGCAGTAACGCGGGGCTGACAAGCGCGAGCTGTGTCAGCCCCGTTTTGCTTTGCTGCTGGGAGGGGCTGCACAGCTGGCGCTGCTGCGGGAATGAGCGGCTTACGTGATGAAACAAGTTGGTTGCGTTACCAGACTTTGTTTTTACCGGCTCCTTGCAAGTTTTACAAATCACTGGTTTATTTCTGTCAGACTGGCGAACTAGTAAAACCTCGTTTTGAGACCGCTGTAGGTACCAGATCGACTCGGGTCCCTACGCCTTCTGATGACGTCACTATACATGATCGGTTTAACGTGTGCTCAATTGCGTAAAAAATTGTGATTGATCTGGACAACTTACTAAAGTAATTATAGCGGGGTGTAGGTTTTATTCGAGAGCGGGATTGCGGTTTGTAAACGGACAATTTTACGAAGAAATTCTCCATGGTCCCTGCGCCTCCTGATGACGTCACCAGATTCTCCATGGGCCTTGCGCCTCCCGTTGACGTCACCTTATGGCAAAGCCACTCAAACAAACTACATTGAGCCCGCGGTCTGCATTTGTAACGAATCAATCTTATTTAGTTAATTTAGCGGTTTCTTTTTTCTCAAAAGCTTCAGGCTTAAAGATGAACATAGAAAAAAATGTGAAATCTTAGCAATTCAAAATAATCAACTCACTTTAATTGATAAAAATTAGGTAAAATATTTAGGTTTAATGATTAACAATGACCACACTGAAAAAAATAGAACAAATTATCATGCCATTTTACAAAAAAAAACAACAAATATTTGACAGTTGGCTCAATTTTTGGAAGAATATTGTTAACAAAAACGGGAGGGATAGCCAGATTAATTTATCCAGCATATATCTTAAATATACCAAATACTACAATAAAAAATAATCAAATTCATCACAATCTCATCTGGAATAATAAAAAGCATGTGATCAGATAGAACGACATAGTAATATCAGTAGAAAAAGGAGGAATAAAAGTTATTGATTTTAAAGTGATTAATGCCGTGATTATATTAAAATGGCTGTGGACTTTTAATAAAAATTAAGAGTTTATGGTTTATCTTCCCTTCACAACTTTAAAAAAAATTGGAGGAAGGAAATTTCTCTTAAGATGTAACTTTGATCTGGCAAAATTACCAATTAAACTGTCAGACTACCACAGAAGCATTCGAAAAAATATGTTAAAAGTTTTCATGCCTCGATTAAGTTACTGGAAAATAACCGTAAATTAACCAAATAAATTTGATTTGTAACAAATGGAGACCGCGGGCATAATGCAGTTTGTTTTGGATGGATTTGCCATATGATGACGTCATCTGGAAGCGCCCGAGCCAATCTGACCACCCGAGTCGATCTGGTACCTACACCGTTTCCTCCGCCTCTACTTGCTGCGACATTCACATGCTCTGTGTTGTGGTTTGAGAGGAAGGCGCTTTGTGACGGCGTGTCTGGGTCCGCGATTACGATTGGTTAAGAGGAAGTAGTGACTGCAGCATCAACTAATATGATATGCTGAAAGGAAGAAAGGAAAACTTTCTATCGAAGTTTTATCTACCCTATTTTTTCCTATCGCGCCACACGTCTATCGTTCGATATATATTGCAATTGAATTATCGTCCAGCCCTAGCTCTAACCACTAGGCCACCACTCCCCTTGTGTTTTCATCTTAGTGGTGATTTGTTTTTTCTTTAAGAGGAGTATTATCCTTTACATAACCATAACACATATCTGTTTTGCAGCATCCACTGATGAGGTGAAAGCCATCAAAGTTCTGGGTTGGATGGAAGGCTCCTACATGAACTATCACCATGGAAAATAGCCCTGGTGGTCAAACAGATCATCAACCTGCTTTGAGACACGCCGACTTCCATCACAAGACTAACAAGACTTGAACAATTCATGATTTGATGGAATCTTTAAACACACGACAGAGGATTTGGGCTTGTTTAAAAATAACTTAACATGTAACTGTTTTAGTTCCCAGTATTGACTACTTTGATCAGTAACTGTTGCAGCATGTCCTTCATAGCTCTTAGCGGAGCCGTTTAGGCTGAAAAAAAAGGTTAGAAAAAAAAAAAAGGCCAGGTTTGACATTGTTCTAAATTTTCTGAGAATCTTAAATTCAGAAATTGTTTTTCATAGTTCTGTTTTTGGCTTCATCCATTTCATGAGCCAGTTTTTTTTAATACAGCCTGTTTTATTGGTAATGCATGGATTGTTTACTGGGAAAAACCTGGAGAATTAATGGAGTTCTTTCAGTCTTAATTTCAACAATAAAACAATCCTTGTGGAAAGGTGTATTCACTTTGATTAATATTGGTAAGAATTGGAAATAAAGACTTTATCAAAGGGTATGTTTATTATGCAATGTGGAAAATAAAGGACTGTTTAATTTACCCACAATGTTTGCAACCTCAGGTTTATTAACAGCCCCATGTGCCCTTTTTTCAATAACCTCAGCATTTTTAAAAGGTTGATACAGTACCATACACCTTACCATCATAATGCCAGCAGTTCTACATTTTTATTTAGTGAATACACAAACTTATTTACATTTCCCTGGCTTGATTTTACTACCTAAAAACCTTTTGCAGCAATGGTAACCACAATAAGATTAAACTTCTAAAGTGTTGGTCATACTGGACAATAGCAACATATATATATATCTGAGCCATGTGATTCAAAATGTCCCAGTGCATCCATGGCTGCCCTCAGTGCTACCAGTTGTTTGGGTATCAACACATTGCCAGTTTCAGGAAAAATGACCCCACAGTGTGGGTCATCATTCAGTCCACTGTCGTCCCAGTCAAAATGAGCCAGGCAAGACCCTGCACAAAAGATGGAGACATATAGAGAATAAAAAAGAGGTCATGATTTTGTTGCTACAACTTACTGAATATAATTTAATTCATGGAGCTAAGGATTGGGAAAAAAATGACTCCAAAATCCATTAGTTATTTGGAAGGACCATTATAAACAGATTTCAAGGAAACCAGTTTCAGTGCCACCTCTCTGATGTACTCAATGTTTTGTTGTATTGGAGTGATCAGATAAATGATCAGATAATTTCATTTCTGGTTTGAAATATAGGCATTAATGTGTGAAACTGTATGATTGCAAGCACAAAAAATAATCCTTCTTAATTGTGTGATTTCTGGTTCTACGACAGCATGCTGGATGCTTCTCATCTCCCATAACTAACTGAGTGTTAGATTCCCGTTCAGTTCTGAGTGAATGGTCATCCCAGCCACTGCTGATGGTGTGAAAACTTACATGTAGTCTTGGGACAAATAAACAGTGACAACATGTTTGACAGGTCAAGCAAACTGTTGTCCTCTCGTGAGTGAGGACAAATTAAAAACTTCATATTTTTAAAGGCCAGCTAAAGATATTTTAAAGCTGCTTCCACTTTTGGGTGAATGTGTATGAATGGTTTGGTAAAATATGTACCGTGAATTACAATATTTCAGACATATATCGATCAACACATGGAGATGACGCCCAAACATTTGGATTTGCTGCCATCTAGCGTTCAAAATTATAACTGTTTTTATCCTTCAAAACACAATTGACATAAAAATAATTGTCAAAATAATATGGTTGGACGTAGCAAAAATGTTTTTGATAACTTTTGATCCTCTATGTGTGAGGAATTTTTTGGAGCAACTTTGAATGCCATAATTGTAACGGTTTAGGAGTAGTTTATCCAAATGCAACACCCAGAAATATGATAAAATGACATCTTTGATGAGAAATGAATGGTTTCCTGTAGGAGGTAGCCCATTGCTTCAAGAGGCTTTTTTGTAGGGCCTATGAAGTTACATGCACTTAAGGAGTTTCATAATTCTCAGACAAAGCATGACTTGGGGCTTACTGATTTAATGCAATTTTAATGGTTTTCCACAAACCTGATTTTTGCAATGCGACAGCTCAGGCAAATATGCATATTTCATAAAACCTTTGATAACTTTTAACCTTCAAGGTCTCATCTCCACGCTGAAAAGATTTGAAAGTGATAGCTTAAAATGCCTAGGACTAGTTTGTTAAAGTTCAAGGCAAAAACCGTCAATATTTTACCCTTTGACCCAAAATGGCAGGCTTCCTGTGGGTTTTAGAGCATACCCACAATAGACTTTTTTTCATAACTTTAAAAAAGCTACCAAGGTAAAAAATTTCAGCTTTCTACGTGTTACGGTTTGGCCCAACTCACTCTAGTTGGCGCTGTTGAGCGGGTTTGCCACGCCCGCTTTCAATTACACTAAAATCATGCGATTTCTCACGGGGGACAATTTTGGGTAAAGTTTGGTGAGTTTTCATGCATGTTTAGGCCTCCAAAAAGCCGTTTCAAAAGTCCCAAGAATAAATAATAATAATAATTAAAGCCGCAAGCGGCGATGAGCGGCCCTCGCAGCCAAGCACCGCTGGGGTACGCGCACCGCCTCCCGCCAGCCACCGCAGAAGCTGTCACGCATTTTCCCTGGCCGTCCACCGGGCGATTCACACGAACCCTTTTGGCAGCGCTCCCCCACAACTCACAAAAAATCAGGTGCAGATCGGTCGATGCAGCGAGGAGATACAGCCGTTGAATAATGATAATGCATTTGGCCACCGGGCCGGACTAAATCGTTTGGCGAGCCGTACGTTTGACACCCCTGGTTCAAACATTAGTTTACTGGTTGAAATGCAGTTCAAAGTCTTCAGCTGAAAGGTTGTACACAAAAAAGGTGTTGCACACAAATAAAACTTGTTTTGCACACAAAAATATATGTTTCACACAAAAAAAATTTGTTTTGCAAACTGTCCGCCAACCTTGCGCTCAAAATATCATTTATAAGTTTTCCTCCAGTACAAAATGGTCTCTGCTCGACTACAAAACAATCCCACCCACGCTGCAGTAAATGTATGCCAAAAGTCACGTGATGCATTAAGAGTTGTTGTTGGTCAGACTTCCCGACAGGAGAGGTTAAACCATGTTGATGGAGATGAGCAGACAGGTAGGAAAACCAGTTGATTGCATCAAAGTCCCAACAAGCAGCATTCACTCCTGGAGAAGCGCAGTGCTACAGGGGAGTCGTCTGCATTGTCCATGGCTTTGCAACAATCCCTCATACTGAGCAAGCATGAAGCGTCAGTGGAAAGAAAAACCACCCCATTAGCAGGAAGGAAAAACCTCCAGCAGAACCAGGCTCAGTATGAACGGTCATCTGCCTCGACCGACTGGGGGTTACAGAAGACAGAGCATGAGACACAACAAGACAGACAAAAAGCACACATTGATCCAGTGATCTGTTATACATTAGATGGTAATAGTGGTGGTCTGTCTTCCCTGGATGATGTCACAGTTAACAGAACGTCAGACTAGGTGTACCTACTATGAAGAAAAAAGAGAGAGAGCAAAAAGTTAAAAGCTGAAATGTCAACAGTCATTTCAATGTAATGGAATGAAAAACTGGAGAACAGTAGACTGGAGAACAGTAGAAATCAGTAGAGTGATAAAAATATACCCTGATGTCCTCCAGTAGCCTAAGCCTATAGCAGCACAAATATAGATGTAGCTCAGGGTAACATGAGCCACTCTAACTATCAGGTTTGTCAAAAAGGAAAGTTTTAAGATTAGTCTTAAAAGTAGACAAGGTGTCTGCCTCACGGACCAAAACTGGGAGTTGGTTCCACAGGAGAGGAGCCTGATAGCTAAAGGATCTGCCTCCCATTCTACTTTTAGAGACTCTAGGAACCACCAGCAGACCTGCAGTCTGAGAGCGAAGTGCTCTGTTAGGAACATACGGGGTAATCAGAGCTCTGATATATGATGGAGCTTGATTATTAAGGGCTTTATACGTTAGAAGAATTTTAAATTCTATTCTTGATTTAACAGGAAGCCAATTAAGGGAAGCTAAAATTGGAGAAATATGATCCCTCTTGTTGATTTTCATCAGAACTCTTGCTGCAGCATTTTGGATCAGCTGAAGACTCTGAAAAGATCATGAAAGAGGAGGTGAAGATAACATTAAAATTCAAAAGGGAAGATGAAAATATTGCTCTGAGCCCAAAAATAGTTTCTAAGGAAACAAAAAAAAAATAGGGGAAGTTGAAATGGCTAAAACGCTGACAGATGGAAGCTTGCTAAATGTTTGTAAATTGGAAGAACAAAAAAGGAAAGCAATGAGTGTTGAGAGTATTGGAAATAAAAGAGTGGAAAGTAAAAGAGTGTTGGGAGAAAAGAAAGGATCCCGAGGAGTTATTTATGGAATTCCAGTTAATGAAGATCTAGAGAAATTAAAACATAAAATCATGTTAAAGTCAAGGATATAAAGAGAATGCAGAAAACAGTTAATAATGAGCGAGTTGACAGCTTATCTGTGCTTCTGGAATTTTCTACTCCAGAAGTTCCAGATAGAGTCAAAGTGGGTTTCTTGTGTTATTCAGTTAGGCCTTATGTTCCACCTCCACTTCGGTGTTTCAAGTGTCAGAGGTATGGTCACATTTGCTGCAGTGTGCAGGGGCAAACAGAGCTGTTTAAAATGTGGAGGGGACCACAAAATACAAGAATGTGGTGAAAATGTTCAGGATAAATGCTGTAATTGTGGTGGGGAACATAGGGCAACATATGGAGGGTGTGAAAGATTATGTAACTGGTAATTTAGTAGAGCAGATTGGGAGAAATATAAGGAAATAAGTGAAGATAAAATTAAGGAAATTGACATGAATCTTGGTATTGATTCATTAAACAAAATCTTTTGTAGTTCAATCATAGAAGCTGTTCAACAGTCAGTTCCAAAGAAAGGAGGGATACATAAAAAGAAGATAATTCCATGGTGGACAATAGAATGTGACCAGGCTATTAAATCCCGAAATAAAGCTTTTAAAATTCTATGAGGAAATCAGAATTTTCAAAATTTAATTGAATACAAGAAGATGCAAGCTATAGTAAAAAGAGTTATAAGAAATACAAAAAGAGAATATTGGAGAAATTATTGTAATTCATTAGGAAGAGAAACAGATATAGGGAAAGTATGGAAAATGATTAAACGAATGAATGGTATTAAAAGGGATTATAGTTATCCAGTTTTAGTTAGTGATAGAACAACGGCAGTTATTAATGAAGAAAAAGCAACAATGTTGTCACAAACATTTGTACAAATACATAGTTCCAATAATATTAGTGAAGAGTAGAAAACGGATAGAGCTATAACTTTATTGGAAAAAGGACATATGATAAACAGAGAAGAAGGAAATAGTATTATTAAAATCGATTTTTCTATAGCGGAGTTAAGACGAGCCATGAGGAAAGTTAAGATGTCAACCCCAGGGAGTGATCAAATATGGTATATAATGATAAATAAGCTAAGTGAATACTCAAAATTAATATTATTAGATATTTATAATAGAAAATGGGAAATGACCTAGAAGTTGGAAAGAGGCTATTGTGGTTCCAATTCCAAAAACGGGTAAAGATAGCTCAAAACCAGAAAATTATAGACCTATTGCTTTAACATCATGTTTAAGTAAAAGTATGGAGAAAATGGTAATTGAAAGATTAATTTATTTTGTTGAATCAAAAGGGTACTTATCAAATTATCAAAGCGGTTTCAGAAGAGGAAGAAATAATATGGATCCAATTGTGTGTTTACAACATGAGGTACTAACAGCAAAAGTTAATAAAGAAAGTGTTTTGGCAGTGTTCTTAGATATAGAAAAGGCTTATGATATGATGTGGAAAGAGGGATTATTGATCAAATTGAGGAAAATGTGAATTTGTGGAAGAATTTATCATTGGGTAGAGAACTTTTTAACAATTCAATTCAATTTTATTTATATAACGCCAATTCATAAACATGTCATCTCGAGGCACTTTACAAAGTCAAAATCAATCATATTATACAGATTGGTCAAAAATTTCCTATATAAGGAAACCAGTTGATTGCATCAAAGTCTCCAACAAGCAGCATTCACTCCTGGAGAAGCGCAGTGCTACAGGGGGAGTCGTCTGCATTGTCCATGGCTTTGCAACAATCCCTCATACTGAGCAAGCATGAAGCGTCAGTGGAAAGAAAAACCACCCATTAGCAGGAAGGAAAAACCTCCAGCAGAACCGGGCTCAGTATGAACGGTCATCTGCCTCGACCGACTGGGGGTTACAGAAGACAGAGCAGAGACACAACAAGACAGACAAAAAAGCACAGAAGCACACATTGATCCAGTGATCTGTTATACATTAGATGGTAATAGTGGTGATCTGTCTTCCCTGGATGATGTCACAGTTAACAGAACGTCAGACTAGGTGTACCTACAATGAAGAAAAAAGAGAGAGAACAAAAAGTTACAAGCTGAAATGACAACAGTCATTTCAATGTAATGCAATGCAAAACTTGAGAACAGTAGACTGGAGAACAGTAGAAATCAGTAGAATGAGAGAAATAGGCCCTGATGTCCTCCAGCAGCCTAAGCCTATAGCAGCATAACTACAGATGTAGCTCAGGGTAACATGAGCCACTCTAACTATAAACTTAAATTCTATTCTTGATTTAACAGGAAGCCAATGAAGGGAAGCTAAAATTGGAGAAATATGATCCCTCTTGTTGATTTTCATCAGAACTCTTGCTGCAGCATTTTGGATCAGCTGAAGACTTCGAACTGCATTTTGTGGACTTCCTGATAGTAAAGAATTACAATAGTCCAGCCTTGAAGTAACAAATGCATGGACTAGTTTTTCAGCATCACCCCTGGACAGAATGTTTCTAATTTTGGCGATATTCCTGAGGTGAAAAAAGGAAACTCTGGAAACCTGTTTAATATGGGATTTAAATGACATGTCTTGGTCGAAGACAACACCAAGATTTTTAACTTTATTTCCAGAGGCCAGAATGGATAATACAGGTAAGAGTTGGTAAGAGTCTTTCAGGGAAAAATTAAAAAGAACCACACAAGGCAGTATTATCAGTCCTTTATTATTTTCAGTTATGATAAATGATGCACTTAAAGAAATAGAAAATGAATTGGGTTGTTCATTGTTTGCTGATGACGGAGCTATTTGGAAACGTAGAAGGAATGTTAAATTTATTGTAGGGAAAGTCCAAAAAGCAATTCATAAGATTGAACAATGGTCTTACAAATGGAGTTTTAAATTTTCGGTAGATAAAACAAAAGTATTGCTTTTTACTCAGAAAAGAAATCAAGAAGTACAACTGAAGTTATATAATCAAGATTGTACTGTTCTCTCTATGTGTTTTGCTCTTGCGTGAACACAGATAAACAGCCAGCCAAACTCCTTATTCAAGAGCCAGGAAGTGAGCGGCTTGCTCCTTTATTATCTTCTTACACATTTAGTCAGCATTTCTGACTGCTTTGAATCCAGTGTAAAACTAGAAAAGAAAGATACAAAAAAAATGGCTTAATAAACAGCCATGTAAATATCAGTATTAACGTATCAAAGTATCAGCTGCTTAATATTAACTCAACAGGTATTTTCACAGCCGGCTAGAAAAGCGGCAAATTAGCAAGTAAACACACACACTCTGCTGTCACACAGACCACGACATTTTACCGTTGCTTTTATACACAAAATAACCATAAAAGATATTAACATATCTTGTCGAATCTGTAAACAATGAGCAACACTTACAACCATTGCTTGCGGAGAGATTAACTGCATTGTTGCTGCCCTGAGACGATGCACACATGCTCTCTTCCTCTTGTTTGCGTCTTTACTTCCTACTTCCGGTTTGGAAGATTTTCAACATAAAAGCACCGCAAATTCATTTAAAACAGAGAACGGTATATTAACATTTCAATGTAGTTTTTAAATGTCTTTTAAACATATTAAACATATTCAGGGCAGAACAAAGATCTAGAGAGAGTAAAGCAATTTAAATTCTTAGGAGTATGGTTTGGTGAAAAACTATCCTGGAAAGTGCACATAGATAAGGTTATTGAAAAATATAAAAGGATACTTAATATATTGAGATGTTTAGTTGGGTATGAATGTTACATTCCTGCAGTGAAAAAGAAAGGGTTCATAATAAGGTTGGACAATTATTCAGAAAGCTACAGAATTAGGATTAAATCATTTAAATATTAGTCCAACGGTACCATTATCAATAACACCACCATGGATTTTACCTGAAACAATAGTAGATTTAACAATATTGGAAAAGAAAAATAAAGATAAAATGTATATGTGTAATTCTATAATAGTGGAGGAATATATAGAACAGTTTTATAATTATGTAAAAATGTATACGGATGCATCAAAAAAGCAATTACGACAAACTGGAGTAGGTGTAATAATTCCAGAGTTTAAACTGCATATAGGGAAGAAATTAAATGAAGGAATATCTGTTTATACGGCAGAAATGATTGCATTATTAGTTGCTGTAGAATGGATTGAGGAAGTGAGACCATTAAGAGCTGTCATATGTTCAGATTCAAGTTAATCATTGATCAGTTTAAAAACAAATCATTCAGAAAGCCGTCCAGATATCTTATTAGTAATTCAACAAATATTATATCATATTCAGATGATGGGGTTATCAGCTGTGTTTCTTTGGGTTCCTGCACATATAGGAGTGAAAGGTAATTAAATGGATGATAAGAAAGTAAATAAAATAAGAGTGATTAAGAATAGACATGGGTAAATCAGAGGTTCAAAGTATTATGCTGCCATCTTGTGGTCAAAAATAATACCCGTTTTTATGACAAAATGACATCTTTGATGACAATTAATTGACTTTCTTTAGGGTTTACACAATTGGTCCAAGAGACTTTTTTGTAGGGACTGAGAAGTTACATCTGCTTACCGAGTTTCATAATTCTCAGACAAAGCATGGCTTGGGGCTTACTGATTTAATGCGTTTTTAATGGTTTTCCACAAACCTGATTTTTGCAATGCGACAGCTCAGGCAAATATGCATATTTCATAAAACCTTTGATAACTTTTAACCCTCAAGGTCTCCTCTCCACGCTGAAAAAATTTGAAAGTGATAACTTAAAATGCCTTGGACTAGTTCGTTAAAGTTCGAGGCAAAAACCGTCAATATTTTACCCTTTGACCCAAAATGGCAGGCTTCCTGTGGGTTTTAGAGCATACCCACAATAGACTTTTTTTCATAACTTTAAAAAAGCTACCTAGGTAAAAAATTTCAGCTTTCTACGTGTTACGGTTTGGCCCAACTCACTCTAGTTGGCGCTGTTGAGCGGGTTTGCCACGCCCGCTTTCAATTACACTAAAATCATGCGATTTCTCACGGGGGACAATTTTGGGCAAAGTTTGGTGAGTTTTCATGCATGTTTAGGCCTCCAAAAAGCCGTTTCAAAAGTCCCAAGAATAAATAATAATAATAATTAAAGCCGCAAGCGGCGATGAGCGGCCCTCGCAGCCAAGCACCGCTGGGGTACGCGCACCTCCTCCCTCCAGCCACCGCAGAAGCTGTCACGCATTTTCCCTGCCCTTCCACCGGGCGATTCACACGAACCCGTACGGCAGCGCTCCACCCCCCCCCCCCCACCCGACTCACAAAAAATCAGGTGCAGATCGGTCGATGCAGCGAGGAGATACAATCGTTCGGCGGGCCGTACGTTTGACACCCCTGGTTTAAACATTATTTTACTGGTTGAAATGCAGTTAAAAGTCTTCAGCTGAAAGGTTGTTGCACACAAATAAAACTTGTTTTGCACACAAAAAGATATGTTTCACACAAAAAAATTGTTTTGCAAACTGTCCGCCTTCCTTGCGCTCAAAATATCATTTATAAGTTTTCCTCGAGTACAAAATGGTCTCTGCTCGCACAAAACAGACTCTGCTCGACTACGATACAATCCCACCCACGCTGCGGTAAATTTGTGCCAAAAGTCACGTGATGCATTAAGAGTTGTTGTTGTTCAGACTTCCCGACATTGAGAAGAATTCAGTTATCTCTAAACTATTGGGCTAATTTACAGGGTCATAGTGAAGATCATCCAGCACAGACCACTTTAACATCTTGTTGGGAAATGGAGAACAGGGAGAGAAGAAGCTTTGGGTAGACAGTTAGACAAAAAGCAATGGAATTAGAATGAACTGATTTAATGTTCAGTTCAACAGTACCACTGACAGCAGTACAACCTTGGATACTACCTGAAGCTAAAGTAGATCTAACACTATTACGAAAGGGAAATAAGGTCAGGGTTTTTTTTTTAAATTCAAATACAATACAGGAATATATTAATATTTACTAGTTTCATTCAGATCTACACAGATGCATCAAAAAAGTTTAGATAACAAGATAGGAGTATCTTTTATTGTTCCAGAGTTTCATATTACAGTAGGTAAGAGGACAAGTAATAATATATCAGTATACACAAGAGAAATGTTAGCAATTTTGTTTGCAATGCAATGGGTAGAAGAAATAAGACCTCTGAGAGTGATTATTTGTTCAGATTCATCTTCATCACTAATCAGTTTACCGATAAAACACTCAGACAGTAGACCAGATATTTTGATAGAAATCCAGCAAACATTATACAGAATTCAAATGATGGACATTACAGTCATATTTTTGTGGGTACCAGCACGCATGGGAGTTAAAGGAAATGAAATGGCAGATAAGGCTGCAAAGGAGGCTACAACAAGAAAAGACATTGATGTGTCAGTTAAAATTAGTAAGATGGAAATAAAGAGCATAATTAAACAGAAGATGAAGGAAAGGTGGCAAAAGCAATGGGAGGAAGAGAGGAACAGAAGATGGTTTTACATGATCCAGAGGAGAGTGGGAAAAATGAGATGGGCAGGGAAGAAGATAGGAGAAGAAACAATTATATCAGGACTTAGATTTGGGCACACAGGATTAAATAATACATTATTCTAAATAGGTAAACATAACAATGGCAGATGTGAATATTGTGAGCAACAAGAGACAGTTGAACACGTTATGGTATACTGTAGGAAGTACGAAAGAGAAAGGAGAGAAATGGTCCAAAATCTAAAAAGGAAAAGAATACAATTTGATTTAATAGAAATACTTAGAAAAACTCCAGAGATAATTGTTATGTGATTATTTTTCATTATCTTAGATTAATAAATGTAATTGAGAGGATTTGAAATCTTTTTTTGGTTTTGTTTATATTGTTTTGTTAATTTGATTGTGACTTGTTTTGTTTAGTATAAATAATTCTGATCCACACTCCATACCAGTTGGTGGCGGTAATGCACCATTTGGTTGCGTGCCAACCGGCAAAAAAAATCCATAAAGAAAAAGAAGAAGCAGAAGACTTCCCGACAGCAGGGGGCGCACCTGAAAAAAACTGAAAGGCGCCGGTTTGGCTGAGGAAGAAAGACGTGATATCACAGCTAACAGCAGGGACGTGCAGAGGGGGGCGGGGGGCTTGGTCACCTGCCCCTTTGCCCCTTGATGCCCAAAGTGCCCTTTTGTCAGTGTTTTTTTTATGTGTGTGTGTGTGCATGTCCAAAATAAAAATAATTTAGATCTAAATTGCCACAGTTACCGTGGCACGGTTACATGATCCACATAACGTGCCTCACTTTTCCCTTCTTCTCCTCTCGCAGCTCCGCGGCTGCTGCTGCCGCTGTCTGACTGCCTGCCCCTTTAAATCGGCAGCACACGTGACTGTGCTCTGTGCATTTTTTTAAACTTAACTCTCATTGGTTGTACTGCCTTAAATCCCGCCTTTCCTCTTTCTGATTGCTAGCGCGTGTGTGCGTGCTTATTTGCTTGGAGCGCAAGATTTAAATTTCAATTCATACAGGTATACTGCCGTTACCTCAATTAATACTTGACAACAAACTAGTCCCAGTTAAAGGTATACTATGCAACCGGGGTTGATTTTCCAGCGAGGCTCCCCCCAGAGGGCGAAAGTAAAAGTGCATTGTCGTAAAGATGCTCAGCTGTTCTCCTGGTTTCTCCATCAAGCCAGGTGCGGTTGTTTGTAGGTGGGGTTGTATTTCCCCTAACCCTAACATACATAAATTTCCCTCGACAGACACAAATATCCTAAAGTTAGTATATTACAGTTATTATCCATTATGCACTTACCAAATATGACTTCAAACAGATTTAAAGTCCTGAATTCCTACTTTCCATTCCAGCCCACAAAGTTGTACTGCCTTGACAGGCCATAGTCCATGATGAAGAACATCATACGTCTCGTGGCCTCATCCACAGTCCTCCCACCAATGTCTGACACTGCTGTGACCTAAGGGGGAACAAAAACAGTTCAAAGCTAATTCATTTTTATAGCTCACAGGAGTAAACACGATGCACAGACAAACTCTGGGTCTAGATTATTTTCATTGTTGATTAATCTATTGATTATTTTAACAATTAATTGATTGGTTGCTATAATAATAAAATGTTACAAAATTTTGAAAAATGTCAATGTTTCCCAAATCTCTTGTTCTGTCAACAAAACATGGAGATACTCAGTTTATTGCCATAAATGAGCAAAGAAAACAGAAATATTCACATTTATGAAGCTGAAATCAGAGACGTAGGACTCTTTTGTTGGGTGTTCACGTCAATAATAAACTGGACTGGACTCATAACACCGACGCTCTGCATAAGAAGGGCCAGATTCGCCTCCACCTCCTGAGGAGGCTGAGTTCCTTTGGAGTGAGCAGGCCCCTGCTTAAGACTTTTTATGACTCTGTGGTGGCCTCAGCCCTTCTCTACGCTGTCGTCTGCTGGGCTCCAGGCAGCGCAGAACGGGACAGAATGAGGCTGAATAAGCTGGTGAGGAAGGCCACTTCTGTCCTGGGCTGCACTCTGGACTCAGTGAAGGAAGTAGCTGAGAGGAGGGTGTTGTCCAAGTTCACATCCATCATGGACAACACCTTCCACCCCCTGTGCAGATTATATAGCAATCATTCTGATTGCTATATAATCTGCAATCAGATTATACAGTACTGCACTGTAACTGTAACCAATGTGCAATAATCTATCTAATTCACTGTGCGATAACCAGTGCAATAATCCTGAAAGAAGTGACTTCTGCTGCTATCAGTAACTGTAACCACAACTGTTATAACTTTGGGCAATAACTACTGTGCAATAATCTATTTAATACACTGTGCTATAACCTGTACAATGATCCGAAGAACTTCTGCTGCTATCACCAGGTGAATATATGTCAGTACATGTGCATGTAGGCATACAGGTAAAAGCCAGTAAATTAGAATATTTTGAAAAACTTGATTTATTTCAGTAATTGCATTCAAAAGGTGTAACTTGTACATTATATTTATTCATTGCACACAGACTGATGCATTCAAATGTTTATTTCATTTAATTTTGATGATTTGAAGTGGCAACAAATGAAAATCCAAAATTCTGTGTGTCACAAAATTAGAATATTGTGTAAGGGTTAAATTTTGAAGACACCTGGTGCCACAAACTAATCCGCTGATTAACGCAAAACACCTGCAATGGGCTTTAAATGGTCTCTCAGTCCAGTTCTGAAGCCTACACAAACATGGGGAAGACTTCAGATTTGACAGCTGTCCAAAAGGCGACCATCGACACATTGCACAAGGAGGGAAAGACACAAAAGGTTATTGCTGAAGAGGCTGGCTGTTCTCAGAGCTCTGTGTCCAAACACATTAATAGAGAGGCAAAGGGAAGGAAAAACTGTGGTCAGAAAAAGTGTACAAGCGATAGGGATCACCGCACCCTAGTCAAGATTGGGAAAAAAAACCCATTCAAAAATGTGGGGGAGAATCACAAGGAGTGGACAGCTGCTGGAGTCAGTGCTTCAAGATCCACCACCAAGAGACGCTTGAAAGACATGGGTTTCAACTGCCGCATACCTCGTGTCAAGCCACTGTTGACCAAGAAACAGCGCGAAAAGCGTCTCACCTGGGCTAAGGAAAAAAAAGAGCTGGACTGCTGCTGAGTGGTCCAAAGTCATGTTTTCTGACGAAAGCAAATTTTGCATTTCCTTTGGAAATCGAGGTCCCAGAGTCTGGAGGAAGACAGGAGAGGCACAGGATCCACGTTGCCTGAAGTCTAGTGTAAAGTTTCCACCATCAGTGATGGTTTGGGGTGCCATGTCATCTGCTGGTGTTGGTCCACTCTGTTTCCTGAGATCCAGGGTCAACGCAGCCGTCTACCAGCAAGTTTTAGAGCACTTCATGCTTCCTGCTGCTGACCTGCTCTATGGAGATGGAGATTTCAGGTTCCAACAGGACTTGGCGCCTGCACACAGCGCAAAATCTACCTGTGCCTGGTTTACGGACCATGGTATTTCTGTTCTAAATTGGCCAGCCAACTCCCCTGACCTTAGCCCCATAGAAAATCTGTGGGGTATTCTCCTCCACTGTCCACATCCATAACATAACCTGGTTAACTTTCATATCGGCAACATCAAGTTCTTCCTTAACACTTTAGCCAAACTGGTCCACAGTCCACTTTACACTTTCAGCTCCCTTCCCTCCCTGTCCTCCAGAAAACCTCCATAAACTACAACTAGTACAAAAGACAGCAATTTACATCTTTACATCATCTACTTCACATCTGAACATTACCTCCACTGGCTCCCTGTCACCTTCAGTATAAATTAATCATATGAACAAACAAGGCCAACCACAACCTGGACAATGCAGGAAGCATAACCAACACTATGATGTCATACATTTTAGTTTAACACAGATCGCACATTACAATAATCACTCTCTGCTTTGCCCGTTATTGCACAGCAATTAATTATCACGACTCATGAGTTTATAAAAAGGCATTAACTTTTTTGAATTTTAATAAAACAGATATATTTTAGCCCTGTGACTGGCAACCTGTCCAGGATGGCCGAGCCCCCACCCCCAACGACCCCGTGTGACGCCGAGCTGCGTTTCCCCATCAGATACGGCTTGACGTCACACCTGTAGGGAAAAGCCGGTATAAATCGATGAAGGATGGATTGTTAATTTTTTAAAAAGTTTAATAAAATTGCTCAAAGTTTATCAGAAAAAAACATAACTTGCTTTTAAATATGGAAATTTTTAATAAGCAAAATGTTAATGTATTTCGTAAAGTTATTGTTGAAGGTAATCTTGGCTGCAGTACTCTGTTTGGCAGGTGTTTTGGGGTTGGAGTAAAACGAGTCCATAGATCCACAGACAGGAGGCTTGTTCAGTGGTTTCTAGTACGACTTGCTTCTACAGTGTCGCTCCACTGCGTGTAAAAATAAAAACAATAACTTCATAAAAGCTCTCTGAGAATCACCTCTGGCCTCACCCAGTTACAACCCGCTCTCCAGTCCATGTTGTAGCTGCAGTTTTTTTAATGTCGTTTCCTTAATAATCTGTACACATCAAAATCCTTGTCATTTTATTAAGAGTGTCGTGGTGCGCAGCGGCTCATCAGGTGGAGCTGCTGCATATTGACCGATAGCCGCTCTGACTGCAGCTCTGCCTTCTTTTGTTCAGAAAAGCGCAGGTGAAATTAATTAATTTATTATTTTACTTTTTCCAAATCGGACCCAGTCAAATGCGGGACAAAAGCGCGTCATGGTAAATTAGCCTTTACTCTTCGAATTTTAAATAAAGCGTTACAGTGAATAATGAGGAGGTCCCTGATTGGTTTATCAGCTAAGTTGCTGGAAGCCAGTGAATACACGCTGAAAGGTGACATGGCCACAGATGGAAATAATTCATTAATTAACTGGAGCAGCGACAGTGTGTCTGTCGACAGTTTACCGGGGGAAGTTGTTGTCAGATGGTCAATCCGCTCCACTTCCTGACTTGCTGGTTCGCATAAACCCAAAGAAAACCTTTGACCAACACTACTTTCATTCATGCATCTGTGGCCAGTTTGAGATGTTCTTCCAAAAGTTATGATTGAACACCGATCATAACTTTTGGTCTACGTATACATGTCTGTGCTGGTAGCCAACGCAGAGCCATAGAGAGAAAGGCTCTGAGCCAGCCGAACCCGGATGTAAACAAGAGCCTTGCTCGCTAGCCTTAAGGCGCTAGCATTAGCGCTAATATTAGCGGCTAGAATTAGCCGCAGAACTAAGACTGCTCATCCTACCTCAAGTTGTGGTGGGGGATATTACACTACATGCATATATAATCCAAACAGCCTTACCTGTTTTTCTGCATCCCCTCCTAAATTCTCCAATGTGTGGTGCTAATGTTGTTAGCTGTGACATCAAGGGCTTCTTCCTCAGGCAAACGGACACCTTTCAGATTGTTGGAGTGCGCCCCCTGCTGTTGGGAAGTCTTCTTCTTCTCTTGTTCTTTATGAAGTTTTCTCACAATGTGTCAGATATGTTCAACTGTCTCTTGTTCCTCACAATACTCACATCTGCCAGTGTTATGCTTCCCTATTTTGAATAATGTACCATTTAATCCTGTGTGGGCAAATCTAAGTCTTGATATAAGATAAGATAGTCTTTATTGATCTCACATTGGAGAAATTCACTTGTCACATCGGCTCAATAGTCAGTCAATAGTCAGCAGTATGAAAGGGTGCATCAGTTATATACAGTGTATCTTCCTATATACAGTGGATCAAAAAGAAAGTGAGAAAAAAAAATAAGAATTAAAAGAATACAAAAGAAATGATGTCATGTGTACTTCCCACATATACATACATACATACATACATACATACATACATACATACATACATACATACATACATACATACATACATACATACACACACACACACACATATACATACTGTACATATATATATATATATAAATATAAAGGCAAGGAAAAGGCAAGGCAAGGCAAATTTATTTGTATAGCACAATTCAGTACAGAGACAATGCAAAGTGCTTTACATGATTAAAATACAGGAAAAGAAAACAGAAAATGTAGACATCAATAAACAGCTGGACTAAAAAAGTTGAACTAATGCTGTTTCAGTAGAACAGTTTAACTAGAACAGTCAAAAACAGTCCTAAACAGATGTGTTTTTAATCTTGATTAAAAAGAACTCAGGTTTTCCGCACTTTTACAGTTTTCTGGAAGTTTGTTCCAGATAAGTGGAGCGTAGGAACTAAATGCTTCTTCTCCTTGTTTAGTTCTGGCTGTAGGTACGCAGAGAAGGCTGGAGCCAGAAGACCTTAGTGCTCTGGATGGTTGATACACTGATAACAAGTCTGTGATGTATTTAGATGCGTTCAGCAGCGTTCTGGATCAGCTGCAGCTGTCTGATCCACTTTTTAGGCAGACCTGTGAAAACACCGTTGCAGTAATCGATTCTACTAAAGATAAACGCATGGATTAGTTTTTCCAGATCCTGCTGAGACATCAGTCCTTTAATCCTGGAAATGTTCTTCAGGTGATAGAAAGCCGATCTTGTGTATATATATATATATATATATATATATATATAGGCCTACATACACATGTACTGACATATATTCACTTGGTGATAGCAGCAGAAGTTCTTCCGGATCATTGCACAGGTTATAGCACAGTGTATTAAATAGATTATTGCACATTATTTATTGCCCAAAGTTATAACAGTTGTGGTTATATAGAACAGATTGCTGGATCAATGTGTGCTTCTGTGCTTTTTTGTCTGTCTTGTTGTGTCTCTGCTCTGTCTTCTGTAACCCCCAGTCGGTCGAGGCAGATGACCGTTCATACTGAGCCCGGTTCTGCTGGAGGTTTTTCCTTCCTGTTAATGGGGAGTTTTTTTTCCCTGTTGCTTCATGCTTGTTCAGTATGAGGGATTGTTGCAAAGCCATGGACAATGCAGACTACTCTCCCTGTGGCTCTACGCTTTTTCAGGAGGAAATGCTGCTTGTCAAGACCTTAATGCAATCAACTGGTTCCCTCGGCTAAAATGTTTATCCATTTTAGCCGCGCAATCCTCCATAATTAAAGTCCGACAGTCCACAGATGGCAACAGTTTGTTGATTCAAAATTAATTGTTCATCCACTTCAGCAACCGATGCATTGGAATTACGCCCTTATGTGTGCACACTATATTTAGATGGCCATCATATCGGTGGTAGCGCTACACATACCTAATCCAGACGAATGATTGTTCAAATCCAGCGCCGAGCTGATCAACTGCGTCCTCACCGATGTCTATCCTGTCCGACGTCACCTCAGGTGAGCTGAGTTCGATCAGCTGATGCTCCACTCCAAACACGTAACCTCCAGCCCAGTCTTATCTTGCGCAATCACCACCATCAACCATGCAGAAACACGTATCTTTACTTATGCACAGTTCGTGAAGATGCACAAACAGTTTTTGACTGGTTTTGTAGCGGCCAAGCCAATACTTTAAGCCACTGAGGTGCTGCATCGGGGTAATAGAGTTGACGCGCTTATTGTTACCGTTTTGGGATGAATTAGAGTCCGAGTCGTCAGGGCATGTTGAACGCTTCGTCCATTTATTTTCCTCTTTGCATATCAAATGTCCATCATACATGAACACATCTCCAGACAACATATAAAGCAGACTTGCTTGCTTGTATTTATCTTTTTGCGGTCAAAAACTGTTTTCCCCTTCCGGGTGGAAAACCTACCTATCAAAGAAAAGTTTCCCCCTTAAAAAGACATGAACGCTAATTACCCAATCAATGCATTTGCGCTCCTACATATAGGATTAAAGATTAAAATCTTATTTCTTTTAAAGGCCAGCTAAAGATATTTTAAAGCTGCTTCCACTTTTGGACGAATGTGTATAAATGGTTTGGTAAAATATGTACCGTGACTTACAGATGACGCCCAAACATTTGGGTGTGCTGCCATCTAGTGTTGGAAATAATAAATGTTTTTTCCTTCAAAACACAATTCATGTTATAAATAATTGTCAAAAAAATATGGTTGGACGTAGCAAAAATGTTTTTGATAACTTTTGATCCTCTATGTGTGAGGAATTTTTTGGAGTAACTTTGAATGCCATAAGTGTAACGGTTTAGGAGTAGTTTATTCAAATGTAACCCCCAAAAATATGGGAAAATGACATCTTTGATGAGAAATGAATGATTTCCTGTAGGAGGTAGCCCATTGCTTCAAGAGGCTTTTTTGTAGGGCCTATGAAGTTACATGCACTTACCGAGTTTCATAATTCTCAGACAAAGCATGGCTTGGGGCTTACTGATTTAATGCGTTTTTAATGGTTTTCCACAAACCTGATTTTTGCAATGCGACAGCTCAGGCAAATATGCATATTTCATAAAACCTTTGATAACTTTTAAACGTCAATGTCTTAACTGCATGCTGAAAAAATTTGAAAGTAATAGGTTAAAATGCCTAGGACTAGTTCGTTAAAGTTTGAGGCAAAAACGGCCAATATTTTACCCTTTGACCCAAAATAGCAGACTTCCTGTGGGTTTTAGAGCATACACCCAAGAGACTTTTTTTCATAATTTTAAAAAACCTACCTAGGTAAAAAATTTCAGCTTTCTACGTGTTACGGTTTGGCCCAACTCACTCTAGTTGGCGCTGTTGAGCAGGTTTGCCACGCCCGTTTTCAATTACACTAAAATCATGCGATTTCTCACGGGGGACAATTTTGGGCAAAGTTTGGTGAGTTTTCATGCATGTTTAGGCCTCCAAAAAGCCGTTTCAAAAGTCCCAAGAATAAATAATAATAATAATTAAAGCCGCAAGCGGCGATGAGCGGCCCTCGCAGCCAAGCACCGCTGGGGTACGCGCACCTCCTCCCTCCAGCCACCGCAGAAGCTGTCACGCATTTTCCCTGCCCGTCCACCGGGCGATTCACACGAACCCGTACGGCAGCGCTCCACCCCCCCCCCCCCCACCCGACTCACAAAAAATCAGGTGCAGATCGGTCGATGCAGCGAGGAGATACAATCGTTCGGCGGGCCGTACGTTTGACACCCCTGGTTTAAACATTATTTTACTGGTTGAAATGCAGTTAAAAGTCTTCAGCTGAAAGGTTGTTGCACACAAATAAAACTTGTTTTGCACACAAAAAGATATGTTTCACACAAAAAAATTGTTTTGAAAACTGTCCGCCTACCTTGCGCTCAAAATATCATTTATAAGTTTTCCTCGAGTACAAAATGGTCTCTGCTCGCACAAAACAGCCTCTGCTCGACTACGATACAATCCCACCCACGCTGCGGTAAATTTGTGCCAAAAGTCACGTGATGCATTAAGAGTTGTTGTTGTTTAGACTTCCCGACATTGAGAAGAATTCAGTTATCTCTAAACTATTGGGCTAATTTACAGGGTCATAGTGAAGATCATCCAGCACAGACCACTTTAACATCTTGTTGGGAAATGGAGAACAGGGAGAGAAGAAGCTTTGGATAGACAGTTAGACAAAAAGCAATGGAATTAGAATTAACTGATTTAATGTTCAGTTCAACAGTACCACTGACAGCAGTACAACCTTGGATACTACCTGAAGCTAAAGTAGATCTAACACTATTACGAAAGGGAAATAAGGTCAGGGTTTTTTTTTTAAATTCAAATACAATACAGGAATATATTAATATTTACTAGTTTCATTCAGATCTACACAGATGCATCAAAAAAGTTTAGATAACAAGAGAGGAGTATCTTTTATTGTTCCAGAGTTTCATATTACAGTAGGAAAGAGGACAAGTAATAATACATCAGTATACACAAGAGAAATGTTAGCAATTTTGTTTGCAATGCAATGGGTAGAAGAAATAAGACCTCTGAGAGGGATTATTTGTTCAGATTCATCTTCATCACTAATCAGTTTACCGATAAAACACTCAGACAGTAGACCAGATATTTTGATAGAAATCCAGCAAACATTATACAGAATTCAAATGATGGACATTACAGTCATATTTTTGTGGGTACCAGCACACATGGGAGTTAAAGGAAATGAAATGGCAGATAAGGCTGCAAAGGAGGCTACAACAAGAAAAGACATTGATGTGTCAGTTAAAATTAGTAAGATGGAAATAAAGAGCATAATTAAACAGAAGATGAAGGAAAGGTGGCAAAAGCAATGGGAGGAAGAGAGGAACAGAAGATGGTTTTACATGATCCAGAGGAGAGTGGGAAAAATGAGATGGGCAGGGAAGAACATAGGAGAAGAAACAATTATATCAGGACTTAGATTTGGGCACACAGGATTAAATAATACATTATTCTAAATAGGTAAACATAACAATGGCAGATGTGAATATTGTGAGCAACAAGAGACAGTTGAACACGTTATGGTGTACTGTAGGAAGTACGAAAGAGAAAGGAGAGAAATGGTCCAAAATCTAAAAAGGAAAAGAATACAATTTGATTTAATAGAAATACTTAGAAAAACTCCAGAGATAATTGTTATGTGATTATTTTTCATTATCTTAGATTAATAAATGTAATTGAGAGGATTTGAAATCTTTTTTTGGTTTTGTTTATATTGTTTTGTTAATTTGATTGTGACTTGTTTTGTTTAGTATAAATAATTCTGATCCACACTCCATACCAGTTGGTGGCGGTAATGCACCATTTGGTTGCGTGCCAACCGGCAAAAAAAATCCATAAAGAAAAAGAAGAAGCAGAAGACTTCCCGACAGCAGGGGGCGCACCTGAAAAAAACTGAAAGGCGCTAGTTTGGCTGAGGAAGAAAGACGTGATATCACAGCTAATAGCAGGGACGTGCAGAGGGGGGCGGGGGGCTTGGTCACCTGCCCCTTTGCCCCTTGATGCCCAAAGTGCCCTTTTGTCAGTGTTTTTTTATGTGTGTGTGTGTGCATGTCCAAAATAAAAATAATTTAGAATTAAATTGCCACAGTTACCGTGGCACGGTTACATGATCCACATAACGTGCCTCACTTTTCCCTTCTTCTCCTCTCGCAGCTCCGCGGCTGCTGCTGCCGCTGTCTGACTGCCTGCCCCTTTAAATCGGCAGCACACGTGACTGTGCTCTATGCATTTTTTTAAACTTAACTCTCATTGGTTGTACTGCCTTAAATCCCGCCTTTCCTCTTTCTGATTTCTAGCGCGTGTGTGCGTGCTTATTTGCTTGGAGCGCAAGATTTAAATTTCAATTCATACAGGTATACTGCCGTTACCTCAATTAATACTTGACAACAAACTAGTCCCAGTTAAAGGTATACTATGCAACCGGGGTTGATTTTCCAGCGAGGCTCCCCCCAGAGGGCGAAAGTAAAAGTGCATTGTCGTAAAGATGCTCAGCTGTTCTCCTGGTTTCTCCATCAAGCCAGGTGCGGTTGTTTGTAGGTGGGGTTGTATTTCCCCTAACCCTAACATACATAAATTTCCCTCGACAGAGGTTAGTATATTACAGTTATTATCCATTATGCACTTACCAAATATGACTTCAAACAGATTTAAAGTCCTGAATTCCTACTTTCCATTCCAGCCCACAAAGTTGTACTGCCTTGACAGGCCATAGTCCATGATGAAGAACATCATACGTCTCGTGGCCTCATCCACAGTCCTCCCACCAATGTCTGACACTGCTGTGACCTAAGGGGGAACAAAAACAGTTCAAAGCTAATTCATTTTTATAGCTCACAGGAGTAAACACGATGCAAAGACAAACTCTGGGTCTAGATTATTTTCATTGTTGATTAATCTATTGATTATTTTAAACAATTAATTGATTGGTTGCTATAATAATAAAATGTTACAAAATTTTGAAAAATATCAGTGTTTCCCAAATCTCTTGTTCTGTCAACAAAACATGGAGATACTCAGTTTATTGCCATAAATGAGCAAAGAAAACAGAAATATTCACATTTATGAAGCTGAAATCAGAGACGTAGGACTCTTTTGTTGGGTGTTCACGTCAGTAATAAGCTGGACTGGACTCATAACACTGACGCTCTGCATAAGAAGGGCCAGAGCCGCCTCCACCTCCTGAGGAGGCTGAGTTCCTTTGGAGTGAGCCGGCCCCTGCTTAAGACTTTTTATGACTCTGTGGTGGCCTCAGCCCTTCTCTACGCTGTTGTCTGCTGGGCTCCAGACAGCGCAGAACGGGACAGAATGAGGCCGAATAAGCTGGTGAGGAAGGCCACTTCTGTCCTGGGCTGCACTCTGGACTCAGTGGAGAAAGTAGCTGAGAGGAGGGTGTTGTCCAAGTTCACATCCATCATGGACAACACCTTCCACCCCCTGCACCAGACTGTAGAGGAGCTGAGCAGCTCCTTTAGTGCCAGACTTAGACACCCTGTCTGTAAAAAGGAGCGCTACCGCAAGTCATTCATTCCTGCTGCAATCAGATTATACAGTGCTGCACTGTAACTGTAACCAATGTGCAATAATCTATCTAATTCACTGTGCGATAACCTGTGCAATAATCCGAAGAACTTCTGCTGCTATCACCAGGTGAATATATGTCAGTACATGTGCATATATGTATGTATTTATATATATATATATATATATATATATATATATATATACAGGGGTTGGACAATGAAACTGAAACACCTCTCATTTTAGTGTGGGAGGTTTCATGGCTAAATTGGACCAGCCTGGTGGCCAATCTTCATTAATTGCACATTGAACCAATAAGAGAAGAGTGTGAAGGTCCAATTAGCAGGGTAAGAGCACAGTTTTGCTCAAAATATTGCAATGCACACAACATTATGGGTGACATACCAGAGTTCAAAAGAGGACAAATTGTTGGTGCACGTCTTGCTGGCGCATCTGTGACCAAGACAGCAAGTCTTTGTGATGTATCAAGAGCCACGGTGTCCAGGGTAATGTCAGCATACCACCAAGAAGGACGAACCACATCCAACAGGATTAACTGTGGACGCAAGAGGAAGCTGTCTGAAAGGGATGTTAGAGTGCTTACCCGGATTGTATCCAAAAAACATGAAACCACGGCTCCCCAAATCACGGCAGAACTAAACGTGCACCTCAACTCTCCTGTTTCTACCAAAACTGTCCGTCGGGAGCTCCACAGGGTTAATATCCACGGCTGGATTCAGAGTGTCTGAAAACATAAAGTACATTTTGCTGCATTGACGTGTATTCTCTCTGAGCGCAGCTTGGTCTGACCTAAGATGGCCGCTCTGTCGGCACGCCTCTCACCCGACGACGGGGCGTCTACGTCATGGGTTAAAGCTAAAATAATCAGTTTGACTGAAAAAAATTCCTAGTCAGCCCATATATTCCCGGGACCGTGGAAATAATGCCACATTAGTTACCTCACTTGCTTATTGTGCAGAGTCAACTTTAACCAAATCTGGTAGTTTTACAATATCCACTGACCATTCATGTCTCTGTCCCACCTTTCAGCTTCAGAGCCTTGGTGTCTTCCTGGACAGCCTCCCATCCTCTCCTCCACTGTCCACATCCATAACATCACCTGGTTAACTTTCATATCGGGAACATCAAGTTCTTCCTTAACACTTTAACCAAACTGGTCCACAGTCCACTTTACACTGTCAGCTCCCTTCCCTCCCTGTCCTCCAGAAAACCTCCATAAATTACAACTAGTACAAAAGACAGCAATTTACATCTTTACATCATCTACTTCACATCTGAACATTACCTCCACTGGCTCCCTGTCACCTTCAGTATAAATTAATCATATGAACAAACAAGGCCAACCACAACCTGGACAATGCAGGACATATAACCAACACTATGATGTCATACATTTTAGTTTAACACTGATCGCACATTACAAGGTCCCTGATTGGTTTATCAGCTAAGTTGCTGGAAGCCAGTGAATACACGCTGAAAGGTGACATGGCCACAGGTGGAAATAATTCATTAATTAACTGGAGCAGCGACAGTGTGTCTATCGACAGACACGCTTACCGAGGGCAGTTGTTGTCAGATGGTCAATCCGCTCCACTTCCTGACTTGCTGGTTCGCATAAACCCAAAGAAAACCTTTGACCACCACTGCTTTCATTCATGCATCTGTGGCCAGTTTGAGATGTTCTTCCAAAAGTTATGATTGAACACCGATCATAACTTTTGGTCTACGTATACATGTCTGTGCTGGTAGCCAGCGCAGAGCCATAGAGAGAAAGGCTCTGAGCCAGCGGAACCCGGATGTAAACAAGAGCCTTGCTCGCTAGCCTTAGGGCGCTAGCATTAGCGCTATAAGTAGCACCTTAAGACGCTAGAATTAGCCGCAGAACTGAGACTGCTCATCCCACCTCAAGTTGTGGTGGGGGATATTACACTACATGCATATATAATCCAAAAAGCCTTACCTGTTTGTCTGTTTCCCCTCCTAAATTCTCCAATGTGTGGTGCTAATGTTGTTAGCTGTGACATCACGGACTTCTTCCTCAGGCAAACGGACACGTTTCAGATTGTTGGAGTGCGCCCCCTGCTGTTGGGAGTCTTCTTCTTCTCTTGTTCTTTATGAATTTTTCTCACAGTGTGTCATATATGTTCAACTGTGTCTTGTTCCTCACAATATTCACATCTGCCAGTGTTATGCTTCCCTATTTTGAATAATGTACCATTTAATCCTGTGTGGGCAAATCTAAGTCTTGATATAAGATAAGATAGTCTTTATTGATCTCACATTGGAGAAATTCACTTGTCACATCGGCTCAATAGTCAGTCAATAGTCAGCAGTAGGAAAGGGTGCATCAGTTATATACAGTGTATCTTCCTATATACAGTGGATCAAAAAGAAAATGAGAAAAAAAGTAAGAATTAAAAAAATACAAAAGAAATCGGAGTAGGCAGGTGATGTCATGTGTACTTCCCGGTTATATACATACATACATACATACATATATATATATATATATATATATATATATATATATATATATATATATATATATATATATATATATATATATATATATAAAGGCAAGGCAAGGCAAATTTATTTGTATAGCACAATTCAGTACAGAGACAATGCAAAGTGCTTTACATGATTAAAATACAGGAAAAGAAAACAGAAAATGTAGACATCAATAAACAGCTGGACTAAAAAAGTTGAACTAATGCTGTTTCAGTAGAACAGTTTAACTAGAACAGTCAAAAACAGTCCTAAACAAATGTGTTTTTAATCTTGATTAAAAAGAACTCAGGTTTTCCGCACTTTTACAGTTTTCTGGAAGTTTGTTCCAGATAAGTGGAGCGTAGGAACTAAATGCTGCTTCTCCTTGTTTAGTTCTGGCTGTAGGTACGCAGAGAAGGCTGGAGCCAGAAGACCTTAGTGCTCTGGATGGTTGATACACTGATAACAAGTCTGTGATGTATTTAGATGCGTTCAGCAGCGTTCTGGATCAGCTGCAGCTGTCTGATCCACTTTTTAGGCAGACCTGTGAAAACACCGTTGCAGTAATCGATTCTACTAAAGATAAACGCATGGATTAGTTTTTCCAGATCCTGCTGAGACATCAGTCCTTTAATCCTGGAAATGTTCTTCAGGTGATAGAAAGCCGATCTTGTATATATATATATATATATATATATATATATATATATATATATATATATATATATATATATATATATATATATATAGGCCTACATACACATGTACTGACATATATTCACTTGGTGATAGCAGCAGAAGTTCTTCCGGATCATTGCACAGGTTATAGCACAGTGTATTAAATAGATTATTGCACATTATTTATTGCCCAAAGTTATAACAGTTGTGGTTATATAGAACAGATTGCTGGATCAATGTGTGCTTCTGTGCTTTTTTGTCTGTCTTGTTGTGTCTCTGCTCTGTCTTCTGTAACCCCCAGTCGGTCGAGGCAGATGACCGTTCATACTGAGCCCGGTTCTGCTGGAGGTTTTTCCTTCCTGTTAATGGGGAGGTTTTTTTTCCCTGTTGCTTCATGCTTGTTCAGTATGAGGGATTGTTGCAAAGCCATGGACAATGCAGACTACTCTCCCTGTGGCTCTACGCTTTTTCAGGAGGAAATGCTGCTTGTCAAGACCTTAATGCAATCAACTGGTTCCCTCGGCTAAAATGTTTATCCATTTTAGCCGCGCAATCCTCCATAATTAAAGTCCGACAGTCCACAGATGGCAACAGTTTGTTGATTCAAAATTAATTGTTCATCCACTTCAGCAACCAATGCATTGGAATTTAGCCCTTATGTGTGCACACTATATTTAGATGGCCATCATATCGGTGGTAGCGCTACACATACCTAATCCAGACGAATGATTGTTCAAATCCAGCGCCGAGCTGATCAACTGCGTCCTCACCGATGTCTATCCTGTCCGACGTCATCTCAGGTGAGCTGAGTTCGATCAGCTGATGCTCCACTCCAAACACGTAACTTCCAGCCCAGTCTTATCTTGCGCAATCACCACCATCAACCATGCAGAAACACGTATCTTTACTTATGCACAGTTCGTGAAGATGCACAAACAGTTTTTGACTGGTTTTGTAGCGGCCAAGCCAATACTTTAAGCCACTGAGGTGCTGCATCGGGGTAATAGAGTTGACGCGCTTATTGTTACCGTTTTGGGATGAATTAGAGTCCGAGTCGTCAGGGCATGTTGAACGCTTCGTCCATTTATTTTCCTCTTTGCATATCAAATGTCCATCATACATGAACACATCTCCAGACAACATATAAAGCAGACTTGCTTGCTTGTATTTATCTTTTTGCGGTCAAAAACTGTTTTCCCCTTCCGGGTGGAAAACCTACCTATCAAAGAAAAGTTCCCCCCTTAAAAAGACATGAACGCTAATTACCCAATCAATGCATTTGCGCTCCTACATATAGGATTAAAGATTAAAATCTTATTTCTTTTAAAGGCCAGCTAAAGATATTTTAAAGCTGCTTCCACTTTTGGACGAATGTGTATAAATGGTTTGGTAAAATATGTACCGTGACTTACAGATGACGCCCAAACATTTGGGTGTGCTGCCATCTAGTGTTGGAAATAATAAATGTTTTTTCCTTCAAAACACAATTCATGTTATAAATAATTGTCAAAAAAATATGGTTGGACGTAGCAAAAATGTTTTTGATAACTTTTGATCCTCTATGTGTGAGGAATTTTTTGGAGTAACTTTGAATGCCATAAGTGTAACGGTTTAGGAGTAGTTTATTCAAATGTAACCCCCAAAAATATGGGAAAATGACATCTTTGATGAGAAATGAATGATTTCCTGTAGGAGGTAGCCCATTGCTTCAAGAGGCTTTTTTGTAGGGCCTATGAAGTTACATGCACTTACCGAGTTTCATAATTCTCAGACAAAGCATGGCTTGGGGCTTACTGATTTAATGCGTTTTTAATGGTTTTCCACAAACCTGATTTTTGCAATGCGACAGCTCAGGCAAATATGCATATTTCATAAAACCTTTGATAACTTTTAAACGTCAATGTCTTAACTGCATGCTGAAAAAATTTGAAAGTAATAGGTTAAAATGCCTAGGACTAGTTCGTTAAAGTTTGAGGCAAAAACGGCCAATATTTTACCCTTTGACCCAAAATAGCAGACTTCCTGTGGGTTTTAGAGCATACACCCAAGAGACTTTTTTTCATAATTTTAAAAAACCTACCTAGGTAAAAAATTTCAGCTTTCTACGTGTTACGGTTTGGCCCAACTCACTCTAGTTGGCGCTGTTGAGCAGGTTTGCCACGCCCGTTTTCAATTACACTAAAATCATGCGATTTCTCACGGGGGACAATTTTGGGCAAAGTTTGGTGAGTTTTCATGCATGTTTAGGCCTCCAAAAAGCCGTTTCAAAAGTCCCAAGAATAAATAATAATAATAATAATAATAAAATCTGCAGTTACAATAGGCCTTCGCAGCGCTTAGCTGCTCGGGCCTAATAATAATAATAATAATAATAATAATAAAATCTGCAGTTACAATAGGCCTTCGCAGCGCTTAGCTGCTCGGGCCTAATTAAAACCGCAAGCGGTGATGATCGGCCCTCGCAGCCAAGCGCCGCTCTGGCCTATGGGCCACCGCTAGGGTACGCGCACCTCCCGCCGCCAGCCACCGCAGAAGCTGTCATGCATTTTCCTCACCCGTCTAACATGCAATACACACGTACGCGTTGGGCAGCGCTCCCCCACGACTCACAAAAAACCTGGTGCAGATCGGTCGATGCACCGAGGACACACAACCGTTGAATAATGAAAATGCATTTGGCCACCGGGCCGGACTAAATCGTTCGGCGGGCCAGATCCGGCCCGCAGGCCGTACGTTTGACACCCCTGGTTTAAACACTAGTATACAAATTTAATTAAAGGTATCTCACTAGCTGTTAATCCAGCTTCATGTGAAAAGTTAACAAAACCTTTTTAGTTATTCAAAGTTAATTATTTCATGTGTTTAAGGGTTTCGTTTCTTGCATTAAGACAGCTTTTATGAAAGTTTGACAGTTAAATTGGTGGATACACACCCAAAAGTAATAATGTAAAAGTAACACTTTAGCAATTGGAATATTGCTAAAGTAACACATTAGCAATATTCCACATGTGTATGTTGTGTACAAACTTTAGTAATTTCTAACAGACCACTTCACTCTCAGAAAGCAGGTCTGCTGGTGGTTCCTAAAGTCTGTAAAACCAGAATGGGAGGCAGATCCTTTAGCTATCAGACTCCTCTCCAGTGGAACCAACTCCCAGTTTTGGTCCGTGACGCAGACACCCTGTCTACTTTTAAGACTAATCCTAAAACTTTCCTTTTTCCATCCATCCATCGTCTTCCGCTTATCCGGGGTCAGGCCGCGGGGGCAGCTTCAAGAGGGAGGCCCAGACCTTCCTCTCCCCAGCCACTTGGGCCACTTCATCCGGGGGAATCCCAAAGCGTTCCCAGGCGAGCAGAGTCTCTCCAGCATGTCCTGGGTCTTCCCCTGGGCCTCCTCCCGGTGGGATGTGCCCAGAACACCTCACCAGGGATGCGTCCAGGAGGCATCCTAACCAGATGCCCGAGCCACCTCAACTGGCTCCTCTCAATGTGGAGGAGCAGCGGCTCTACTCTGAGTCCTCCCCGGATGACTGAGCTCCTCACCCTATCTCTAAGGGAGAGCCCAGACACACTATGGAGAAAACTTATTTTGGCCGCTTGTATCCGGGATCTCGTTCTTTCGGTCACGACCCAAAGCTCGTGACCATAGATGAGGGTAGGAACGTAGATCGACCGGTAAATCAAGAGCTTGGCCTTTTGGCTCAGCTCTCTCTTCACCACAACGGATCGCTACAGCGCCCGCTTCACAGCAGACGTTGCACCAATCCGCCTGTCGATCTCCCGCTCCATCTTCCCCTCATTCGTGAACAAGACCCCAAGATACTTGAACTCCTCCACTAGAAGCTGGCTCTTGGGACTTTCCTTTTTCACAAAGCTTATAGTTAGAGTGGTTCATGTTACCCTGAGCTACCTCTATAGTTATGCTGCTATAGGCTTAGGCTGCTGGAGGACATCAGGGTCTATTGTTCTTCAATTTTGCATGACTGTTGTCATTTTAGCTTTTAACTTTCTGTTCTCTCTCTTTTATCTTCATAGTAGGTACACCTGGTCTGGCGTTCTGTTAGCTGTGACATCATCCAGGGAAGACAGATCACCTGTTATTACCATCTAATGTAAAACAGATTACTGGATCAATGTGTGCTTCTGTGCTTTTTTGTCTCTCTTGTTGTGTCTCTTCTCTCTCTTTTGTAACCCCCAGTCGGTCAACGCAGATTACCGTTCATACTGAGCCCACCTCTGATGGAGGTTTTTCCTTTCTGTTAATGGGGAGTTTTTTCTTCTGCTGTCACTTCATGCTTGATAAGTATGAGGGATTGCTGCAAAGCCATGTACAATGCAAACGACTCTCCCTGTGGCTCTACGCTTCTTCAGGAGTGAATGCTGCTTGTTACGACTTTGATGCAATCAACTGGTTCCCTTATATAGGAATTTATTTTACCAATCTGGATAATCTGACCTAATATGTATAATCTGATTGATTTTGACATTGTAAACTGCCTTTAGATGACATGTTTCATGATTTGGCGCTATATAAATACTAACTGAAATGTATTGAACAAGAGTTTGTCAGTTTTCAAGCAGGATTTGTATATCTGTTCAACATAATATATAAGGAAACCAAAGAGTTAAGATCACTTACTTACCAAGAGAAATTCCTTTGGGGTTTATTAGTGGTCTCTTGCTGCCCCCTGCTGGATGATGATGGTATTTGATACCATGTCAACATGGTGTCAAAATTCAGATTTCAATCTACAATGGCTTACTTCCTGTGATACTTGCACTATGACATTAATTGTAAATTCTGAGCATCTTGCTGAGATCTACAACTGTACAAAAATTCAATTATCTACGATGAAGTAAGTGAATAGCAAAAGGTCCTTTGAAAATTGCTTGGTGGCGCTATAGAGAAACTAAGTCCTGCTCACTAAAGTTTGTTATGGATTCCTGTTGGGGGGTGAATAAGGATGCATCCAAATGAGTTTTAGGCAGCTCGGCCCAAAACTGTGGAATTCAGAGCCAAACGTATGACAGCAGCGTTTGAGGTGAATATGCCACGCCGCCACGCCCCCCTGCTCCATCCAATCCAGTTGAGCCTGAAATCCACAACATACCAACATGTGTTCTGTCTGTGGACACAGTTTCATGTTGATTAGCCCAGAGGGGTAACATAGCGACCGCTTACAACAAAACATGACACTTCCTGTTGTCAGGGGGCGTGGCCTAAGCAATGTCATCATTTGACCATTGGATATTATAGGAGACCTGATGGTGATCAATCACAGAAAGTTTGATGCCTCTGTGTGTTTCTGTGTAGGAGATATAAGTTTTATTTTTTGTGGCGAGTAGGTGAACTTTGACCCCTGCTAATGCCCCTTCAACAAGCTCAAAAACTCACCGTTTTGATAACTTTTAATTGGCCATGCCTTATGATCAGACTGCCCGAGTTTCAAGCCGCTCGCTAAAAATCTCTAGGAGGAGATCCATCAAATACCAATGCTATAAACGTCAAAAATGGGGTCAAAATCAGACATTCAATCTAAAATGGCCAACTTCCTGTGATATTTACACTATGACATTAATTGTAAATTCTGAGCGTCTTGGTGAGCTCTACCACTGTACCAAATCTAATGTCTCTACGATGAAGTAAGTGAATAGCAAAGGGTCCTTTGAAAATTGCTAAGTGGCGCCGTTGAGGCATTAGGTCACGCCCACCAAAATTTGTTATGGATTCCTGTTGGGGGGTGGATAAGGATGCATCCAAGTGAGTTTTAAGCAGCTCGGCCCAAAAATGTGGAATTCAGAGCCAAACGTATGGCAGCGGCGTTTGAGGTGACTTCACCACGCCGCCACGCTCTCCTGCTCCATCGAATCGACTTGGGGCTGGAATCCACAACACAACAACATGTCTTCTGTCTCTGGACACAGTTTCATGTTGATTAGCTCAGAGGGGTAACATAGCGACCGTTTACAGCAAAACATGACACTTCCTGTTGTCAGGGGGTGTGGCCTAAGTGATGTCATCATTTGACCATTGGATATTAAAGAAGACCCGATGATGATCAATCACAGAAAGTTTGATGCCTCTGTGTGTTTCTGTGTAGGAGATATAACACTTTTATTTTTTGTGGCGAATAGGTGAACTTTGACCCCTGCCAACGCCCCTTCAGCATGCTCAAAAACTCACCGTTTTGATAACTTTTGATTGGCCATGCCTTATGATCAGACTGCCCGAGTTTCAAGCCGATCGCTCAAAATCTCTAGGAGGAGATCCATCAAATACCAATGCTATAAACGTCAAAAATTGGGTCAAAATCAGACTTTCAGTCTAAAATGGCCAACTTCCTGTGATATTTGCACCATGACATTAATTGTAAATTCTGAGCGTCTTGTTGAGCTCTACAACTGTACCAAATTTCATGTCTCTACGACGAAGTAAGTGAATAGCAAAGGGTCCTTTGAAAATTTCTAGGTGGCGCCGTTGAGGCATTTTTCTTTAGATTTTTGTGACGACCTTAAAATACAAAATTTTTAAACAGTCACCATGCATCTGCCAAGTTTGGTGAGTTTTTGAAAATGAGAAAGCCCCCAAAAAGGCCCCTCTTTAGGGGGGCAGAATAATAAGAATAATTAAAACCGCAAGCGGTGATGATCGGCCCTCGCAGCCAAGCGCCGCTCTGGCCTAAGGGCCACCGCTAGGGTACGCGCACCTCCCGCCGCCAGCCACCGCAGAAGCTGTCATGCATTTTCCTCACCCGTCTACCATGCAATACACACGTATGCGTTGGGCAGCGCTCCCCCACGACTCACAAAAAATGTGGTGCAGATCGGTCGATGCACCGAGGAGACACAGCCGTTGAATAATAAAAATGCATTTGGCCACCGGGCCGGACTAAATCGTTCGGCGGGCCAGATCCGGCCCGCAGGCCGTACGTTTGACACCCCTGGTTTAAACATTAGTATACCAACTTAATCAAAGGTATCTTACTAGCTGTTAATCCAGCTTCATGTGAAAAGTTAACAAAACCTTTTTAGTTATTTAAAGTTAATTATTTCATGTGTTTAAGGGTTTCGTTTCTTGCATTAAGACAGCTTTTATGAAAGTTTGACAGTTAAATTGGTGGATACACACCCAAAAGTAATAATGTAAAAGTAACACTTTGGCAATTGGAAAATTGCTAAAGTAACACGTTAGCAATATTCCACATGTGTATGTTGTGTACAAACTTTAGTAATTTCTAACAGACCACTTCACTCTCAGAAAGCAGGTCTGCTAGTGGTTCCTAAAGTCTGTAAAACCAGAATGGTAGGCAGATCCTTTAGTTATCAGGCTCCTCTCCAGTGGAACAAACTCCCAGTTTTGGTCCGTGACGCAGACACCCTGTCTACTTTTAAGACTAATCCTAAAACTTTCCTTTTTCCATCCATCCATCGTCTTCCACTTATCCGGGGTCAGGTCGCAGGGGCAGCTTCAAGAGGGAGCCCCAGACCTTCCTCTCCCCAGCCACTTGGGCCACTTCCTCTGGGGGAATCCCAAAGCGTTCCCAGGCCAGCATAGTCTCTCCAGCGTGTCCTGGGTCTTCCTCTGGGCCTCCTCCCGGTGGGACGTGCCCAGAACACCTCATCAGGGAGGCGTCCAGGAGGCATCCTAACCAGATGCCCGATCCACCTCAACTGGCTCCTCTCAATGTGGAGGAGCAGCGGCTCTACTCTGAGTCCTCCCCGGATGACTGAGCTCCTCACCCTATCTCTAAGGGAGAGCCCAGACACACTATGGAGAAAACTCATTTTGGCCGCTTGTATCCGGGATTTCGTTCTTTCGGTCACGACCCAAAGCTCGTGACCATAGATGAGGGTAGGAACGTAGATCGACTGGTAAATCGAGAGCTTGGCCTTTTGGCTCAGCTCTCTCTTCACCACAACGGATCGGTACAGCGCACGCTTCACAGCAGACGTCGCACCAATCCGCCTGTCGATCTCCCGCTCCATCTTCCCCTCATTCGTGAACAAGACCCCAAGATACTTGAACTCCTCCACTAGAAGCTGGCTCTTGGGACTTTCCTTTTTGACAAAGATTATAGTTAGAGTGGTTCATGTTACGCTGAGCTACCTCTATAGTTATGCTGCTATAGGCTTAGGCTGCTGGAGGACATCAGGGTCTATTGTTCTTCAATTTTGCATGACTGTTGTCATTTCAGCTTTTACCTTTTTGTTTTTTCTATTTTTTCTTCATAGTAGGTACACCTGGTCTGGCGTTCTGTTAGCTGTGACATCATTCAGGGAAGACAGATCACCTGCTATTACCATCTAATGTAAAACACATTACTGGATCAATGTGTGCTTCTGTGCTTTTTTGTCTGTCTTGTTGTGTCTCTTCTCTCTCTTTTGTAACCCCCAGTCGGTCAAGGCAGATTACCGTTCATACTGAGCCCGGTTCGGCTGGAGGTTTTTCCTTCCTGTTAATGGGGAGTTTTTCCTTCTGCTGTCACTTCATGCTTGATCAGTATGAGGGATTGCTGCAAAGCCATGTACAATGCAAACGACTCTCCCTGTGGCTCTACGCTTCTTCAGGAGTCAATGCTGCTTGTTACGACTTTGATGAAATCAACTGGTTCCCTTATATAGGAATTTCTTTTACCAATCTGGATAATCTGACTTAATATGTATAATCTGATTGATTTTGACATTGTAAACTGCCTTTAGATGACATGCAGGCCGGCAGACCCGACATGTATATTAATAATATGTATTATTATTATTAATATTATTATTATTTTATATATCTGCCTCGTTATATTTGCATAATGCATGAAGAAAAATATCAGCAGCGCAACAGTCTGTTCCGATCATCCAGCCCTTACCACAGGCTACTGCAGCCCATTGGTTATCATCCCTGACAGTCTAAAGGGCTAGGCCAATCATAAAGTAGAAAAACACCTTCACGCTCCATGTGGAACTTTGTGCAGCGGTGTTCACAGTAGTAATGGATAAGAAACGCAAGGGAGGCGCAGAGAAACTGCACGAAAAAAAGAAACGAGTTCTTCAAACGGACGCTGCGAAATGTGTCAAACTGACTGACATGTTCCCAACAGCAGGCCCTTCATCTGCTCCGGTGTCTGGTGTAAAATATGGTGGTGGTGGTGGTGGTGGTTGTAGTCAGTGACGTGCGGTAGGGTTCATAGCTGGTGAGGCACTGACGTCATCAGAGTCAAATTTACAAATATATACACTCTACAGTAGACTCGTTGCAAAGTGCTGAAGGAGACTGATTGAGCCAAATCAATTCACCAAGAGATATGGAAAAAATATTGATTCTTTGATGAAAAAAAATGTGTCATTTGATTGGTAACAGTTTGAGTTATGATGGATTTCTGCATTTGTAACACATTCTAAAACTATAACCAACATTACGCACATTTTATCACAAAAACAAAACATGAATAAGTATCGCTGTCTTACCTCTACTTATAATTTAAGTCCCTGTGGCGCTCTTTCTGAACAAAAAAATCATTTTCCGGTAAAAGTTCTCTTTATCTTCTTCAGTTTTAAAAGTCTCTCAGTCTCAGTGGAGCTCACTGCCAGGGAGGAAAGCCTTCCCTGATCAGTCCTGTTCCAGCTGTATGTTTAGTCTTTTTAGTGCTTTACTTGTTTAGCAAAACTCGCTAATAAAACATCAATAACTTGTTTTGACTCTACTATTTGGGGATCAGGAGCGGTGCCCCTTGAGCGCCCCCTGCCTAGCGGCCAAGGAACTGCCGGCCTCACCTACAACCAGTTCTTTGCTGTTTATGATCGGCCAGCACCACAAAACCATGTTATCTGCACACAGTTTGATGACCAAAACACAATTCGTAATCCACATATATTAAATTGTGGAAAATCAGTTCATAACTGTTTGAACAATTGAATTTATGATCTAGAGACAGGAAGATGCATTCACAGAATGGAAGTCAGCACAGTTAACATGGGATTGCGCAATCCCAGGGGAGGCCAAGCTCGCTGCGGCCTCACCGGCTTCGCTATGAAGCGCCACCAAGGATTTACATGAAAAATAGCGAAAAGTCTGCGATTTTAAAGAAAATATGATCAAAAATTAGGAAATTAGATAAATAAAATACTTATTACAAATGATTGAGTAAATCAAAATTTATATTATGTTATTATATATTTTCTTTCTTTCCATGATGACAAGTGAGGCATTTCTCTGGTTCATTTTGTCATTGGCATCCTTTTTTACACTGAGTGCACATTAGTCCAATGTTACCCTACAGTATCTGGAAGATTGAATAGATCTGATGAGCAACTTACAATAACTTCTTATGATGATGTAACGTGATAATATGTGTGATTGACCGTGACACCTCTCTTTCTCTCTCTCTCTCTGATCTAAGAATTGTTGCTGTGCTGTGGTGGAGTTTACATTTTACAGTGTTAATAAATTAAGATTTTGGAAGTACTTTAAGTGTCCACTCTCACTAATTTCCATTATCCTGACCTCAAGGTATTGCACAGTTGGTATACACATTCAGTACACAAAAGAAATGTGGTGGGCCAGTCTAATCCAAAATGCCAGGCCCGATTTTTTTGTCCCAATCCACCCCTGATGACATCTTTCATGATTTGGCGCTATATAAATAAAAACTGAAATGTATTGAACAAGAGTTTGTCAGTTTTCAAGCAGGATTTGTATATCTGTTCAACTTAAATATGTAAGGAAACCAAAGAGTTAAGGTCACTTACTTACCAAGAGAAATTCCTTTGGGGTTTATTTGTGGTCTCTTGCTGCCCCCTGCTGGACAAGTATGATCAAATACATATGCTTTACATGTCAACTTGGTATCAAAATTCAGATTTCAATCTAAAATGGCTTACTTCCTGTGATACTTGCACTATGACATTAATTGTAAATTCTGAGCGTCTTGCTGAGATCTACAACTGTACAAAATTTCATTACTCTACGATGAAGTAAGTGAATACCAAAGGGTCCTTTGAAATTTGCTTGGTGGCGCTATAGAGAAACTAAGTCCTGCTCACTAAAGTTTGTTAAAGATTCCTGTTGGGGGGTGGATAAGGATGCATCCAAATGAGTTTTAAGCAGCTCGGCCCAAAACTGTGGAATTCAGAGCCAAACGTATGACAGCAGCGCTTGAGGTGAATATGCCACGCCGCCACGCCCCCCTGCTCCATCCAATCCAGTTGAGCCTGAAATCTACAACATACCAACATGTGTTCTGTCTGTGGACACAGTTTCATGTTGATTAGCTCAGAGGGGTAACATAGCGACCACTTACAACAAAACATGACACTTCCTGTTGTCAGGGGGCGTGGCCTAAGCAATGTCATCATTTGACCATTGGATATTATAGGAGACCTGATGGTGATCAATCACTGAAAGTTTGATGCCTCTGTGTGTTTCTGTGTAGGAGATATAACAGTTTTATTTTTTGTGGCGAGTAGGTGAACTTTGACCCCTGCTAATGCCCCTTCAACAAGCTCAAAAACTCACCGTTTTGATAACTTTTGATTGGCCATGCCTTATGATCAGACTGCCCGAGTTTCAAGCCGATCGCTCAATATCTCTAGGAGGAGTTAGATCTTATACCGATGCTGTAACTGTCAAAATTGAGGTCAAAATCAGACTTTCAATCTAAAATGGCCGACTTTCTGTGATATTTACACTATGACATTAATTGTAAATTCTGAGCGTCTTGGTGAGCTCTACAACTGTACCAAATTTCATGTCTCTACGACGAAGTAAGTGAATAGCAAAGGGTCCTTTGAAAATTTCTAGGTGGCGCCGTTGAGGCATTAGGTCACGCCCACCAAAGTTTGTTATGGATTCCTGTTGGGGGGTGGATAAGGATGCATCCAAGTGAGTTTTATGCAGCTCGGCCCAAAAATGTGGAATTCAGAGCCAAACGTATGGCAGCGGCGTTTGAGGTGACTTCACCACGCCGCCACGCTCTCCTGCTCCATCGAATCGACTTGGGGCTGGAATCCACAACACAACAACATGTCTTCTGTCTCTGGACACAGTTTCATGTTGATTAGCTCAGAGGGGTAACATAGCGACCGCTTACAACAAAACATGACACTTCCTGTTGTCAGGGGGCGTGGCCTAAGCAATGTCATCATTTGACCATTGGATATTATAGGAGACCTGATGATGATCAATCACAGAAAGTTTGGTGCCTCTGTGTGTTTCTGTGTAGGAGATATAACACTTTTATTTTTTGTGGCGAATAGGTGAACTTTGACCCCTGCCAACGCCCCTTCAGCATGCTCAAAAACTCACCGTTTTGATAACTTTTGATTGGCCATGCCTTATGATCAGACTGCCCGAGTTTCAAGCCGATCGCTCAATATCTCTAGGAGGAGTTAGATCTTATACCGATGCTGTAACTGTCAAAATTGAGGTCAAAATCAGACTTTCAATCTAAAATGGCCGACTTTCTGTGATATTTACACTATGACATTAATTGTAAATTCTGAGCGTCTTGGTGAGCTCTACAACTGTACCAAATTTCATGTCTCTACGACGAAGTAAGTGAATAGCAAAGGGTCCTTTGAAAATTTCTAGGTGGCGCCGTTGAGGCATTAGGTCACGCCCACCAAAGTTTGTTATGGATTCCTGTTGGGGGGTGGATAAGGATGCATCCAAGTGAGTTTTATGCAGCTCGGCCCAAAAATGTGGAATTCAGAGCCAAACGTATGGCAGCGGCGTTTGAGGTGACTTCACCACGCCGTCACGCTCTCCTGCTCCATCGAATCGACTTGGGGCTGGAATCCACAACACAACAACATGTCTTCTGTCTCTGGACACAGTTTCATGTTGATTAGCTCAGAGGGGTAACATAGCGACCGCTTACAACAAAACATGACACTTCCTGTTGTCAGGGGGCGTGGCCTAAGCAATGTCATCATTTGACCATTGGATATTATAGGAGACCTGATGATGATCAATCACAGAAAGTTTGGTGCCTCTGTGTGTTTCTGTGTAGGAGATATAACACTTTTATTTTTTGTGGCGAATAGGTGAACTTTGACCCCTGCCAACGCCCCTTCAGCATGCTCAAAAACTCACCGTTTTGATAACTTTCGATTGGCCATGCCTTATGATCAGACTGCCCGAGTTTCAAGCCGATCGCTCAATATCTCTAGGAGGAGTTAGATCTTATACCGATGCTGTAACTGTCAAAATTGAGGTCAAAATCAGACTTTCAATCTAAAATGGCCGACTTTCTGTGATATTTACACTATGACATTAATTGTAAATTCTGAGCGTCTTGGTGAGCTCTACAACTGTACCAAATTTCATGTCTCTACGACGAAGTAAGTGAATAGCAAAGGGTCCTTTGAAAATTTCTAGGTGGCGCCGTTGAGGCATTTTTCTTTAGATTTTTGTGACGACCTTAAAATACAAAATTTTTAAACAGTCACCATGCATCTGCAAAGTTTGGTGAGTTTTTGAAAAAGACAAAGCCCCCAAAAAGGCCCCTCTTTAGGGGGGCAGAATAATAATAATAATTAAAACCGCAAGCGGTGATGATCGGCCCTCGCAGCAAAGCGCCGCTCTGGCCTATTGGCCACCGCTGGGATTTGCGCACCGCCGGCCGCCCGCCACCGCAGATGCTGTCACGCATTTTGCCCGCCCGTCCACTGGGCGATTCACACGAACGTGTTCGGCAGCGCTCCCCCACGACTCACAAAAAATCTGGTCCAGATCGCTCGATGCAGCGAGGAGACACAGCCGTTGAATAATGATAATGCATTTGGCCACCGGACCGGACTAAATCGTTCGGCGGGCCGTACCTTTGACACCCCTGGTTTAAACATTAGTATACCAATTTAATCAAAGGTATCTTACTAGCTGTTAATCCAGCTTAATGTGAGAAGTTAACAAAACCATTTTAGTTTTTTAAAGTTACTTGCTATTTCATGTCTTTAAGGGTTTTGTTTCTTGCATTAAGACATCTTTTATGAAAGTTTAACATCTAAATTGGTGATACACACCCAAAAGTAATGTAAAAGTAACACTTTAGCAATTGGACTATTGCTAAAGGAACACTTTAGCAAAATCGCGGGGGTAGCAGCTTTATAAAGGAGGCCCAGACGTCCCTCTCCCCAGCCACTTGGGCCACCTCCTCCAGGGGAATCCCAAGGTGTTCCCAGGCCAGCAGAGAAAACATAGTCTCTCCAGCGTGTCCCAGGTCTTCCCCTGGGCCTCCTCCCGGTGGGACGTGCCCAGAACACCTCACCAGGGAGGCGTCCAGGAGGCATCCTAACCAGATGCCCGAGCCACCTCAACTGGCTCCTCTCGACGTGAAGAAGCAGTGGCTACTCTGAGTCCTCCCCGGATGACGGAGCTCCTCACCTTATCTCTAAGGGAGAGCTCACACACACTATGGAGAAAACTCATTTTGGCCGCTTGTGTCCGGGATCTCGTTCTTTCGGTCACGACCCAAAGCTCGTGACCATAGATGAGGGTAGGAACGTAGATCGACTGGTAAATCGAGAGCTTCGCCTTTTGGCTCAGCTCTCTCTTCACCACAACGGACCGGTACAGCGCCCGCTTCACAGCAGACGCTGCACCAATCCGCCTGTCGATCTCCCGCTCCATCTTCCCCTCATTCGTGAACAAGACCCCAAGATACTTGAACTCCTCCACTAGAAGCTGGCTCTTGAGACTTTCCTTTTTGACAAAGCTTATAGTTAGAGTGGCTCATGTTACGCTGAGCTACCTTTATAGTTATGCTGCTATAGGCTTAGGCTGCTGGAGGACATCAGGGTCTACTGTTCTTCGTTTTTGCATGACTGTTGTCATTTCAGCTTTTAACTTTTTGTTTTTTCTATTTTTTCTTCATAGTAGGTACACCTGGTCTGGCGTTCTGTTAGCTGTGACATCATCCAGGGAAGACAGATCACCTGCTATTACCATCTAATGTAAAACACATTACTGGATCAATGTGTGCTTCTGTGCTTTTTTGTCTGTCATGTTGTGTCTCTTCTCTCTCTTTTGTAACCCCCAGTCAGTCAAGGCAGATTACCGTTCATACTGAGCCCGGTTCTGCTGGAGGTTTTTCCTTCCTGTTAATGGGGAGTTTTTCCTTCTGCTGTCACTTCATGCTTGATCAGTATGAGGGATTGCTGCAAAGCCATGTACAATGCAAACGACTCTCCCTGTGGCTCTACGCTTCTTCAGGAGTGAATGCTGCTTGTTACGACTTTGATGCAATTAACTGGTTCACTTATATAGGAATTTCTTTTACCAATCTGGATAATCTGACTTAATATGTATAATCTGATTGATTTTGACATTGTAAACTGCCTTTAGATGACATGCAGGCATGGACTGGTAATCGGGCGTACCGGGCATTTTCCCGGTGGGCCGACGTGCTGTTTGGGCCGGCAGACCCGACATGTATATTAATAATATGTATTATTATTATTATTATTTTATATATCTGCCTCGTTATATTTGCATAATGCATGAAGAAAAATATCAGCAGCGCAAGAGTCTGTTCCGATCATCCGGCCCTTACCACAGGCTACTGCAGCCCATTGGTTATCATCCCTGACAGTCTAAAGGGCTAGGCCAATCATAAAGCAGAAAAACACCTTCACGCTCCATGTGGAACTTTGTGCAGCGGTGTTCACAGTAGTAATGGATAAGAAACGCAAGGGAGGCGCAGAGAAACTGCACGAAAAAAATAAACGAGTTCTTCAAACGGACGCTGCGAAATGTGTCAAACTGACTGACATGTTCCCTACAGCAGGCCTTCATCTGCTCCGGTGTCTGATGTAAAATATGGTGGTGGTTGTAGTCAGTGACGTGCGGTAGAGTTCATAGCTGGTGAGGCACTGACGTCATCAGAGTCAGATTTACAAATATATACACTCTACAGAGTAGACTCGTTGCAAAGTGCTGAAGGAGACTGATTGAGCCAAATAAATTCACCAAGATACATGGAAAAATATTGGTTCTTTGATGAAAAAAATTGTCATTTGATTGGTAACAGTTTATGAGTTATGATGGATTTCTGCATTTGTAACACATTCTAAAACTATAACCCACATTACGCAGATTTTATCACAAAAACAAAACATGAATAAGTATCGCTGTCTTACCTCTACTTATAATTAAAGTCCCTGTGGCGCTCTTTCTGAACAAAAATATCATCATTTTCCGGTAAAAGTTCTCTTTATCTTCTTCAGTTTTAAAAGTCTCTCAGTCTCAATGGAGCTCACTGCCAGGGAGGAAAGCCTTCCCTGATCAGTCCTGTTCCAGCTGTATGTTTAGTCTTTTTAGTGCTTTACTTGTTTAGCAAAACTCGCTAATAAAACATCAATAACTTGTTTTGACTCTACTATTTGGGGATCACGAGCGGTGCCCCTTGAGCGCCCCCTGCCTAGTGGCCAAGGAACTGCTGGCCTCACCTACAACCACTTCTTTGCTGTTTATGATCGGCCAGCACCACGAAAACATGTTATCTGCACACAGTTTGATGACCAAAACACAATTCGTAATCCACATATATTAAATTGTGGAAAATCAGTTCATAACTGTTTGAACAATTGAATTTATGATCTAGAGACAGGAAGATGCATTCACAGAATGGAAGTCAGCGCAGTTACCATGGGATTGCGCAATCCCAGGGTAGGCCAAGCTCGCTGCGGCCTCACCGGCTTCGCTATCAAGCGCCACCAAGGATTTACATGAAAAATAGCGAAAAGTCTGCGATTTTAAAGAAAATATGATCAAAAATTAGGAAATTAGATAAATAAAATACTTATTACAAATGACTGAGTAAATCAAAATTTATATTATGTTATTATATATTTTCTTTCTTTCCATGATGACAAGTGAGCCATTTCTCAGGTTCATTTTGTCATTGGCATCCTTTTTTACACAGTGAGTGCACATTAGTCCAATGTTACCCTACAGTATCTGGAAGACTGAATAGATCTGATGAGCAACTTACAATAACTTCTTATAATGATGTAACGTGATAATATGTGTGATTGACCGTGACACCTCTCTTTCTCTCTCTCTCTCTCTGATCTAAGAATAGTTGCTGTGCTGTGGTGGAGTTTACATTTTACAGTGTTAATAAATTAAGATTTTGGAAGTATTTTAAGTGTCCACTCTCACTAATTTCCATTATCCTGACTTCAAGGTATTGCACAGTTGGTATTGCACAGTTGGTATACACATTCAGTACACAAAAAAAATGTGGTGGGCCAGTCTAATCCAAAATGCCAGGGCCAATTTTTTGTCCCAATCCACCCCTGATGACATGTTTCATGATTTGGCGTTATATAAATAAAAACTGAAATGTATTGAACAAGAGTTTGTCAGTTTTCAAGCAGGATTTGTATATCTGTTCAACTTAAATATATAAATATAAGGAAACCAAAGAGTTAAGATCACTTACTTACCAAGAGAAATTCCTTTGGGGTTTATTTGTGGTCTCTTGCTGCCCCCTGCTGGACAAGTATGATCAAATACATATGCTTTACATGTCAACTTGGTATCAAAATTCAGATTTCAATCTAAAATGGCTTACTTCCTGTGATACTTGCAGTATGACATTAATTGTAAATTCTGAGCGTCTTGCTGAGATCTACAACTGTACAAAATTTCATTACTCTACGATGAAGTAAGTGAATACCAAAGGGTCCTTTGAAATTTGCTTGGTGGCGCTATAGAGAAACTAAGTCCTGCTCACTAAAGTTTGTTAAGGATTCCTGTTGGGGGGTGGATAAGGATGCATCCAAATGAGTTTTAAGCAGCTCGGCCCAAAACTGTGGAATTCAGAGCCAAACGTATGACAGCAGCGTTTGAGGTGAATATGCCACGCCGCCACGCCCCCCTGCTCCATCCAATCCAGTTGAGCCTGAAATCCACAACATACCAACATGTGTTCTGTCTGTGGACACAGTTTCATGTTGATTAGCTCAGAGGGGTAACATAGCGACCGCTTACAACAAAACATGACACTTCCTGTTGTCAGGGGGCGTGGCCTAAGCAATGTCATCATTTGACCATTGGATATTATAGGAGACCTGATGGTGATCAATCACTGAAAGTTTGATGCCTCTGTGTGTTTCTGTGTAGGAGATATAACAGTTTTATTTTTTGTGGCGAGTAGGTGAACTTTAACCCTTGCTAATGCCCCTTCAACAAGCTCAAAAACTCACCGTTTTGATAACTTTTAATTGGCCATGCCTTATGATCAGACTGCCCGAGTTTCAAGCCGCTCGCTAAAAATCTCTAGGAGGAGATCCATCAAATACCAATGCTATAAACGTCAAAAATGTGGTCAAAATCAGACATTCAATCTAAAATGGCCGACTTCCTGTGATATTTACACTATGACATTAATTGTAAATTCTGAGCGTCTTGGTGAGCTCTACCACTGTACCAAATCTCATGTCTCTACGATGAAGTAAGTGAATAGCAAAGGGTCCTTTGAAAATTGCTAAGTGGCGCCGTTGAGGCATTAGGTCACGCCCACCAAAATTTGTTATGGATTCCTGTTGGGGGGTGGATAAGGATGCATCCAAGTGAGTTTTATGCAGCTCGGCCCAAAAATGTGGAATTCAGAGCCAAACGTATGGCAGCGGCGTTTGAGGTGACTTCACCACGCCGCCACGCTCTCCTGCTCCATCGAATCGACTTGGGGCTGGAATCCACAACACAACAACATGTTTTCTGTCTCTGGACACAGTTTCATGTTGATTAGCTCAGAGGGGTAACATAGCGACCGTTTACAGCAAAACATGACACTTCCTGTTGTCAGGGGGTGTGGCCTAAGTGATGTCATCATTTGACCATTGGATATTATAGGAGACCTGATGATGATTAATCACAGAAAGTTTGGTGCCTCTGTGTGTTTCTGTGTAGGAGATATAACACTTTTATTTTTTGTGGCGAATAGGTGAACTTTGACCCCTGCCAACGCCCCTTCAGCATGCTCAAAAACTCACCGTTTTGATAACTTTTGATTGGCCATGCCTTATGATCAGACTGCCCGAGTTTCAAGCCGATCGCTCAAAATCTCTAGGAGGAGATCCATCAAATAGCAATGCTATAAACGTCAAAAATTGGGTCAAAATCAGACTTTAAGTCTAAAATGGCCAACTTCCTGTGATATTTGCACTATGACATTAATTGTAAATTCTGAGCGTCTTGTTGAGCTCTACAACTGTACCAAATTTCATGTCTCTACGACGAAGTAAGTGAATAGCAAAGGGTCCTTTGAAAATTTCTAGGTGGCGCCGTTGAGGCATTTTTCTTTAGATTTTTGTGACGACCTTAAAATACAAAATTTTTAAACAGTCACCATGCATCTGCCAAGTTTGGTGAGTTTTTGAAAATGAGAAAGCCCCCAAAAAGGCCCCTCTTTAGGGGGGCAGAATAATAATAATAATAATAATTAACACTACAGATACAATAGGCCTTCGCAGCGCTTAGCTGCTCGGGCCTAATTAAAACCGCAAGCGGTGATGATCGGCCCTCGCAGCCAAGCGCCGCTCTGGCCTATGGGCCACCGCTAGGGTACGCGCACCTCCCGCCGCCAGCCACCGCAGAAGCTGTCATGCATTTTCCTCACCCGTCTAACATGCAATACACACGTACGCGTTGGGCAGCGCTCCCCCACGACTCACAAAAAACCTGGTGCAGATCGGTCGATGCACCGAGGACACACAACCGTTGAATAATGAAAATGCATTTGGCCACCGGGCCGGACTAAATCGTTCGGCGGGCCAGATCCGGCCCGCAGGCCGTACGTTTGACACCCCTGGTTTAAACACTAGTATACAAATTTAATTAAAGGTATCTCACTAGCTGTTAATCCAGCTTCATGTGAAAAGTTAACAAAACCTTTTTAGTTATTCAAAGTTAATTATTTCATGTGTTTAAGGGTTTCGTTTCTTGCATTAAGACAGCTTTTATGAAAGTTTGACAGTTAAATTGGTGGATACACACCCAAAAGTAATAATGTAAAAGTAACACTTTAGCAATTGGAATATTGCTAAAGTAACACATTAGCAATATTCCACATGTGTATGTTGTGTACAAACTTTAGTAATTTCTAACAGACCACTTCACTCTCAGAAAGCAGGTCTGCTGGTGGTTCCTAAAGTCTGTAAAACCAGAATGGGAGGCAGATCCTTTAGCTATCAGACTCCTCTCCAGTGGAACCAACTCCCAGTTTTGGTCCGTGACGCAGACACCCTGTCTACTTTTAAGACTAATCCTAAAACTTTCCTTTTTCCATCCATCCATCGTCTTCCGCTTATCCGGGGTCAGGCCGCGGGGGCAGCTTCAAGAGGGAGGCCCAGACCTTCCTCTCCCCAGCCACTTGGGCCACTTCATCCGGGGGAATCCCAAAGCGTTCCCAGGCGAGCAGAGTCTCTCCAGCATGTCCTGGGTCTTCCCCTGGGCCTCCTCCCGGTGGGATGTGCCCAGAACACCTCACCAGGGATGCGTCCAGGAGGCATCCTAACCAGATGCCCGAGCCACCTCAACTGGCTCCTCTCAATGTGGAGGAGCAGCGGCTCTACTCTGAGTCCTCCCCGGATGACTGAGCTCCTCACCCTATCTCTAAGGGAGAGCCCAGACACACTATGGAGAAAACTTATTTTGGCCGCTTGTATCCGGGATCTCGTTCTTTCGGTCACGACCCAAAGCTCGTGACCATAGATGAGGGTAGGAACGTAGATCGACCGGTAAATCAAGAGCTTGGCCTTTTGGCTCAGCTCTCTCTTCACCACAACGGATCGCTACAGCGCCCGCTTCACAGCAGACGTTGCACCAATCCGCCTGTCGATCTCCCGCTCCATCTTCCCCTCATTCGTGAACAAGACCCCAAGATACTTGAACTCCTCCACTAGAAGCTGGCTCTTGGGACTTTCCTTTTTCACAAAGCTTATAGTTAGAGTGGTTCATGTTACCCTGAGCTACCTCTATAGTTATGCTGCTATAGGCTTAGGCTGCTGGAGGACATCAGGGTCTATTGTTCTTCAATTTTGCATGACTGTTGTCATTTTAGCTTTTAACTTTCTGTTCTCTCTCTTTTATCTTCATAGTAGGTACACCTGGTCTGGCGTTCTGTTAGCTGTGACATCATCCAGGGAAGACAGATCACCTGTTATTACCATCTAATGTAAAACAGATTACTGGATCAATGTGTGCTTCTGTGCTTTTTTGTCTCTCTTGTTGTGTCTCTTCTCTCTCTTTTGTAACCCCCAGTCGGTCAACGCAGATTACCGTTCATACTGAGCCCACCTCTGATGGAGGTTTTTCCTTTCTGTTAATGGGGAGTTTTTTCTTCTGCTGTCACTTCATGCTTGATAAGTATGAGGGATTGCTGCAAAGCCATGTACAATGCAAACGACTCTCCCTGTGGCTCTACGCTTCTTCAGGAGTGAATGCTGCTTGTTACGACTTTGATGCAATCAACTGGTTCCCTTATATAGGAATTTATTTTACCAATCTGGATAATCTGACCTAATATGTATAATCTGATTGATTTTGACATTGTAAACTGCCTTTAGATGACATGTTTCATGATTTGGCGCTATATAAATACTAACTGAAATGTATTGAACAAGAGTTTGTCAGTTTTCAAGCAGGATTTGTATATCTGTTCAACATAATATATAAGGAAACCAAAGAGTTAAGATCACTTACTTACCAAGAGAAATTCCTTTGGGGTTTATTAGTGGTCTCTTGCTGCCCCCTGCTGGATGATGATGGTATTTGATACCATGTCAACATGGTGTCAAAATTCAGATTTCAATCTACAATGGCTTACTTCCTGTGATACTTGCACTATGACATTAATTGTAAATTCTGAGCATCTTGCTGAGATCTACAACTGTACAAAAATTCAATTATCTACGATGAAGTAAGTGAATAGCAAAAGGTCCTTTGAAAATTGCTTGGTGGCGCTATAGAGAAACTAAGTCCTGCTCACTAAAGTTTGTTATGGATTCCTGTTGGGGGGTGAATAAGGATGCATCCAAATGAGTTTTAGGCAGCTCGGCCCAAAACTGTGGAATTCAGAGCCAAACGTATGACAGCAGCGTTTGAGGTGAATATGCCACGCCGCCACGCCCCCCTGCTCCATCCAATCCAGTTGAGCCTGAAATCCACAACATACCAACATGTGTTCTGTCTGTGGACACAGTTTCATGTTGATTAGCCCAGAGGGGTAACATAGCGACCGCTTACAACAAAACATGACACTTCCTGTTGTCAGGGGGCGTGGCCTAAGCAATGTCATCATTTGACCATTGGATATTATAGGAGACCTGATGGTGATCAATCACAGAAAGTTTGATGCCTCTGTGTGTTTCTGTGTAGGAGATATAAGTTTTATTTTTTGTGGCGAGTAGGTGAACTTTGACCCCTGCTAATGCCCCTTCAACAAGCTCAAAAACTCACCGTTTTGATAACTTTTAATTGGCCATGCCTTATGATCAGACTGCCCGAGTTTCAAGCCGCTCGCTAAAAATCTCTAGGAGGAGATCCATCAAATACCAATGCTATAAACGTCAAAAATGGGGTCAAAATCAGACATTCAATCTAAAATGGCCAACTTCCTGTGATATTTACACTATGACATTAATTGTAAATTCTGAGCGTCTTGGTGAGCTCTACCACTGTACCAAATCTAATGTCTCTACGATGAAGTAAGTGAATAGCAAAGGGTCCTTTGAAAATTGCTAAGTGGCGCCGTTGAGGCATTAGGTCACGCCCACCAAAATTTGTTATGGATTCCTGTTGGGGGGTGGATAAGGATGCATCCAAGTGAGTTTTAAGCAGCTCGGCCCAAAAATGTGGAATTCAGAGCCAAACGTATGGCAGCGGCGTTTGAGGTGACTTCACCACGCCGCCACGCTCTCCTGCTCCATCGAATCGACTTGGGGCTGGAATCCACAACACAACAACATGTCTTCTGTCTCTGGACACAGTTTCATGTTGATTAGCTCAGAGGGGTAACATAGCGACCGTTTACAGCAAAACATGACACTTCCTGTTGTCAGGGGGTGTGGCCTAAGTGATGTCATCATTTGACCATTGGATATTAAAGAAGACCCGATGATGATCAATCACAGAAAGTTTGATGCCTCTGTGTGTTTCTGTGTAGGAGATATAACACTTTTATTTTTTGTGGCGAATAGGTGAACTTTGACCCCTGCCAACGCCCCTTCAGCATGCTCAAAAACTCACCGTTTTGATAACTTTTGATTGGCCATGCCTTATGATCAGACTGCCCGAGTTTCAAGCCGATCGCTCAAAATCTCTAGGAGGAGATCCATCAAATACCAATGCTATAAACGTCAAAAATTGGGTCAAAATCAGACTTTCAGTCTAAAATGGCCAACTTCCTGTGATATTTGCACTATGACATTAATTGTAAATTCTGAGCGTCTTGTTGAGCTCTACAACTGTACCAAATTTCATGTCTCTACGACGAAGTAAGTGAATAGCAAAGGGTCCTTTGAAAATTTCTAGGTGGCGCCGTTGAGGCATTTTTCTTTAGATTTTTGTGACGACCTTAAAATACAAAATTTTTAAACAGTCACCATGCATCTGCCAAGTTTGGTGAGTTTTTGAAAATGAGAAAGCCCCCAAAAAGGCCCCTCTTTAGGGGGGCAGAATAATAAGAATAATTAAAACCGCAAGCGGTGATGATCGGCCCTCGCAGCCAAGCGCCGCTCTGGCCTAAGGGCCACCGCTAGGGTACGCGCACCTCCCGCCGCCAGCCACCGCAGAAGCTGTCATGCATTTTCCTCACCCGTCTACCATGCAATACACACGTATGCGTTGGGCAGCGCTCCCCCACGACTCACAAAAAATGTGGTGCAGATCGGTCGATGCACCGAGGAGACACAGCCGTTGAATAATAAAAATGCATTTGGCCACCGGGCCGGACTAAATCGTTCGGCGGGCCAGATCCGGCCCGCAGGCCGTACGTTTGACACCCCTGGTTTAAACATTAGTATACCAACTTAATCAAAGGTATCTTACTAGCTGTTAATCCAGCTTCATGTGAAAAGTTAACAAAACCTTTTTAGTTATTTAAAGTTAATTATTTCATGTGTTTAAGGGTTTCGTTTCTTGCATTAAGACAGCTTTTATGAAAGTTTGACAGTTAAATTGGTGGATACACACCCAAAAGTAATAATGTAAAAGTAACACTTTGGCAATTGGAAAATTGCTAAAGTAACACGTTAGCAATATTCCACATGTGTATGTTGTGTACAAACTTTAGTAATTTCTAACAGACCACTTCACTCTCAGAAAGCAGGTCTGCTAGTGGTTCCTAAAGTCTGTAAAACCAGAATGGTAGGCAGATCCTTTAGTTATCAGGCTCCTCTCCAGTGGAACAAACTCCCAGTTTTGGTCCGTGACGCAGACACCCTGTCTACTTTTAAGACTAATCCTAAAACTTTCCTTTTTCCATCCATCCATCGTCTTCCACTTATCCGGGGTCAGGTCGCAGGGGCAGCTTCAAGAGGGAGCCCCAGACCTTCCTCTCCCCAGCCACTTGGGCCACTTCCTCTGGGGGAATCCCAAAGCGTTCCCAGGCCAGCATAGTCTCTCCAGCGTGTCCTGGGTCTTCCTCTGGGCCTCCTCCCGGTGGGACGTGCCCAGAACACCTCATCAGGGAGGCGTCCAGGAGGCATCCTAACCAGATGCCCGATCCACCTCAACTGGCTCCTCTCAATGTGGAGGAGCAGCGGCTCTACTCTGAGTCCTCCCCGGATGACTGAGCTCCTCACCCTATCTCTAAGGGAGAGCCCAGACACACTATGGAGAAAACTCATTTTGGCCGCTTGTATCCGGGATTTCGTTCTTTCGGTCACGACCCAAAGCTCGTGACCATAGATGAGGGTAGGAACGTAGATCGACTGGTAAATCGAGAGCTTGGCCTTTTGGCTCAGCTCTCTCTTCACCACAACGGATCGGTACAGCGCACGCTTCACAGCAGACGTCGCACCAATCCGCCTGTCGATCTCCCGCTCCATCTTCCCCTCATTCGTGAACAAGACCCCAAGATACTTGAACTCCTCCACTAGAAGCTGGCTCTTGGGACTTTCCTTTTTGACAAAGATTATAGTTAGAGTGGTTCATGTTACGCTGAGCTACCTCTATAGTTATGCTGCTATAGGCTTAGGCTGCTGGAGGACATCAGGGTCTATTGTTCTTCAATTTTGCATGACTGTTGTCATTTCAGCTTTTACCTTTTTGTTTTTTCTATTTTTTCTTCATAGTAGGTACACCTGGTCTGGCGTTCTGTTAGCTGTGACATCATTCAGGGAAGACAGATCACCTGCTATTACCATCTAATGTAAAACACATTACTGGATCAATGTGTGCTTCTGTGCTTTTTTGTCTGTCTTGTTGTGTCTCTTCTCTCTCTTTTGTAACCCCCAGTCGGTCAAGGCAGATTACCGTTCATACTGAGCCCGGTTCGGCTGGAGGTTTTTCCTTCCTGTTAATGGGGAGTTTTTCCTTCTGCTGTCACTTCATGCTTGATCAGTATGAGGGATTGCTGCAAAGCCATGTACAATGCAAACGACTCTCCCTGTGGCTCTACGCTTCTTCAGGAGTCAATGCTGCTTGTTACGACTTTGATGAAATCAACTGGTTCCCTTATATAGGAATTTCTTTTACCAATCTGGATAATCTGACTTAATATGTATAATCTGATTGATTTTGACATTGTAAACTGCCTTTAGATGACATGCAGGCCGGCAGACCCGACATGTATATTAATAATATGTATTATTATTATTAATATTATTATTATTTTATATATCTGCCTCGTTATATTTGCATAATGCATGAAGAAAAATATCAGCAGCGCAACAGTCTGTTCCGATCATCCAGCCCTTACCACAGGCTACTGCAGCCCATTGGTTATCATCCCTGACAGTCTAAAGGGCTAGGCCAATCATAAAGTAGAAAAACACCTTCACGCTCCATGTGGAACTTTGTGCAGCGGTGTTCACAGTAGTAATGGATAAGAAACGCAAGGGAGGCGCAGAGAAACTGCACGAAAAAAAGAAACGAGTTCTTCAAACGGACGCTGCGAAATGTGTCAAACTGACTGACATGTTCCCAACAGCAGGCCCTTCATCTGCTCCGGTGTCTGGTGTAAAATATGGTGGTGGTGGTGGTGGTGGTTGTAGTCAGTGACGTGCGGTAGGGTTCATAGCTGGTGAGGCACTGACGTCATCAGAGTCAAATTTACAAATATATACACTCTACAGTAGACTCGTTGCAAAGTGCTGAAGGAGACTGATTGAGCCAAATCAATTCACCAAGAGATATGGAAAAAATATTGATTCTTTGATGAAAAAAAATGTGTCATTTGATTGGTAACAGTTTGAGTTATGATGGATTTCTGCATTTGTAACACATTCTAAAACTATAACCAACATTACGCACATTTTATCACAAAAACAAAACATGAATAAGTATCGCTGTCTTACCTCTACTTATAATTTAAGTCCCTGTGGCGCTCTTTCTGAACAAAAAAATCATTTTCCGGTAAAAGTTCTCTTTATCTTCTTCAGTTTTAAAAGTCTCTCAGTCTCAGTGGAGCTCACTGCCAGGGAGGAAAGCCTTCCCTGATCAGTCCTGTTCCAGCTGTATGTTTAGTCTTTTTAGTGCTTTACTTGTTTAGCAAAACTCGCTAATAAAACATCAATAACTTGTTTTGACTCTACTATTTGGGGATCAGGAGCGGTGCCCCTTGAGCGCCCCCTGCCTAGCGGCCAAGGAACTGCCGGCCTCACCTACAACCAGTTCTTTGCTGTTTATGATCGGCCAGCACCACAAAACCATGTTATCTGCACACAGTTTGATGACCAAAACACAATTCGTAATCCACATATATTAAATTGTGGAAAATCAGTTCATAACTGTTTGAACAATTGAATTTATGATCTAGAGACAGGAAGATGCATTCACAGAATGGAAGTCAGCACAGTTAACATGGGATTGCGCAATCCCAGGGGAGGCCAAGCTCGCTGCGGCCTCACCGGCTTCGCTATGAAGCGCCACCAAGGATTTACATGAAAAATAGCGAAAAGTCTGCGATTTTAAAGAAAATATGATCAAAAATTAGGAAATTAGATAAATAAAATACTTATTACAAATGATTGAGTAAATCAAAATTTATATTATGTTATTATATATTTTCTTTCTTTCCATGATGACAAGTGAGGCATTTCTCTGGTTCATTTTGTCATTGGCATCCTTTTTTACACTGAGTGCACATTAGTCCAATGTTACCCTACAGTATCTGGAAGATTGAATAGATCTGATGAGCAACTTACAATAACTTCTTATGATGATGTAACGTGATAATATGTGTGATTGACCGTGACACCTCTCTTTCTCTCTCTCTCTCTGATCTAAGAATTGTTGCTGTGCTGTGGTGGAGTTTACATTTTACAGTGTTAATAAATTAAGATTTTGGAAGTACTTTAAGTGTCCACTCTCACTAATTTCCATTATCCTGACCTCAAGGTATTGCACAGTTGGTATACACATTCAGTACACAAAAGAAATGTGGTGGGCCAGTCTAATCCAAAATGCCAGGCCCGATTTTTTTGTCCCAATCCACCCCTGATGACATCTTTCATGATTTGGCGCTATATAAATAAAAACTGAAATGTATTGAACAAGAGTTTGTCAGTTTTCAAGCAGGATTTGTATATCTGTTCAACTTAAATATGTAAGGAAACCAAAGAGTTAAGGTCACTTACTTACCAAGAGAAATTCCTTTGGGGTTTATTTGTGGTCTCTTGCTGCCCCCTGCTGGACAAGTATGATCAAATACATATGCTTTACATGTCAACTTGGTATCAAAATTCAGATTTCAATCTAAAATGGCTTACTTCCTGTGATACTTGCACTATGACATTAATTGTAAATTCTGAGCGTCTTGCTGAGATCTACAACTGTACAAAATTTCATTACTCTACGATGAAGTAAGTGAATACCAAAGGGTCCTTTGAAATTTGCTTGGTGGCGCTATAGAGAAACTAAGTCCTGCTCACTAAAGTTTGTTAAAGATTCCTGTTGGGGGGTGGATAAGGATGCATCCAAATGAGTTTTAAGCAGCTCGGCCCAAAACTGTGGAATTCAGAGCCAAACGTATGACAGCAGCGCTTGAGGTGAATATGCCACGCCGCCACGCCCCCCTGCTCCATCCAATCCAGTTGAGCCTGAAATCTACAACATACCAACATGTGTTCTGTCTGTGGACACAGTTTCATGTTGATTAGCTCAGAGGGGTAACATAGCGACCACTTACAACAAAACATGACACTTCCTGTTGTCAGGGGGCGTGGCCTAAGCAATGTCATCATTTGACCATTGGATATTATAGGAGACCTGATGGTGATCAATCACTGAAAGTTTGATGCCTCTGTGTGTTTCTGTGTAGGAGATATAACAGTTTTATTTTTTGTGGCGAGTAGGTGAACTTTGACCCCTGCTAATGCCCCTTCAACAAGCTCAAAAACTCACCGTTTTGATAACTTTTGATTGGCCATGCCTTATGATCAGACTGCCCGAGTTTCAAGCCGATCGCTCAATATCTCTAGGAGGAGTTAGATCTTATACCGATGCTGTAACTGTCAAAATTGAGGTCAAAATCAGACTTTCAATCTAAAATGGCCGACTTTCTGTGATATTTACACTATGACATTAATTGTAAATTCTGAGCGTCTTGGTGAGCTCTACAACTGTACCAAATTTCATGTCTCTACGACGAAGTAAGTGAATAGCAAAGGGTCCTTTGAAAATTTCTAGGTGGCGCCGTTGAGGCATTAGGTCACGCCCACCAAAGTTTGTTATGGATTCCTGTTGGGGGGTGGATAAGGATGCATCCAAGTGAGTTTTATGCAGCTCGGCCCAAAAATGTGGAATTCAGAGCCAAACGTATGGCAGCGGCGTTTGAGGTGACTTCACCACGCCGCCACGCTCTCCTGCTCCATCGAATCGACTTGGGGCTGGAATCCACAACACAACAACATGTCTTCTGTCTCTGGACACAGTTTCATGTTGATTAGCTCAGAGGGGTAACATAGCGACCGCTTACAACAAAACATGACACTTCCTGTTGTCAGGGGGCGTGGCCTAAGCAATGTCATCATTTGACCATTGGATATTATAGGAGACCTGATGATGATCAATCACAGAAAGTTTGGTGCCTCTGTGTGTTTCTGTGTAGGAGATATAACACTTTTATTTTTTGTGGCGAATAGGTGAACTTTGACCCCTGCCAACGCCCCTTCAGCATGCTCAAAAACTCACCGTTTTGATAACTTTTGATTGGCCATGCCTTATGATCAGACTGCCCGAGTTTCAAGCCGATCGCTCAATATCTCTAGGAGGAGTTAGATCTTATACCGATGCTGTAACTGTCAAAATTGAGGTCAAAATCAGACTTTCAATCTAAAATGGCCGACTTTCTGTGATATTTACACTATGACATTAATTGTAAATTCTGAGCGTCTTGGTGAGCTCTACAACTGTACCAAATTTCATGTCTCTACGACGAAGTAAGTGAATAGCAAAGGGTCCTTTGAAAATTTCTAGGTGGCGCCGTTGAGGCATTAGGTCACGCCCACCAAAGTTTGTTATGGATTCCTGTTGGGGGGTGGATAAGGATGCATCCAAGTGAGTTTTATGCAGCTCGGCCCAAAAATGTGGAATTCAGAGCCAAACGTATGGCAGCGGCGTTTGAGGTGACTTCACCACGCCGCCACGCTCTCCTGCTCCATCGAATCGACTTGGGGCTGGAATCCACAACACAACAACATGTCTTCTGTCTCTGGACACAGTTTCATGTTGATTAGCTCAGAGGGGTAACATAGCGACCGCTTACAACAAAACATGACACTTCCTGTTGTCAGGGGGCGTGGCCTAAGCAATGTCATCATTTGACCATTGGATATTATAGGAGACCTGATGATGATCAATCACAGAAAGTTTGGTGCCTCTGTGTGTTTCTGTGTAGGAGATATAACACTTTTATTTTTTGTGGCGAATAGGTGAACTTTGACCCCTGCCAACGCCCCTTCAGCATGCTCAAAAACTCACCGTTTTGATAACTTTCGATTGGCCATGCCTTATGATCAGACTGCCCGAGTTTCAAGCCGATCGCTCAATATCTCTAGGAGGAGTTAGATCTTATACCGATGCTGTAACTGTCAAAATTGAGGTCAAAATCAGACTTTCAATCTAAAATGGCCGACTTTCTGTGATATTTACACTATGACATTAATTGTAAATTCTGAGCGTCTTGGTGAGCTCTACAACTGTACCAAATTTCATGTCTCTACGACGAAGTAAGTGAATAGCAAAGGGTCCTTTGAAAATTTCTAGGTGGCGCCGTTGAGGCATTTTTCTTTAGATTTTTGTGACGACCTTAAAATACAAAATTTTTAAACAGTCACCATGCATCTGCAAAGTTTGGTGAGTTTTTGAAAAAGACAAAGCCCCCAAAAAGGCCCCTCTTTAGGGGGGCAGAATAATAATAATAATTAAAACCGCAAGCGGTGATGATCGGCCCTCGCAGCAAAGCGCCGCTCTGGCCTATTGGCCACCGCTGGGATTTGCGCACCGCCGGCCGCCCGCCACCGCAGATGCTGTCACGCATTTTGCCCGCCCGTCCACTGGGCGATTCACACGAACGTGTTCGGCAGCGCTCCCCCACGACTCACAAAAAATCTGGTCCAGATCGCTCGATGCAGCGAGGAGACACAGCCGTTGAATAATGATAATGCATTTGGCCACCGGACCGGACTAAATCGTTCGGCGGGCCGTACCTTTGACACCCCTGGTTTAAACATTAGTATACCAATTTAATCAAAGGTATCTTACTAGCTGTTAATCCAGCTTAATGTGAGAAGTTAACAAAACCATTTTAGTTTTTTAAAGTTACTTGCTATTTCATGTCTTTAAGGGTTTTGTTTCTTGCATTAAGACATCTTTTATGAAAGTTTAACATCTAAATTGGTGATACACACCCAAAAGTAATGTAAAAGTAACACTTTAGCAATTGGACTATTGCTAAAGGAACACTTTAGCAAAATCGCGGGGGTAGCAGCTTTATAAAGGAGGCCCAGACGTCCCTCTCCCCAGCCACTTGGGCCACCTCCTCCAGGGGAATCCCAAGGTGTTCCCAGGCCAGCAGAGAAAACATAGTCTCTCCAGCGTGTCCCAGGTCTTCCCCTGGGCCTCCTCCCGGTGGGACGTGCCCAGAACACCTCACCAGGGAGGCGTCCAGGAGGCATCCTAACCAGATGCCCGAGCCACCTCAACTGGCTCCTCTCGACGTGAAGAAGCAGTGGCTACTCTGAGTCCTCCCCGGATGACGGAGCTCCTCACCTTATCTCTAAGGGAGAGCTCACACACACTATGGAGAAAACTCATTTTGGCCGCTTGTGTCCGGGATCTCGTTCTTTCGGTCACGACCCAAAGCTCGTGACCATAGATGAGGGTAGGAACGTAGATCGACTGGTAAATCGAGAGCTTCGCCTTTTGGCTCAGCTCTCTCTTCACCACAACGGACCGGTACAGCGCCCGCTTCACAGCAGACGCTGCACCAATCCGCCTGTCGATCTCCCGCTCCATCTTCCCCTCATTCGTGAACAAGACCCCAAGATACTTGAACTCCTCCACTAGAAGCTGGCTCTTGAGACTTTCCTTTTTGACAAAGCTTATAGTTAGAGTGGCTCATGTTACGCTGAGCTACCTTTATAGTTATGCTGCTATAGGCTTAGGCTGCTGGAGGACATCAGGGTCTACTGTTCTTCGTTTTTGCATGACTGTTGTCATTTCAGCTTTTAACTTTTTGTTTTTTCTATTTTTTCTTCATAGTAGGTACACCTGGTCTGGCGTTCTGTTAGCTGTGACATCATCCAGGGAAGACAGATCACCTGCTATTACCATCTAATGTAAAACACATTACTGGATCAATGTGTGCTTCTGTGCTTTTTTGTCTGTCATGTTGTGTCTCTTCTCTCTCTTTTGTAACCCCCAGTCAGTCAAGGCAGATTACCGTTCATACTGAGCCCGGTTCTGCTGGAGGTTTTTCCTTCCTGTTAATGGGGAGTTTTTCCTTCTGCTGTCACTTCATGCTTGATCAGTATGAGGGATTGCTGCAAAGCCATGTACAATGCAAACGACTCTCCCTGTGGCTCTACGCTTCTTCAGGAGTGAATGCTGCTTGTTACGACTTTGATGCAATTAACTGGTTCACTTATATAGGAATTTCTTTTACCAATCTGGATAATCTGACTTAATATGTATAATCTGATTGATTTTGACATTGTAAACTGCCTTTAGATGACATGCAGGCCGGCAGACCCGACATGTATATTAATAATATGTATTATTATTATTAATATTATTATTATTTTATATATCTGCCTCGTTATATTTGCATAATGCATGAAGAAAAATATCAGCAGCGCAACAGTCTGTTCCGATCATCCAGCCCTTACCACAGGCTACTGCAGCCCATTGGTTATCATCCCTGACAGTCTAAAGGGCTAGGCCAATCATAAAGTAGAAAAACACCTTCACGCTCCATGTGGAACTTTGTGCAGCGGTGTTCACAGTAGTAATGGATAAGAAACGCAAGGGAGGCGCAGAGAAACTGCACGAAAAAAAGAAACGAGTTCTTCAAACGGACGCTGCGAAATGTGTCAAACTGACTGACATGTTCCCAACAGCAGGCCCTTCATCTGCTCCGGTGTCTGGTGTAAAATATGGTGGTGGTGGTGGTGGTGGTTGTAGTCAGTGACGTGCGGTAGGGTTCATAGCTGGTGAGGCACTGACGTCATCAGAGTCAAATTTACAAATATATACACTCTACAGTAGACTCGTTGCAAAGTGCTGAAGGAGACTGATTGAGCCAAATCAATTCACCAAGAGATATGGAAAAAATATTGATTCTTTGATGAAAAAAAATGTGTCATTTGATTGGTAACAGTTTGAGTTATGATGGATTTCTGCATTTGTAACACATTCTAAAACTATAACCAACATTACGCACATTTTATCACAAAAACAAAACATGAATAAGTATCGCTGTCTTACCTCTACTTATAATTTAAGTCCCTGTGGCGCTCTTTCTGAACAAAAAAATCATTTTCCGGTAAAAGTTCTCTTTATCTTCTTCAGTTTTAAAAGTCTCTCAGTCTCAGTGGAGCTCACTGCCAGGGAGGAAAGCCTTCCCTGATCAGTCCTGTTCCAGCTGTATGTTTAGTCTTTTTAGTGCTTTACTTGTTTAGCAAAACTCGCTAATAAAACATCAATAACTTGTTTTGACTCTACTATTTGGGGATCAGGAGCGGTGCCCCTTGAGCGCCCCCTGCCTAGCGGCCAAGGAACTGCCGGCCTCACCTACAACCAGTTCTTTGCTGTTTATGATCGGCCAGCACCACAAAACCATGTTATCTGCACACAGTTTGATGACCAAAACACAATTCGTAATCCACATATATTAAATTGTGGAAAATCAGTTCATAACTGTTTGAACAATTGAATTTATGATCTAGAGACAGGAAGATGCATTCACAGAATGGAAGTCAGCACAGTTAACATGGGATTGCGCAATCCCAGGGGAGGCCAAGCTCGCTGCGGCCTCACCGGCTTCGCTATGAAGCGCCACCAAGGATTTACATGAAAAATAGCGAAAAGTCTGCGATTTTAAAGAAAATATGATCAAAAATTAGGAAATTAGATAAATAAAATACTTATTACAAATGATTGAGTAAATCAAAATTTATATTATGTTATTATATATTTTCTTTCTTTCCATGATGACAAGTGAGGCATTTCTCTGGTTCATTTTGTCATTGGCATCCTTTTTTACACTGAGTGCACATTAGTCCAATGTTACCCTACAGTATCTGGAAGATTGAATAGATCTGATGAGCAACTTACAATAACTTCTTATGATGATGTAACGTGATAATATGTGTGATTGACCGTGACACCTCTCTTTCTCTCTCTCTCTCTGATCTAAGAATTGTTGCTGTGCTGTGGTGGAGTTTACATTTTACAGTGTTAATAAATTAAGATTTTGGAAGTACTTTAAGTGTCCACTCTCACTAATTTCCATTATCCTGACCTCAAGGTATTGCACAGTTGGTATACACATTCAGTACACAAAAGAAATGTGGTGGGCCAGTCTAATCCAAAATGCCAGGCCCGATTTTTTTGTCCCAATCCACCCCTGATGACATCTTTCATGATTTGGCGCTATATAAATAAAAACTGAAATGTATTGAACAAGAGTTTGTCAGTTTTCAAGCAGGATTTGTATATCTGTTCAACTTAAATATGTAAGGAAACCAAAGAGTTAAGGTCACTTACTTACCAAGAGAAATTCCTTTGGGGTTTATTTGTGGTCTCTTGCTGCCCCCTGCTGGACAAGTATGATCAAATACATATGCTTTACATGTCAACTTGGTATCAAAATTCAGATTTCAATCTAAAATGGCTTACTTCCTGTGATACTTGCACTATGACATTAATTGTAAATTCTGAGCGTCTTGCTGAGATCTACAACTGTACAAAATTTCATTACTCTACGATGAAGTAAGTGAATACCAAAGGGTCCTTTGAAATTTGCTTGGTGGCGCTATAGAGAAACTAAGTCCTGCTCACTAAAGTTTGTTAAAGATTCCTGTTGGGGGGTGGATAAGGATGCATCCAAATGAGTTTTAAGCAGCTCGGCCCAAAACTGTGGAATTCAGAGCCAAACGTATGACAGCAGCGCTTGAGGTGAATATGCCACGCCGCCACGCCCCCCTGCTCCATCCAATCCAGTTGAGCCTGAAATCTACAACATACCAACATGTGTTCTGTCTGTGGACACAGTTTCATGTTGATTAGCTCAGAGGGGTAACATAGCGACCACTTACAACAAAACATGACACTTCCTGTTGTCAGGGGGCGTGGCCTAAGCAATGTCATCATTTGACCATTGGATATTATAGGAGACCTGATGGTGATCAATCACTGAAAGTTTGATGCCTCTGTGTGTTTCTGTGTAGGAGATATAACAGTTTTATTTTTTGTGGCGAGTAGGTGAACTTTGACCCCTGCTAATGCCCCTTCAACAAGCTCAAAAACTCACCGTTTTGATAACTTTTGATTGGCCATGCCTTATGATCAGACTGCCCGAGTTTCAAGCCGATCGCTCAATATCTCTAGGAGGAGTTAGATCTTATACCGATGCTGTAACTGTCAAAATTGAGGTCAAAATCAGACTTTCAATCTAAAATGGCCGACTTTCTGTGATATTTACACTATGACATTAATTGTAAATTCTGAGCGTCTTGGTGAGCTCTACAACTGTACCAAATTTCATGTCTCTACGACGAAGTAAGTGAATAGCAAAGGGTCCTTTGAAAATTTCTAGGTGGCGCCGTTGAGGCATTAGGTCACGCCCACCAAAGTTTGTTATGGATTCCTGTTGGGGGGTGGATAAGGATGCATCCAAGTGAGTTTTATGCAGCTCGGCCCAAAAATGTGGAATTCAGAGCCAAACGTATGGCAGCGGCGTTTGAGGTGACTTCACCACGCCGCCACGCTCTCCTGCTCCATCGAATCGACTTGGGGCTGGAATCCACAACACAACAACATGTCTTCTGTCTCTGGACACAGTTTCATGTTGATTAGCTCAGAGGGGTAACATAGCGACCGCTTACAACAAAACATGACACTTCCTGTTGTCAGGGGGCGTGGCCTAAGCAATGTCATCATTTGACCATTGGATATTATAGGAGACCTGATGATGATCAATCACAGAAAGTTTGGTGCCTCTGTGTGTTTCTGTGTAGGAGATATAACACTTTTATTTTTTGTGGCGAATAGGTGAACTTTGACCCCTGCCAACGCCCCTTCAGCATGCTCAAAAACTCACCGTTTTGATAACTTTTGATTGGCCATGCCTTATGATCAGACTGCCCGAGTTTCAAGCCGATCGCTCAATATCTCTAGGAGGAGTTAGATCTTATACCGATGCTGTAACTGTCAAAATTGAGGTCAAAATCAGACTTTCAATCTAAAATGGCCGACTTTCTGTGATATTTACACTATGACATTAATTGTAAATTCTGAGCGTCTTGGTGAGCTCTACAACTGTACCAAATTTCATGTCTCTACGACGAAGTAAGTGAATAGCAAAGGGTCCTTTGAAAATTTCTAGGTGGCGCCGTTGAGGCATTAGGTCACGCCCACCAAAGTTTGTTATGGATTCCTGTTGGGGGGTGGATAAGGATGCATCCAAGTGAGTTTTATGCAGCTCGGCCCAAAAATGTGGAATTCAGAGCCAAACGTATGGCAGCGGCGTTTGAGGTGACTTCACCACGCCGCCACGCTCTCCTGCTCCATCGAATCGACTTGGGGCTGGAATCCACAACACAACAACATGTCTTCTGTCTCTGGACACAGTTTCATGTTGATTAGCTCAGAGGGGTAACATAGCGACCGCTTACAACAAAACATGACACTTCCTGTTGTCAGGGGGCGTGGCCTAAGCAATGTCATCATTTGACCATTGGATATTATAGGAGACCTGATGATGATCAATCACAGAAAGTTTGGTGCCTCTGTGTGTTTCTGTGTAGGAGATATAACACTTTTATTTTTTGTGGCGAATAGGTGAACTTTGACCCCTGCCAACGCCCCTTCAGCATGCTCAAAAACTCACCGTTTTGATAACTTTCGATTGGCCATGCCTTATGATCAGACTGCCCGAGTTTCAAGCCGATCGCTCAATATCTCTAGGAGGAGTTAGATCTTATACCGATGCTGTAACTGTCAAAATTGAGGTCAAAATCAGACTTTCAATCTAAAATGGCCGACTTTCTGTGATATTTACACTATGACATTAATTGTAAATTCTGAGCGTCTTGGTGAGCTCTACAACTGTACCAAATTTCATGTCTCTACGACGAAGTAAGTGAATAGCAAAGGGTCCTTTGAAAATTTCTAGGTGGCGCCGTTGAGGCATTAGGTCACGCCCACCAAAGTTTGTTATGGATTCCTGTTGGGGGGTGGATAAGGATGCATCCAAGTGAGTTTTATGCAGCTCGGCCCAAAAATGTGGAATTCAGAGCCAAACGTATGGCAGCGGCGTTTGAGGTGACTTCACCACGCCGCCACGCTCTCCTGCTCCATCGAATCGACTTGGGGCTGGAATCCACAACACAACAACATGTCTTCTGTCTCTGGACACAGTTTCATGTTGATTAGCTCAGAGGGGTAACATAGCGACCGCTTACAACAAAACATGACACTTCCTGTTGTCAGGGGGCGTGGCCTAAGCAATGTCATCATTTGACCATTGGATATTATAGGAGACCTGATGATGATCAATCACAGAAAGTTTGGTGCCTCTGTGTGTTTCTGTGTAGGAGATATAACACTTTTATTTTTTGTGGCGAATAGGTGAACTTTGACCCCTGCCAACGCCCCTTCAGCATGCTCAAAAACTCACCGTTTTGATAACTTTTGATTGGCCATGCCTTATGATCAGACTGCCCGAGTTTCAAGCCGATCGCTCAATATCTCTAGGAGGAGTTAGATCTTATACCGATGCTGTAACTGTCAAAATTGAGGTCAAAATCAGACTTTCAATCTAAAATGGCCGACTTTCTGTGATATTTACACTATGACATTAATTGTAAATTCTGAGCGTCTTGGTGAGCTCTACAACTGTACCAAATTTCATGTCTCTACGACGAAGTAAGTGAATAGCAAAGGGTCCTTTGAAAATTTCTAGGTGGCGCCGTTGAGGCATTAGGTCACGCCCACCAAAGTTTGTTATGGATTCCTGTTGGGGGGTGGATAAGGATGCATCCAAGTGAGTTTTATGCAGCTCGGCCCAAAAATGTGGAATTCAGAGCCAAACGTATGGCAGCGGCGTTTGAGGTGACTTCACCACGCCGCCACGCTCTCCTGCTCCATCGAATCGACTTGGGGCTGGAATCCACAACACAACAACATGTCTTCTGTCTCTGGACACAGTTTCATGTTGATTAGCTCAGAGGGGTAACATAGCGACCGCTTACAACAAAACATGACACTTCCTGTTGTCAGGGGGCGTGGCCTAAGCAATGTCATCATTTGACCATTGGATATTATAGGAGACCTGATGATGATCAATCACAGAAAGTTTGGTGCCTCTGTGTGTTTCTGTGTAGGAGATATAACACTTTTATTTTTTGTGGCGAATAGGTGAACTTTGACCCCTGCCAACGCCCCTTCAGCATGCTCAAAAACTCACCGTTTTGATAACTTTCGATTGGCCATGCCTTATGATCAGACTGCCCGAGTTTCAAGCCGATCGCTCAATATCTCTAGGAGGAGTTAGATCTTATACCGATGCTGTAACTGTCAAAATTGAGGTCAAAATCAGACTTTCAATCTAAAATGGCCGACTTTCTGTGATATTTACACTATGACATTAATTGTAAATTCTGAGCGTCTTGGTGAGCTCTACAACTGTACCAAATTTCATGTCTCTACGACGAAGTAAGTGAATAGCAAAGGGTCCTTTGAAAATTTCTAGGTGGCGCCGTTGAGGCATTTTTCTTTAGATTTTTGTGACGACCTTAAAATACAAAATTTTTAAACAGTCACCATGCATCTGCAAAGTTTGGTGAGTTTTTGAAAAAGACAAAGCCCCCAAAAAGGCCCCTCTTTAGGGGGGCAGAATAATAATAATAATAATAATAATTAACACTACAGATACAATAGGCCTTCGCAGCGCTTAGCTGCTCGGGCCTAATTAAAACCGCAAGCGGTGATGATCGGCCCTCGCAGCCAAGCGCCGCTCTGGCCTATGGGCCACCGCTAGGGTACGCGCACCTCCCGCCGCCAGCCACCGCAGAAGCTGTCATGCATTTTCCTCACCCGTCTAACATGCAATACACACGTACGCGTTGGGCAGCGCTCCCCCACGACTCACAAAAAACCTGGTGCAGATCGGTCGATGCACCGAGGAGACACAGCCGTTGAATAATGAAAATGCATTTGGCCACCGGGCCGGACTAAATCGTTCGGCGGGCCAGATCCGGCCCGCAGGCCGTACGTTTGACACCCCTGGTTTAAACACTAGTATACAAATTTAATTAAAGGTATCTTACTAGCTGTTAATCCAGCTTCATGTGAAAAGTTAACAAAACCTTTTTAGTTATTTAAAGTTAATTAATTCATGTGTTTAAGGGTTTCGTTTCTTGCATTAAGACAGCTGTTATGAAAGTTTGACAGTTAAATTGGTGGATACACACCCAAAAGTAATAATGTAAAAGTAACACTTTAGCAATTGGAATATTGCTAAAGTAACACGTTAGCAATATTCCACATGTGTATGTTGTGTACAAACTTTAGTAATTTCTAACAGACCACTTCACTCTCAGAAAGCAGGTCTGCTGGTGGTTCCTAAAGTCTGTAAAACCAGAATGGTAGGCAGATCCTTTAGCTATCATGCTCCTCTCCAGTGGAACCAACTCCCAGTTTTGGTCCGTGACGCAGACACCCTGTCTACTTTTAAAACTAATCCTTAAACTTTCCTTTTTCCATCCATCCATCGTCTTCCGCTTATCCGGGGTCAGGTCGCGGGTGTAGCAGCTTCAAGAGGGAGGCCCAGACCTTCCTCTCCCCAGCCACTTGGGCCACTTCCTCCGGGGGAATCCCAAAGCGTTCCCAGGCCAGCATAGTCTCTCCAGCGTGTCCTGAGACTTCCCCTGGGCCTCCTCCCGGTGGGACGTGCCCAGAACACCTCACCAGGGATGCGTCCAGGAGGCATCCTAACCAGATGCCCGAGCCACCTCAACTGGCTCCTCTCAATGTGAAGGAGCAGCGGCTCTACTCTGAGTCCTCCCCGGATGACTGAGCTCCTCACCCTATCTCTAAGGGAGAGCCCAGACACACTATGGAGAAAACTCATTTTGGCCGCTTGTGTCCGGGATCTCGTTCTACCCTCACTTACAACCAGTTCTTTGCTGTTTATGATCGGCCAGCACCACGAAAACATGTTATCTGCACACAGTTTGATGACCAAAACACAATTCGTAATCCACATATATTAAATTGTGGAAAATCAGTTCATAACTGTTTGAACAATTGAATTTATGATCTAGAGACAGGAAGATGCATTCACAGAATGGAAGTCAGCACAGTTAACAAGGGATTGCGCAATCCCAGGGGAGGCCAAACTCGCTGCGGCCTCACCGGCTTCGCTATGAAGCGCCACCAAGGATTTACATGAAAAATAGCGAAAAGTCTGCGATATTAAAGAAAATATGATCAAAAATTAGGAAATTAGATAAATAAAATACTTATTACAAATGACTGAGTAAATCAAAATTTATATTATGTTATTATATATTTTCTTTCTTTCCATGATGACAAGTGAGGCATTTCTCTGGTTCATTTTGTCATTGGCATCCTTTTTTACACAGTGAGTGCACATTAGTCCAATGTTACCCTACAGTATCTGGAAGACTGAATAGATCTGATGAGCAACTTACAATAACTTCTTATAATGATGTAACGTGATAATATGTGTGATTAACCGTGACACCTCTCTTTCTCTCTCTCTCTCTCTCTCTCTGATCTAAGAATAGTTGCTGTGCTGTGGTGGAGTTTACATTTTACAGTGTTAATAAATTAAGATTTTGGAAGTATTTTAAGTGTCCACTCTCACTAATCCAAAATGCCAGGGCCGATTTTTTTCTCCCAGTCCACCCCTGATGACATGTTTCATGATTTGGCGTTATATAAATAAAAACTGAAATGTATTGAAGAAGAGTAAGTTTGTCAGTTTTCAAGCAGGATTTGTATATCTGTTCAACTTAAATACATAAGGAAACCAAAGAGTTAAGATCACTTACTTACCAAGAGAAATTCCTTTGGGGTTTATTTGTGGTCTCTTGCTGCCCCCTGCTGGACAAGTTTGATCAAATACAAATGCTTTACATGTCAACATGGTGTCAAAATTCAGATTTCAATCTAAAATGGCTTACTTCCTGTGATACTTGCAGTATGACATTAATTGTAAATTCTGAGCGTCTTGCTGAGATCTACAACTGTACAAAATTTCATTACTCTACGATGAAGTAAGTGAATAGCAAAAGGTCCTTTGAAAATTGCTTGGTGGCGCTATAGATAAACTAAGTCCTGCTCACTAAAGTTTGTTATGGATTCCTGTTGGGGGGTGGATAAGGATGCATCCAAATGAGTTTTAGGCAGCTCGGCCCAAAACTGTGGAATTCAGAGCCAAACGTATGACAGCAGCGTTTGAGGTGAATATGCCACGCCGCCACGCCCCCCTGCTCCATCCTATCCAGTTGAGCCTGAAATCCACAACATACAAACATGTGTTCTGTCTGTGGACACAATTTCATGTTGATTAGCTCAGAGGGGTAACATAGCGACCGCTTACAACAAAACATGACACTTCCTGTTGTCAGGGGGCGTGGCCTAAGCAATGTCATCATTTGACCATTGGATATTATAGGAGACCTGATGATGATCAATCACAGAAAGTTTGGTGCCTCTGTGTGTTTCTGTGTAGGAGATATAACACTTTTATTTTTTGTGGCGAATAGGTGAACTTTGACCCCTGCCAACGCCCCTTCAGCATGCTCAAAAACTCACCGTTTTGATAACATTTGATTGGCCATGCCTTATGATCAGACTGCCCGAGTTTCAAGCCGATCGCTCGATATCTCTAGGAGGAGTTAGATCTTATACCAATGCTGTAACTGTCAAAATTGAGGTCAAAATCAGACTTTCAGTCTAAAATGGCCGACTTCCTGTGATACTTGCATTATGACAATAATTGTAAATTCTGAGCGTCTTGTTGAGCTCTACAACTGTACCAAATCTCATGTCTCTACGACGAAGTAAGTGAATAGCAAAGGGTCCTTTGAAAATTTCTAGGTGGCGCCGTTGAGGCATTTTTCTTTAGATTTTTGTGACGACCTTAAAATACAAAATTTTTAAACAGTCACCATGCATCTGCAAAGTTTGGTGAGTTTTTGAATATGATAAAGCCCCCAAAAAGGCCCCTCTTTAGGGGGGCAGAATAATAATAATAAGAATAAGAATAAGAATAATAATTAACACTACAGATACAATAGGCCTTCGCAGCGCTTAGCTGCTCGGGCCTAATAATTATTAACACTACAGATACAATAGGCCTTCGCAGCGCTACAACCAGTTCTTTGCTGTTTATGATCGGCCAGCACCACGAAAACATGTTCTCTGCACACAGTTTGATGACCAAAACACAATTCGTAATCCACATATATTAAATTGTGGAAAATCAGTTCATAACTGTTTGAACAATTGAATTTATGATCTAGAGACAGGAAGATGCATTCACAGAATGGAAGTCAGTGCAGTTAACATGGGATTGCGCAATCCCAGGGGAGGCCAAGCTCGCTGCGGTCTCACCGGCTTTGCTATGAAGCGCCACCAAGGATTTACATGAAAAATAGCAAAAAGTCTGCGATTTTAAAGAAAATATGATCAAAAATTAGGAAATTAGATAAATAAAATACTTATTACAAATGACTGAGTAAATCATAATTTATATTATGTTATTATATATTTTCTTTCTTTCCATGATGACAAGTGAGGCATTTCTCTGGTTCATTTTGTCATTGGCATCCTTTTTTACACAGTGAGTGCACATTAGTCCAATGTTACCCTACAGTATCTGGAAGACTGAATAGATCTGATGAGCAACTTACAATAACTTCTTATAATGATGTAACGTGATAATATGTGCGATTGACCGTGACACCTCTCTCTCTAGCTCTCTCTCTGATCTAAGAATTGTTGCTGTGCTGTGGTGGAGTTTACATTTTACAGTGTTAATAAATTAAGATTTTGGAAGTATTTTAAGTGTCCACTCTCACTAATTTCCATTAACCTGGCCTCAAGGTATTGCACAGTTGGTATTGCAAAGTTGGTATACACATTCAGTACACAAAAAAAAATGTGGTGGGCCAGTCTAATCCAAAATGCCAGGGCCGATTTTTTTGTCCCAGTCCACCCCTGATGACATGTTTTATGATTTGGCGTTATATAAATAAAAACTGAAATGTATTGAACAAGAGTAAGTTTGTCAGTTTTCAAGCAGGATTTGTATATCTGTTCAACTTAAATATATAAGGAAACCAAAGAGTTAAGATCACTTACTTACCAAGAGAAATTCCTTTGGGGTTTATTTGTGGTCTCTTGCTGCCCCCTGCTGGACAAGTTTGATCAAATACATATGCTTTACATGTCAACTTGGTATCAAAATTCAGATTTCAATCTAAAATGGCTTACTTCCTGTGATACTTGCACTATGACATTAATTGTAAATTCTGAGCGTCTTGCTGAGATCTACAACTGTACAAAATTTCATTACTCTACAATGAAGTAAGTGAATAGCAAAAGGTCCTTTGAAAATTGCTTGGTGGCGCTATAGAGAAACTAAGTCCTGCTCACTAAAGTTTGTTATGGATTCCTGTTGGGGGGTGGATAAGGATGCATCCAAATGAGTTTTAAGCAGCTCGGCCCAAAACTGTGGAATTCAGAGCCAAACGTATGACAGCAGCGTTTGAGGTGACTTCGCCACGCCGCCACGCCCCCCTGCTCCATCCAATCCAGTTGGGCCTGAAATCCACAACACAACAACATGTGTTCTGTCCCTGGACACAGTTTCATGTTGATTAGCTCAGAGGGGTAACATAGCGACCGCTTAAAACAAAACATGACACTTCCTGTTGTCAGGGGGCGTGGCCTAAGCAATGTCATCATTTGACCATTGGATATTATAGGAGACCTGATGGTGATCAATTACTGAAAGTGTGGTGCCTCTGTGTGTTTCTGTGTAGGAGATATAACACTTTTATTTTTTGTGGCGAATAGGTGAACTTTTACCCCTGCCAACGCCCCTTCAGCATGCTCAAAAACTCACCGTTTTGATAACTTTTGATTGGCCATGCCTTATGATCAGACTGCCCGAGTTTCAAGCCGATCGCTCGATATCTCTAGGAGGAGTTAGATCTTATACCAATGCTGTAACTGTCAAAAATGGGGTCAAAATCAGACATTCAATCTAAAATGGCCAACTTCCTGTGATACTTGCATTATGACATTAATTGTAAATTCTGAGCGTCTTGGTGAGCTCTACCACTGTACCAAATCTCATGTCTCTACGACGAAGTAAGTGAATAGCAAAGGGTCCTTTGAAAATTTCTAGGTGGCGCCGTTGAGGCATTAGGTCACGCCCACCAAAATTTGTTATGGATTCCTGTTGGGGGGTGGATAAGGATGCATCCAAGTGAGTTTTATGCAGCTCGGCCCAAAAATGTGGAATTCAGAGCCAAACGTATGGCAGCGGCGTTTGAGGTGACTTCACCACGCCGCCACGCTCTCCTGCTCCATCGAATCGACTTGGGGCTGGAATCCACAACACAACAACATGTTTTCTGTCTCTGGACACAGTTTCATGTTGATTAGCTCAGAGGGGTAACATAGCGACCGTTTACAGCAAAACATGACACTTCCTGTTGTCAGGGGGTGTGGCCTAAGTGATGTCATCATTTGACCATTGGATATTATAGGAGACCTGATGATGATCAATCACAGAAAGTTTGGTGCCTCTGTGTGTTTCTGTGTAGGAGATATAACACTTTTATTTTTTGTGGCGAATAGGTGAACTTTGACCCCTGCCAACGCCCCTTCAGCATGCTCAAAAACTCACCGTTTTGATAACTTTTGATTGGCCATGCCTTATGATCAGACTGCCCGAGTTTCAAGCCGATCGCTCAAAATCTCTAGGAGGAGATCCATCAAATACCAATGCTATAAACGTCAAAAATTGGGTCAAAATCAGACTTTCAGTCTAAAATGGCCAACTTCCTGTGATATTTGCACTATGACATTAATTGTAAATTCTGAGCGTCTTGTTGAGCTCTACAACTGTACCAAATTTCATGTCTCTACGACGAAGTAAGTGAATAGCAAAGGGTCCTTTGAAAATTTCTAGGTGGCGCCGTTGAGGCATTTTTCTTTAGATTTTTGTGACGACCTTAAAATACAAAATTTTTAAACAGTCACCATGCATCTGCCAAGTTTGGTGAGTTTTTGAAAATGAGAAAGCCCCCAAAAAGGCCCCTCTTTAGGGGGGCAGAATAATAATAAGAATAATAATTAACACTACAGATACAATAGGCCTTCGCAGCGCTTAGCTGCTCGGGCCTAATAATAATTAACACTACAGATACAATAGGCCTTCGCAGCGCTTAGCTGCTCGGGCCTAATTAACACTACAGATACAATAGGCCTTCGCAGCGCTTAGCTGCTCGGGCCTAATTAAAACCGCAAGCGGTGATGATCGGCCCTCGCAGCAAAGCGCCGCTCTGGCCTATTGGCCACCGCTGGGATTTGCGCACCGCCGGCCGCCCGCCACCGCAGATGCTGTCACGCATTTTGCCCGCCCGTCCACTGGGCAATTCACACGAACGTGTTCGGCAGCGCTCCCCCACGACTCACAAAAAATCTGGTCCAGATCGCTCGATGCAGCGAGGAGATACAGCCGTTGAATAATGATAATGCATTTGGCCACCGGACCGGACTAAATCGTTCGGCGGGCCGTACCTTTGACACCCCTGGTTTAAACATTAGTATACCAATTTAATCAAAGGTATCTTACTAGCTGTTAATCCAGCTTAATGTGAAAAGTTAACAAAACCATTTTAGTTTTTTAAAGTTACTTGCTATTTCATGTGTTTAAGGGTTTTGTTTCTTGCATTAAGACAGCTTTTATGAAAGTTTAACATCTAAATTGGTGATACACACCCAAAAGTAATGTAAAAGTAACACTTTAGCAATTGGACTATTGCTAAAGGAATACTTTAGCAAAATCGCGGGGGTAGCAGCTTTATAAAGGAGGCCCAGACGTCCCTCTCCCCAGCCACTTGGGCCACCTCCTCCAGGGGAATCCCAAGGTGTTCCCAGGCCAGCAGAGAAAACATAGTCTCTCCAGCGTGTCCCAGGTCTTCCCCTGGGCCTCCTCCCGGTGGGACGTGCCCAGAACACCTCACCAGGGAGGCGTCCAGGAGGCATCCTAACCAGATGCACAAGCCACCTCAACTGGCTCCTCTCGACGTGAAGAAGCAGTGGCTCTACTCTGAGTCCTCCCCGGATGACTGAGCTCCTCACCCTATCTCTAAGGGAGAGCTCACACACACTATGGAGAAAACTCATTTCGGCCGCTTGTATCCAGGATCTCGTTCTTTCGGTCACGACCCAAAGCTCGTGACCATAGATGAGCGTAGGAACGTAGATCGACCGGTAAATCGAGAGCTTCGCCTTTTGGCTCAGCTCTCTCTTCACCACAACGGATCGGTACAGCGCCCGCTTCACAGCAGACGCCGCACCAATCCGCCTGTCGATCTCCCGCTCCATCTTCCCCTCATTCGTGAACAAGACCCCAAGATACTTGAACTTCTCCACTAGAAGCTGGCTCTTTGGACTTTCCTTTTTTAAAAAGCTTATAGTTAGAGGGGCTCATGTTACCCTGAGCTACCTCTATAGTTATGCTGCTATACGTTTAGGCTACTGCAGGACATCAGGGTCTATTGTTCTTCAATTTTGAATGACTGTTGTCATTTCAGCTTTTAACTTTTTGATTTTTCTTTTTTCTTCATTGTAGGTACACCTGGTCTGGTGTTCTGTTAGCTGTGGCATCATCCAGGGAAGACAGATCACCCGCTACTACCATCTAATGTAGAACTTCTGTGCTTTTTTGTCTGTCTTGTTGTGTCTCTGCTCTGTCTTCTGTAACCCCAGTCGGTCGAGGCAGATGACCGTTCATACTGAGCCCGGTTCTGCTGGAGGTTTTACCTTCCCGTTAATGGGGAGTTTTTTCCCCCGCTGTTGCTTCATGCTTGCTCAGTAGGTAGGATTGCTGCAAAGCCATGGACACAGCAGACGACTCTCCCTGTGGTTCTACGCTTTTTCAAGAGAGAATGCTACTTGTCAAGACTTTGATGCAATGAACTGGTTCCCTTATATAGGAATTTTTTTGACCAATGTGTATAATCTGACCCAATCTGTATAATCTGATTGATTTTGACTTTGTAAAGTGCCTTGAGATGACATATTTCATGAATTGGCGCTATATAAATAACATTGAATTGAATCATCTCTTTAGACCAAGTAAACTATCACATTTTATGAGACAGTTATCTCATTTTAAAGATATAATCATCTAACGTTATTACTCTTAGCAAGTTAAAGCTCCATAAAAATTTTAGACCAGCTTTTAGTTCCACTCTTTTATTATGCACATCTAGGCTACCTATAAATATAAAGTATGGCATGCCAAAAAACATTTTCAACAAAAGGCAATTTTAGTAATTGCCTTGCAATTTTATATCTAAGCATTAAAAATGATAATATTTCACCAATTTTCACAGCAAGATTGAAATAACGACTATCCAACATTTTAAGATTTTGTAAAAACGTTTTTCCTTTTTTACCTACCTTTTGAAATGAATACTTGTTTCTACTTCTCCAAAATTATACTTCAAGAAAACTATTGTGCTGTCCTGGGGCCATATGCAGCTAGACAGCTAGGACAAAAGTTCCCCACACAAAGCAAAGCTTCCTTTTCTTGCGTTGTCTGAATAACCTTTGTTACCAAATCTGGTTTTAAACATTGTTTTTGTAAAAAGACAAATATTTTTCCAAGGCAGAAGCGTGTAGAACAAATTCAACTTCAACATTAGCAGTTTCCCTAGCTTCATAGCTGAAAAGCAGCTTTTAACCGGAGCAAAATACGTCAAAGATCTTTTTTTAAGGTGAGAGCACTCACTATCTCACGTAATTCACATAGAGATCTAACAAAGTTGTGATGTCTCACTCTGATTAAATATGAACCCAAAACGTTTCTAACTGTTTTTACCATGGATTTCCTCTGACTAAGAATTAATTAATATCTTATTTATGTAATATATTCACGACATGAATTCCTTGCTGTCTTAACAAAAGGCAGAACAACTATAACGTTACTTTCTATAATTATTACAGGTTCTGCTGAGATGTCAAATTCTGGAGAGTGCTTAGACACCCTGACACACAAATATGGATTAACTTCATTTCAAGTGCACTCGTGAACTTGTTTTAGTTGATTTAGTTTTCTTGATGTACTGTAGAGCGTGATGAGGTCTGTTGTGGTATTGTGTGCACTGGATTGTGGGGACAGTTGATGTTGTCTGTCAAAGTTACAAGATATATATAACGGTTGCAGTTACAGCTCAAACGTCATAACAACACTTCTAAATCTGAGTCTGACGCACAATTTCAAATACAAACACGAAGCAGTTTGATTTTTGTCCGATGACGAGCGAGCGAGCGAGAGAGAGAGAACTGGTAAAGCAGCACATAGTAACAATAAGTCTAGCGCTCCATAAAGATGTTATTAATCAGGGAAATCTTTCTGATTGTTTCACAGCGGTTACCTGCAGCGGGTAAACACGCCCACGACAACACACTTAGGCTCCCCGCAGCCCATTTCTGTCGAAATATGCGCCAAAACTGCCTCTTTAAAATGAACTGCACTGTCTGAATTGCAATGAGAAGTATTACACATCTATGCGCTCCCCCCAGGAGCAGCGTTTTTTTATTTTTTCCCCAGGACCCGCGGTAACGACAGCGGTGTTCTTACGATGGAGTATTAGGGCCACACATGAAGAGAAAAAATAATTTTGCCATGACGAGATTAAACTGGTGGAGATCAGTTGATGCAGCGATGCATTAGGCCACCGGAGGCAGTGGCGACCCACCAGCTTAAAATCTATGTATTGACATCTTAAAAATGGTCTTATAGCTTAAAAGATCATCCTGTTTTGGTTGATTTTGTAGCCGAATAGAAGAGATGTTCTCAAAGCATTAAATAAGCCTTTTGACTTTTAAAAATGTTGTCCTTTTAAGGTAATTTTAAGTTACTTTTTATTAAATTTGTCAATATCCTATGGAAGTCTGGACATATGGCAGCGGCCTTTCAGGTGACTTCGCCACGCCACCACGCCGCACTGCTACATGGAATCCAGTTGGGCCTCGAATCCACAACACAGCAACATGTCTTCTGTCTGTGGACACAGTTTCATGTTGATTAGCTCAGAGGGGTAACATAGCGACTGTTAACAATAAAACATGACACTTCCTGTTGTCAGGGGGCGTGGCCTAAGCAATGTCATCATTTGACCATTGGATATTGTAGGAGACCTAGTGGTGATCAACTACTGAAAGTTTGGTGGCTCTGTGAGTTTTTGTATATGAAATATAACAGTTTTGTGTTTCATGGCGAGTAGGTGAACTTTGACCCCCGCTCACGTCCCTTCAGCATGCTCAAAAACTCACTGTTTTGATAACCTTTAATTGGCCATGCCTTATGATCAGACTGCCCGAGTTTCAAGCCGCTCGCTCAAAATCTCTAGGAGGAGATCCATCAAATACCAATGCTGTAAACGTCAAAAATGGGGTCAAAATCAGACCTTCAATCTAAAATGGCCGACTTCCTGTGATATTTACACTATGACATTAATTGTAAATTCTGAGCGTCTTGGTGAGCTCTACCACTGTACCAAATCTCATGTCTCTACGATGAAGTAAGTGAATAGCAAAGGGTCCTTTGAAAATTGCTAGGTGGCGCCGTTGAGGCATTAGGTCACGCCCACCAAAGTTTGTTATGGATTCCTGTTGGGGGGTGGATAAGGATGCATCCAAGTGAGTTTTAAGCAGCTCGGCCCAAAAATGTGGAATTCAGAGCCAAACGTATGGCAGCGGCGTTTGAGGTGACTTCACCATGCCGCCACGCTCTCCTGCTCCATCAAATCCACTTGGGGCTGGAATCCACAATACATCAACATGTCTTCCGTCTCTGGACACAGTTTCATGTTGATTAGCTCAGAGGGGTAACATAGCGACCGCTTACAACAAAACATGACACTTCCTGTTGTCAGGGGGCGTGGCCTAAGCAATGTCATCATTTGACCATTGGTTATTATAGGAGACCTGATGGTGATCAATTACTGAAAGTTTGGTGCCTCTGTGTGTTTCTGTGTAGGAGATATAACACTTTTATTTTTTGTGGCGAATAGGTGAACTTTGACCCCTGCCAACGCCCCTTCAGCATGCTCAAAAACTCACCGTTTTGATAACTTTTGATTGGCCATGCCTTATGATCAGATTGCCCGAGTTTCAAGGCGATCGCTCGATATCTCTAGGAGGAGTTAGATCTTATACCAATGCTGTAACTGTCAAAATTGAGGTCAAAATCAGACTTTCAGTCTAAAATGGCCAACTTCCTGTGATACTTGCACTATGACATTAATTGTAAATTCTGAGCGTCTTGTTGAGCTCTACAACTGTACCAAATTTCATGTCTCTACGACGAAGTAAGTGAATAGCAAAGGGTCCTTTGAAAATTTCTAGGTGGCGCCGTTGAGGCATTTTTCTTTAGATTTTTGTGACGACCTTAAAATACAAAATTTTTAAACAGTCACCATGCATCTGCAAAGTTTGGTGAGTTTTTGAAAATGAGAAAGCCCCCAAAAAGGCCCCTCTTTAGGGGGGCAGAATAATAAGAATTAACACTACAGATACAATAGGCCTTCGCAGCGCTTAGCTGCTCGGGCCTAATTAAAGCCGCAAGCGGCGATGAGCGGCCCTCGCAGCCAAGCACCGCTGGGGTACGCGCACCTCCTGCCGCCAGCCACCGCAGAAGCTGTCACGCATTTTCCCCGCCCGTCCACTGGGCGATTCACACGAACCCTTTCGGCAGCGCTCCCCCACGACTCACAAAAAATCTGGTGCAGATTGGTGGATGCAGCGAGGAGATACAGCCGTTGAATAATGATAATGCATTTGGCCACCGGGCCGGACCGCTGGGGTTGTAAAGAGATGACATGTTGGAACTATATAAATAAAATTGGTCACCTGTGGAGTACCACAGGGTTCAGTCCTTGGACCAATTCTATTTACTATATATATGCTTCCGGTTGGCAAAATTATCAGACAGCATGGGATTAATTTCCACTGTTATGCTGATGACACTCAGCTATATTTATCCATAAATCCTGATGAATCCAATCAGTTACTTCGACTGCAGTCATGTCTTGATGACATCAAAAGCTGGATGACTTTAAATTTCCTGCATTTAAATTCTGACAAGACAGAAGTTGTAATCTTTGGGCCAGAGTCCTCAAAAAATAAACTTCTTAATCAATCACTTAATCTGGATGGCATTAACTTGGCCTCTGGTAATAAAGTTAAAAACCTTGGTGTTGTTTTCGACCAAGACATGTCATTTAAATCCCATATTAAACAGGTTTCCATAGTTTCCTTTTTTCACCTCCGGAATATCGCCAAAATTAGAAACATTCTGTCCAGGGGTGATGCTGAAAAACTAGTCCATGCATTTGTTACTTCAAGGCTGGACTATTGTAATTCTTTACTATCAGGAAGTCCACAAAATGCAGTTCGAAGTCTTCAGCTGATCCAAAATGCTGCAGCAAGAGTCCTGATGAAAATCAACAAGAGGGATCATATTTCTCCAATTTTAGCTTCCCTTCATTGGCTTCCTGTTAAATCAAGAATAGAATTTAAAATTCTTCTTCTAACGTATAAAGCCCTTAATAACCAAGCTCCATCATATATCAGAGCTCTGATTACCCCGTATGTTCCTAACAGAGCACTTCGCTCTCAGACTGCAGGTCTGCTGGTGGTTCCTAGAGTCTCTAAAAGTAGAATGGGAGGCAGATCCTTTAGCTATCAGGCTCCTCTCCTGTGGAACCAACTCCCAGTTTTGGTCCGTGAGGCAGACACCCTATCTATTTTTAAGACTAATCTTAAAACTTTCCTTTTTGACAAAGCTTATAGTTAGAGTGGCTCATGTTACCCTGAGCTATCTCTATAGTTGTGCTGTGATAGGCCTAGGCTGCTGGAGGACATCAGGGTCTAATTTTCTCACTCTACTGATTTCTACTGTTCTTCATTCTACGGCTCTCCAGTTTTGCATTGTATTACATTGAAATGACTGTCGTCATTTCAGCTTTTAACTTTTTGCTCTCTCTCTTTTTCTTCATAGTAGGTACACCTGGTCTGGCGTTCTGTTAACTTTGACATCATCCAGAGAAGACGGCTCACCCGTTACTACCATCTAATGTAGAACAGATTACTAGATCAATGTTTGCTTCTGTGCTTTTTGTCTCTCTTGTTGTGTCTCTGCTCTGTCTTCTGTAACCCCAGTCGGTCGAGGCAGATGACCGTTCATACTGAGCCCGGTTCTGCCGGAGGTTTTTTTTCCCCGTTAATGGGTGGTTTTTCTTCCCACTGTCGCTTCATGCTTGCTCAGTATGAGGGATTGCAGCAAAGCCATGTACAATGCAGACGACACTCCCTGTGGCTCTACGGTTCCCCAGGAGTGAATGCTGCTTGTCGGGACTTTGATGCAATCAACTGGTTTCCTTATATAGGACATTTTGACCAATCTGTATAATCTGACCCAATCTGTATAATATGATTGAACTTGATTTTGTAAAGTGCCTTGAGATGACATGTTTCATGATTTGGCGCTATATAAATAAAATTGAATTGAAAAATTGAATTGAAAAATTGGATTGAATTAATTTGTCTTTATATAAAACACATGAGTTGCCTCTTGGCATGGCATGCACTAATATATATATATATATATATATATATATATATATATATATATATATATATATATATATATATATACATATACATACACACATTTGACCTAATAAAATACATTATTCATCTTTTTATTAGGTCAAATGCAATAATTCAATTCAATTTTATTTATATAGCGCCAAATCATGAAACATGTCATCTCAAGGCACTTTACAAAGTTACGTTCAATCATATTATACATATTGGGTCAGATTATACAGATTGGTCAAAAATGTTCCTATATAAGGAAACCAGTTGATACATATTGGGTCAGATTATACAGATTGGTCAAAAATGTTCCTATATAAGGAAACCGGTTGATTGCATCAAAGTCTCGACAAGCAGCATTCACTCCTGGAGAAGCGTAGAGCCACAGGGAGAGTCGTCTGCATTGTACATGGCTTTGCTGCAATCCCTCATACTGAGCAAGCATGAAGCGACAGTGGGAAGAAAAACTCCCCATTAACGGGAAGGAAAACCTCCAGCAGAACCGGGCTCAGTATGAACGGTCATCTGCCTCGACCGACTGGGGGTTACAGAAGACAGAGCAGAGACACAACAAGAGAGACAAAAAAAGCACAGAAGCACACATTGATCCAGTAATCTGTTCTACATTAGATGGTAATAGCGGGTAAGCCGTCTTCTTTGGATGATGTCACAGTTAACAGAACGCCAGACCAGGTGTACCTACTATGAAGATAAAAGAGAGAAACAGAAAATTAAAGCAGAAATGACAACACGTAATGCATAATTGAAGAACAGTAGAACTCTATAGAGTGAGAAAATTAGATCCTGACGTCCTCCAGTAGCCTAAGCCTATAGCAGTAAAACTATAAAAGGTAGCTCAGAGTAACATGAGCCACTCTAGTTATAAGCTTTGTCAAAAAGGAAGGTTTTAAGATTAGTCTTAAAAGTAGACAGGGTGTCTGCTTCACGGACCAAAACTGGGAATTGGTTCCACAGGAGAGGAGCCTGATAGCTAAAGGATCTGCCTCCCATTCTACTTTTAGAGACTCTAGGAACCACCAGCAGACCTGCAGTCTGAGAGCAAAGTGCTCTGTTAGGAACATACGGGGTAATCAGAGCTCTGATATATGATGGAGCTTGATTATTAAGGGCTTTATACGTTAGAAGAAGAATTTTAAATTCTATTTTTGATTTCACAGGAAGCCAATGAAGGGAAGCTAAAATTGGAGAAATATGATCCCGCTTGTTGATTTTCATCAGAACTCTTGCTGCAGCATTTTGGATCAGCTGAAGGCTTTGAACTGCAGTTTGTGGACTTCCTGATAGTAACGAATTGCAATAGTCCAGCCTTGAAGTAACAAATGCATGGACTAGTTTTTCAGCATCACTCCTGGACAGAATGTTTCTAATTTTGGCGATATTCCGGAGGTGAAAAAAGGAAACTCTGGAAACCTGTTTAATATGGGATTTAAATGACATGTCTTGGTCAAAAATAACACCAAGGTTTTTTACTTTATTACCAGAGGCCAAGTTAATGCCATCCAGATTAAGTGATTGGTTAAGAAGTTTATTTTTTGAGGACTCTGGCCCAAAGATTACAACTTCGGTCTTGTCAGAATTTAGATGCAGGAAATTTAAAGTCATCCAGCTTTTGATGTCATCAAGACATGACTGCAGTTGAAGTAATTGATTGGATTCATCAGGATTTATGGATAAATATAGCTGAGTGTCATCAGCATAACAGTGGAAATTAATCCCATGCTGTCTGATAATTTTGCCGATCGGAAGCATATATTTAGTAAAGAGAATTGGTCCAAGGACTGAACCCTGTGGTACTCCACAGGTGACCCTAGAGTTTAAGGAAGATTTATTATTAACATGAACAAACTGGAATCTGTCCGACAGATAAGATTTAAACCAGCCTAATGCTTTTCCCTTAATCCCTACAGTATGCTCAAGTCTTTGCAGGAGAATATTTTGATCAACTGTATCAAATGCAGTACTGAGATCTAACAGGACAAGTACAGACACAAGTCCATTATCTGAGGCCATGAGAATATCATTAGTGACCTTCACCAGAGCTGTTTCAGTGCTATGATGAGCTCTGAAGCCTGACTGAAACTCCTCAAGTAGGTCATTGCTTTGTAAATGTTCACAAAGTTGATTAGCAACTACTTTCTCAAGAATTTTAGATAAGAAAAGAAGATTAGATATAGGTCTGTAGTTTACTAGCTCATCTTGATCAAGAGAAGGTTTCTTAAGTAAAGGTTTAATAACAGCTACTTTAAAAACCTGTGGTACATATCCATTTACTAAGGATAGATTAATCATGTCTAAAATAGGACCACTGATCAAAGGGAATACCTCCTTAAACAACTTAGTTGGGATTGGGTCTAACACACAGGTAGAAGTTTTAGATGAAGCTAAGATTTTAGATAGCTCAGAAAGCTCTACTGCTTCTAAACAGTTCAAACACTGTGCAGGTTCTAAAGATTCCTCCAATGCTGCCTTACTTATAATAGATAATAGATATAATAGATTGTATTTTACGTATCAGGTACATAATACACACACACACACATACGATATTATACGTAATATAATTACCATTATAACAATTTAAGAGACTAGTTATATATCAAAAAAGAACATGGAACAGAAAAAAACATGGTCCATCATGTGGGAAGGAGGGACCTGTTGGACCTTTCTATTGCATCCCCTGTCCCTTGATCCGATCAGCCATTTCGACACTGCCCTCTCCAAATCCTTCCTGGTGATCTGTCTGGTTAATGTGTTGTTCTTTAAAGCTCCTGCGGGAAACATATCTTATGGTCACTTCATATGTACCAACACAACTCTCAACTACAATTGTAAAGTCAACTATGTTAAGGTGAAATTTACCAACAAATGATCAGTTTTATATCAATTACCCAAGATTTAAATTGTAATTTTGGGTGAAGTATCCCTTTACATAATTGACTTTACAAACCTGCAAACGTCAGAATGAACTGGGAAAAAGCTAAGAAAAAAAGATCAAAATTCAAAGCTGACTGGCCAAGGCTGTCACATTTTTTTACTTCTTTCTAAAATCTGGCTTTATTAAATTGCCCATAAAAAAATTAAAAACCAAGGAAAAATTACAAAATGTAATTTTTTTGATAAGAACAGCTGTTGACTGGAAGATCTGTGCAAGAAAATCTTGAAAACATTTCTTATATGATAACATTTCTGGAGCACCTGTTTTGAGGGGACATTTATGTCCTTAAGGTGAGGGTATTATTGACATTAGAAAATTAAATTCATAACATACATAAATTTCCCTCGACAGACACAAATATCCTAAAGTTACTATATTACAGTTATTATCCATTATGCACTTACCAAATATGACTTCAAACAGATTTAAAGTCCTGAATTCCTACTTTCCATTCCAGCCCACAAAGTTGTACTGCCTTGACAGGCCATAGTCCATGATGAAGAACATCATACGTCTTGTGGCCTCATCCACAGTCCTCCCACCAATGTCTGACACTGCTGTGACCTAAGGGGGAACAAAAACAGTTCAAAGCTAATTAATTTTTATATCTTACAGGAGTAAACACGATGCAAAGACAAACTCTGGGTCTAGATTATTTCCATTGTTGATTAATCTATTGATTATTTTAACAATTAATTGATTGGTTGCTATAATAATAAAATGTTACAAAATTTTGAAAAATGTCAGTGTTTCCCAAATCTCTTGTTCTGTCAACAAAACATGGAGATACTCAGTTTATTGCTTAAGACTTTTTATGACTCTGTGGTGGCCTCAGCCCTTCTCTACGCTGTCGTCTGCTGGGCTCCAGGCAGCGCAGAACGGGACCGAATGAGTCTGAATAAGCTGGTGAGGAAGGCCACTTCTGTCCTGGGCTGCACTCTGGACTCAGCGGAGGAAGTAGCTGAGAGGAGGGTGTTGTCCAAGCTCACATCCATCATGGACAACACCTTCCACCCCCTGCGCCAGACTGTAGAGCAGCTGAGCAGCTCCTTTAGTGGCAGACTTAGACACCCTGTCTGTAAAAAGGAGCGCTACCGCAAGTCATTCATTCCTGCTGCTATCAGAATATACAGTGCTGCACTGTAACTGTAACCAATGTGCAATAATCTAATTCACTGTGCGATAACCCGTGCAATAATCCTGAAAGAAGTGACTTCTGCTGCTATCAGTAACTGTAACCACAACTGTTATAACTTTGGGCAATAACTAATGTGCAATAATCTATTTAATACACTGTGCTATAACCTGTCCAATGATCCAAAGAACTTCTGCTGCTATCACCAGGTATATATGTCAGTACATGTGTATGTAGGCATATGTATGTGTCACAGGACAGGTTGCCCTGTGACTGGCAACCTGTTCAGGATGGACGAGCCCCCACCCCCCACGACCCCGTGTGACGCCGAGCTGCGTTTCCCCATCAGATACGGCTTGACGTCACACCTGTAGGGAAAAGCCGGTATAAATCGATGAAGGATGGGATGTTAATTTTTTAAAAAGTTTAATAAAATTGCTCAAAGTTTATCAGAAAAAAACATAACTTGCTTTTAAATATGGACATTTTTAATAAGCAAAATGTTAATGTATTTCGTAAAGTTATTGTTGAAGTTAATCTTGGCTGCAGTACTCTGTTTGGCAGATGTTTTGGGGTTGGAGTAAAATGAGTCCATAGATCCACAGACAGGAGGCTTGTTCAGTGGTTTCTAGTACGACTTGCTTCTGCAGTGTCGCTCAACTGCGTGTAAAAATAAAAAAAATTACTTCATAAAAGCTCTCTGAGAATAACCTCTGGCCTCACCCAGTTAGAACCCGCTCTCCAGTCCATGTTGTAGCTGCAGTTTTTTTTTTTACGTCGTTTCCTTAATAATCTGTACAAATCAAAATCCTTGTCATTTTATTAAGAGTGTCGTGGTGCACAGCGGCTCATCAGGTGGAGCTGCTGCATATTGACTGATAGCCGCTCTGACTGCAGCTCTGCCTTCTTTTGTTCAGAAAAGCGCAGGTGAAATTATTTAATTTATTATTTAACTTTTTCCAAATCGGACCCTGTCAAATGCGGGACAAATGCGCGTCATGGTAAATTAGCCTTTACTCTTCGAATTTTAAATAAAGCGTTACAGCGAATATTGAGGAGGTCCCTGATTGGTTTATCAGCTAAGTTGCTGGAAGCCAGTGAATACACGCTGAAAGGTGACATGGCCACAGGTGGAAATAATTCATTAATTAACTGGAGCAGCGACAGTGTGTCTGTCGACAGAAACGCTTACCGAGGGAAGTTGTTGTCAGATGGTCAATCCGCTCCACTTCCTGACTTGCTGGTTCGCATAAACCCAAAGAAAACCTTTGACCACCACTGCTTTCATTCATGCATCTGTGGCCAGTTTGAGACGTTCTTCCAAAAGTTATGATTGAACACCGATCATAACTTTTGGTCTACGTATACATCTCTGTGCTGGTAGCAAACGCAGAGCCATAGAGAGAAAGGCTCTGAGCCAGCGGAACCCGGATGTAAACAAGAGCCTTGCTCGTTAGCCTTAAGGCGCTAGCATTAGCGCTAATATTAGCGCCTTAAGGCACTAGAATTAGCCGCAGAACTGAGACTGCTCATCCCACCTCAAGTTGTGGTGGGGGATATTACACTACATGCATATATAATCCAAAAAGCCTTACCTGTTTGTCTGTTTCCCCTCCTAAATTCTCCAATGTGTGGTGCTAATGTTGTTAGCTGTGACATCACGGACTTCTTCCTCAGGCAAACGGACACGTTTCAGATTGTTGGAGTGCGCCCCCTGCTGTTGGGAGTCTTCTTCTTCTCTTGTTCTTTATGAATTTTTCTCACAGTGTGTCATATATGTTCAACTGTGTCTTGTTCCTCACAATATTCACATCTGCCAGTGTTATGCTTCCCTATTTTGAATAATGTACCATTTAATCCTGTGTGGGCAAATCTAAGTCTTGATATAAGATAAGATAGTCTTTATTGATCTCACATTGGAGAAATTCACTTGTCACATCGGCTCAATAGTCAGTCAATAGTCAGCAGTAGGAAAGGGTGCATCAGTTATATACAGTGTATCTTCCTATATACAGTGGATCAAAAAGAAAGTGAGAAAAAAAGTAAGAATTAAAAAAATACAAAAGAAATCGGAGTAGGCAGGTGATGTCATGTGTACTTCCCGGTTATATACATACATACATACATACATACATACACACACACACATTATATATAAATATATATATATATATATATATATATATATATATATATATATATATATATATATATATAAATAAATAAATAAATAAAGGCAAGGCAAGGCAAATTTATTTGTATAGCACAATTCAGTACAGAGACAATGCAAAGTGCTTTACATGATTAAAATACAGGAAAAGAAAACAGAAAATGTAGACATCAATAAACAGCTGGACTAAAAAAGTTGAACTAATGCTGTTTCAGTAGAACAGTTTAACTAGAACAGTCAAAAACAGTCCTAAACAGATGTGTTTTTAATCTTGATTAAAAAGAACTCAGGTTTTCCGCACTTTTACAGTTTTCTGGAAGTTTGTTCCAGATAAGTGGAGCGTAGGAACTAAATGCTGCTTCTCCTTGTTTAGTTCTGGCTGTAGGTACGCAGAGAAGGCTGGAGCCAGAAGACCTTAGTGCTCTGGATGGTTGATACACTGATAACAAGTCTGTGATGTATTTAGATGCGTTCAGCAGCGTTCTGGATCAGCTGCAGCTGTCTGATCCACTTTTTAGGCAGACCTGTGAAAACACCGTTGCAGTAAATATATATATTTAGTATAGTATAGTATTTTGTAGTATATATATATATATATATATATATAGGCCTACATACACATGTACTGACATATATTCACTTGGTGATAGCAGCAGAAGTTCTTCCGGATCATTGCACAGGTTATAGCACAGTGTATTAAATAGATTATTGCACATTATTTATTGCCCAAAGTTATAACAGTTGTGGTTATATAGAACAGATTGCTGGATCAATGTGTGCTTCTGTGCTTTTTTGTCTGTCTTGTTGTGTCTCTGCTCTGTCTTCTGTAACCCCCAGTCGGTCGAGGCAGATGACCGTTCATACTGAGCCCGGTTCTGCTGGAGGTTTTTCCTTCCTGTTAATGGGGAGGTTTTTTTTCCCTGTTGCTTCATGCTTGTTCAGTATGAGGGATTGTTGCAAAGCCATGGACAATGCAGACTACTCTCCCTGTGGCTCTACGCTTTTTCAGGAGGAAATGCTGCTTGTCAAGACCTTAATGCAATCAACTGGTTCCCTCGGCTAAAATGTTTATCCATTTTAGCCGCGCAATCCTCCATAATTAAAGTCCGACAGTCCACAGATGGCAACAGTTTGTTGATTCAAAATTAATTGTTCATCCACTTCAGCAACCGATGCATTGCGCCCTTATGTGTGCACACTATATTATTACGCCCTTATGTGTGCACACTATATTTAGATGGCCATCATATCGGTGGTAGCGCTACACATACCTAATCCAGACGAATGATTGTTCAAATCCAGCGCCGAGCTGATCAACTGCGTCCTCACCGATGTCTATCCTGTCCGACGTCACCTCAGGTGAGCTGAGTTCGATCAGCTGATGCTCCACTCCAAACACGTAACCTCCAGCCCAGTCTTATCTTGCGCAATCACCACCATCAACCATGCAGAAACACGTATCTTTACTTATGCACAGTTCGTGAAGATGCACAAACAGTTTTTGACTGGTTTTGTAGCGGCCAAGCCAATACTTTAAGCCACTGAGGTGCTGCATCGGGGTAATAGAGTTGACGTGCTTATTGTTACCTTTTTGGGATGAATTAGAGTCCGAGTCGTCAGGGCATGTTGAACGCTTCGTCCATTTATTTTCCTCTTTGCATATCAAATGTCCATCATACATGAACACATCTCCAGACAACATATAAAGCAGACTTGCTTGCTTGTATTTATCTTTTTGCGGTCAAAAACTGTTTTCCCCTTCCGGGTGGAAAACCTACCTATCAAAGAAAAGTTCCCCCCTTAAAAAGACATGAACGCTAATTACCCAATCAATGCATTTGCGCTCCTACATATAGGATTAAAGATTAAAATCTTATTTCTTTTAAAGGCCAGCTAAAGATATTTTAAAGCTGCTTCCACTTTTGGACGAATGTGTATAAATGGTTTGGTAAAATATGTACCGTGACTTACAGATGACGCCCAAACATTTGGGTGTGCTGCCATCTAGTGTTGGAAATAATAAATGTTTTTTCCTTCAAAACACAATTCATGTTATAAATAATTGTCAAAAAAATATGGTTGGACGTAGCAAAAATGTTTTTGATAACTTTTGATCCTCTATGTGTGAGGAATTTTTTGGAGTAACTTTGAATGCCATAAGTGTAACGGTTTAGGAGTAGTTTATTCAAATGTAACCCCCAAAAATATGGGAAAATGACATCTTTGATGAGAAATGAATGATTTCCTGTAGGAGGTAGCCCATTGCTTCAAGAGGCTTTTTTGTAGGGCCTATGAAGTTACATGCACTTACCGAGTTTCATAATTCTCAGACAAAGCATGGCTTGGGGCTTACTGATTTAATGCGTTTTTAATGGTTTTCCACAAACCTGATTTTTGCAATGCGACAGCTCAGGCAAATATGCATATTTCATAAAACCTTTGATAACTTTTAAACGTCAATGTCTTAACTGCATGCTGAAAAAATTTGAAAGTAATAGGTTAAAATGCCTAGGACTAGTTCGTTAAAGTTTGAGGCAAAAACGGCCAATATTTTACCCTTTGACCCAAAATAGCAGACTTCCTGTGGGTTTTAGAGCATACACCCAAGAGACTTTTTTTCATAATTTTAAAAAACCTACCTAGGTAAAAAATTTCAGCTTTCTACGTGTTACGGTTTGGCCCAACTCACTCTAGTTGGCGCTGTTGAGCAGGTTTGCCACGCCCGTTTTCAATTACACTAAAATCATGCGATTTCTCACGGGGGACAATTTTGGGCAAAGTTTGGTGAGTTTTCATGCATGTTTAGGCCTCCAAAAAGCCGTTTCAAAAGTCACAAGAATAAATAATAATAATAATAATAATAATAATAATAATAATAATAAAATCTGCAGTTACAATAGGCCTTCGCAGCGCTTAGCTGCTCGGGCCTAATAATAATAATAAAATCTGCAGTTACAATAGGCCTTCGCAGCGCTTAGCTGCTCGGGCCTAATAATAATAAAATCTGCAGTTACAATAGGCCTTCGCAGCGCTTAGCTGCTCGGGCCTAATAATAATAATAAAATCTGCAGTTACAATAGGCCTTCGCAGCGCTTAGCTGCTCGGGCCTAATAATAATAATAAAATCTGCAGTTACAATAGGCCTTCGCAGCGCTTAGCTGCTCGGGCCTAATAATAATAAAATCTGCAGTTACAATAGGCCTTCGCAGCGCTTAGCTGCTCGGGCCTAATAATAATAATAAAATCTGCAGTTACAATAGGCCTTCGCAGCGCTTAGCTGCTCGGGCCTAATAATAATAAAATCTGCAGTTACAATAGGCCTTCGCAGCGCTTAGCTGCTCGGGCCTAATAATAATAATAATAAAATCTGCAGTTACAATAGGCCTTCGCAGCGCTTAGCTGCTCGGGCCTAATAATAAAATCTGCAGTTACAATAGGCCTTCGCAGCGCTTAGCTGCTCGGGCCTAATAATAATAATAATAATAATAATAAAATCTGCAGTTACAATAGGCCTTCGCAGCGCTTAGCTGCTCGGGCCTAATAATAATAATAATAATAATAATAATAATAATAATAATAAAATCTGCAGTTACAATAGGCCTTCGCAGCGCTTAGCTGCTCGGGCCTAATAATAATAAAATCTGCAGTTACAATAGGCCTTCGCAGCGCTTAGCTGCTCGGGCCTAATAATAATAAAATCTGCAGTTACAATAGGCCTTCGCAGCGCTTAGCTGCTCGGGCCTAATTAACACTACAGATACAATAGGCCTTCGCAGCGCTTAGCTGCTCGGGCCTAATAAATCATAACCAGCGGTACTATGCACACTACTTGGCCGACAGAAGTGTACTAAAGACGGTCTAACATCAGCCCTGGCTGCGGTTTCCCTCGGAGGTCTGCGGGTCACTCCGTTCCGCTCAACGTCGGATTTTTTTTTTAAATTACGTACTAACTCTGTAAACAGGCCACATAGGGAAGCTTAAAGTATAATGTTCTCGCCTCAAACGATCTGAAAACGTACTTTTGAAGAAAAACAGCAGCAGAAAAGGGGATTTTTAACTTACCGCTGTGAGCTCTGTTTGCGCTGTCTCGAATCAAGCTGCGGCCGCGGTGCATTCCGGGCAAGCGGTCAGTCTGAAGAACGCACAAGTCTGCTCTGATGCATGCTCGATAAAGAGGGCGGGGCACTTCCGGCTGAATGGCGGTGGAGTAAGTTGTGTCTTGGCGTGCTCCTGCGGGGTTAGATGCTTATTGTTCGATTATTACCTGGCACTTTTTCTCGACTTCGACTTCAAGAGATACGTAACCTAAACAGTGATCACTATCTTTCTTTTTCTGGATACTAAAATGCTACCTGCGGCCTGTTAAAGGAGGAAATTTGATTCAGTCCCACCTGCGGCCTGGTCCTCGTGGTGAATCCTCGACCTGTGCTGAGTCATCCCCTGGGTCCGGGGCAGAGGCCCGTGCCGCTGCAATTAGTGATACCAGCAGTCTTAAACAGGAGCTGCTTGCGGCTCTCCGGGATGACTTTACTGCTATACTTAAAGCAGAGTTTCATGCTGTTCTTGGTGAAAGTCTTTCTTCGATTAAATCTGAGCTGCTATCCTTCAAGAAGGAATTGTCCTCTGGCCTCACTGCGGTGCAGGAGAGTTTTACGGGGCTAAACGTAACGGTTGCTGAGATGGAGAAATCCTTATCCACCTGCACTGATGACATCGGTAGCCTCCGGAAGACGGTAGACACCCTTACCAAAACTGTGGCACAGTTGGAGGATAAATGTGATGACTTGGAGTCCCGGTCCCGGCGTCAGAACATCCGCATCATTGGAGTCCCGGAGGATGACCCTTTATCGGCCTCGACGGCTGCGGTCTCTCGGTGGCTAAAGGAAGCCTTCGGTTTCGTGGAGGAACCGCTGGTAGACCGCGCTCACCGTATCCCGATCCCCAAACCCAAGGCAGGTGAACGCCCTCGCCCCATCGTAGCTAAGCTACATTATTACACTGACTGTGTGAAAATCCTGTCGAAGGCAAGGGAGCTGCAGCGGATCAAGATGAACGGTATGACTATCTTCGTTTTCCCCGATTATACTACCAGGACGGCCCGAGCACGAGCAGCCTTTACAGACTGCCGTCGCCGGCTCCGTGGCATTGAGGGGGTCCGGTTCGGCTTGCTTCATCCGGCCCTATTGCGGATTTCCCATGGTGGAACTACGCGAGTTTTCACATCTCCGGAGGAGGCCAATATCTACATCGGGTCTATTACCAAATAAGAGCTATAATCACAAAGATTTGTTTCACATTCTGGGAACTTTGTTTGGTCTGGTTAAATAATATTTTCACATTAAGAAGAAATGGGAAGTGGGAAAGGGGAAAAAAAAAACTGTTTCGAAATGGTTGCAGTTTACTTGTGTATTTCAAATATTGGTTGTTTTCTGTGGGTGTTGTTGATTTCCTAGAATAGTGCCTATTGTAAATTTTAATTTTTTCTCTATTCTGCTGATTCTGCAGGACTCGCCTAGTATCACAGGTAGTTTTTTTTTGTTGTCGCGCGGTTTGGCTGTAAGGATAAGTTTTCTAGTGGCTCCTGTTGGAGTCTGCACGGTCCCTTCATTTGGGGAAGGGCAGAGTGCGAGCATGGGGTGGGGGAAATTTTTTTTTTTTTTTTTTTTGTCCCTTCTTGGGGTTGGAGGGGGTGGCAATATCCTTCAACTTCTGTTGGGCCTTTGGTTCTCCACAACCACTATTAAGCTATTTCCTTCTGGATAATTTTCACCTAAACTAGTGCACTCTCACGTCTCCCACAGATGCTGGGTCCCAGGTATTAAGTGTTCACTTATATACAGTAATCTTATAATTTATTTATTTATTTATGTTCTTTCACTTTCTTTTTTCAAGTATCACATTACACATGTCAGCTTACATAATAATATATATGATTTAGCAATGGCATCTAGGTGTTATTCGATTGTATCTGTTGCTTTATGTCTGTTGGTTGTGCTGTTCTTTTTGCGTCTCTCTTTCCAGGTGACGGAGCAGACGGAGAAGGTTTTATCATTCTCTCCCTTTTATCTCTTCCTTCTTTCACCTCTACTCTTTTTTTTTCTTTTCTTTCTCTTGCACTTCTTGTTCTTCCTTTACTCTCCCATTGTAATGTCCATATAATTTGAAATTCTCCTTGCAGGAATCACAATAAAGCTATTTACAAGCATAAATCAAGTGGAGCACTATGGCGAAAGCTGTTCGCTCCACTTGTAAAAGCAAAATCTGTCGAGCTCTATCTGGCATTGAGACATCAATTCCTATTGCCACATTGCTAGACAGGACACTGGGAAAGAAAAAAAAAAAAAAACTTCTGTTATAAACAACTGGTCACATGTCCGTTGACTTGAAAGCTTCTTCCGCTCCGGTTAGATTCCTAAGTTGGAATGTTAAAGGTCTTAATAGTCCAGTGAAACGATCTAAAATAAACTCTCATCTGAAGCGCCTAAACCCTGATATAGTATTTTTGCAGGAAACACATCTGCAAAACCATTGTCAGTGAACAGTTCATTGCAAGCAAAACTGTACTATGCAAAGCCAAAATAATACACAACCACATCCAGAAATGCCGCTGATTTCTCTGGGCCGGAGCTCATCTAAGATAGACCGAAGAAAAGGTGGAAAGTGTACTGTGGTCTGACAAGTCGACATTTCAGATTTTTTTGGGAATGCGTGGATGTTGTGTCCTTCAGGCTAAAAAGGAACAACTATCTGCATTGTTATCAGCGCAAAGTTCGAAAGCCAGCACCTGTGATGTCAGTGGGGTGTGTTAGTGCCCAGGGCATGGACTAAGGGGCATGTGTTAGTCCCCTTAGTCCTCAAATGCTTGAGTGTTGTTAAAAGGAAAGGCGATGGAACACAGTGGTGAACATCACCCTGTCCCAGCTTTTTAGAACATCAAATTCCAAATGAAGGAATATTTGCAACAAACAAAACTAAGTTTATCAGTTTGAACATTAAACATGGAATGGAATATAGGCTAAAAACGATTTTCAAATGATTGTATTCTTTTTTTTATTCATGATTAACAAAACACCCCAAGTCTGTTGGAATCGGAGTTGTTTTACAGTTTGTTATACTCGTTTAAAGCAATAGAAAACTGTGGAAATGTTCTGGTAACAGTCATTTAGAAATTAGGAGCAAATGTTGCTTCAAAATGCTGTATTTTGTATATACTTTTCTACCACATGTTTACCTTCCACTAAACTTTGCACTGAGAAGCTTGGATACAGGACGTAGAATAGACAACTTCTTAAACTGTTCTTGGTTAGTAAATGTCTGCTCAACAGCTGAAAAGTCTGACTCATGACCATTTAGTCAATAACAGCTATTAATATAATTTCCGTATTGAAATCCTTCTGTTTGGCTTCATGCAATGTTCTTATATTCAACCAAAGTTGATGTCACTAACTTCAACATGTTGTTATCTGCATAAAATCTGCTGATCAAAGTATTTATCAGATGGGCAATGGAGGATGGTGCTGCTTGGTTTGCACTCCTGACTGTGCCACTGTCTTGGTTTCATTTCATGGCCGTTATGGATCTGTGACTACCTCTGAAGTGGATCAGAGGCATCAATGTTGGCTCAACTCCAACCCCAGTTCCATGTCCATACCTTTCAGCTGATCTCAAAGGTGTGCACAGCATGTGTGACTGAAAGTATTTCTTTCCCAGCCATCTTCTTTGTTTAGTGAAATTAACAACGGAGAGTTCACTGTGTAGCACAGCCTTCGTCCACATCCTGAGGACAGTATTCTGCCATGGCTTTCCTCAGCTCATCAATTCCTCTTCTCAGTAGGCCAACTTCAATGATCTTAGAACTCAGTTCCTCTTCACCAACCTGGTACTCCTGCTCTTCTGCTGAGATACTAAGAGCTGGACAGACACAACACAGCAGCACAAGTTAACAGAGCAGAGCTCATTTAGTCAACTGAGCTGTCACGTATTTGGTCATTTTACATGAATAAAATGAGTTAAACATGTAAAGGCTGTACTTTATTTCCCAACATGTCTCTCCATTTTTAGACATAGTTCTGCTCATGGCTGTTTCTGCTATACCACTGTATTTCTCTGACTCGTAAACATTTAAGCTATGATGCTGTTAAAAAATACAGAACAAATGCAATGTTAAAATGTTGCGGTTTGCAAATTACATTTCATTCCCAGAAGCAGGGAAAGGTTGGGTTCTTTCCCCTGTGCTCGTTGAGCCAGGATGCCGCAGAAACCTCGAAGGTCAAGTAGACACAAAGACATCTCTTTCAACAGTTCATCCACTTCGGACATCTTTCCTTGCACAAACTGGCCTTTGTCCTGGATAACAGAGTAAATAAAAAGTTCACAACTAAATTTAAGCATAACTTGCTCATCAACAGCAGAAAATATGTCCAATAGAATGCAACCCTTTTACTCGTGTTGATCTACTGCAGCAGGAAGCCATGTTATCAAAATCCCTCTTTGTTGCTTCTGTATCACTGGGGGTTCTACAAAAACCTAGGTTTGGATCAGGATTTAGTCTATGGGTATAGCAAGGCCCAACCTTTCTGTGCTATTAGGCACAAAGTGTCACCACAGAGTGGTCTCTAACTCAGATCCTTGAGGACCGATGTCCTGCAACTTTTAGATGTCTCCCTTGCCCTCCACACCTGAGGGAAAGGCTAACCTGCCTCAATTCAAGCTTCACAGAGCTCTTCTAAGGAGCCAATATTTGAGTCCGGTGTGTTGAAACAGAGATGTAGCTTCTCAAGTTTCAGATACTCAGAGATCAGTGTAGAACAGATTACTAGATCAATGTGTGCTTCTGTGCTTTTTTGTCTCTCTTGTTGTGTCTCTGCTCTGTCTTCTGTAACCCCAGTCGGTCGAGGCAGATGGCCGTTCATACTGAGCCCGGTTCTGCCGGAGGTTTTTTTTTTCCCGTTAATGGGTGGTTTTTCTTCCCACTGTCGCTTCATGCTTGCTCAGTATGAGGGATTGCAGCAAAGCCATGTACAATGCAGACGACTCTCCCTGTGGCTCTACGGTTCCCCAGGAGTGAATGCTGCTTGTCGGGACTTTGATGCAATCAACTGGTTTCCTTATATAGGACATTTTGACCAATCTGTATAATCTGACCCAATCTGTATAATATGATTGAACTTGATTTTGTAAAGTGCCTTGAGATGACATGTTTCATGATTTGGCGCTATATAAATAAAATTGAATTGAATTGAATTGAAAATTGAATAGATACTAATTCAAACAGAACACAGAAAATGTACTTTTTAAATAGTTTTTTTTTTATAAATATTTTAGTTTTCTTGAACCCATTTAAATTTTAAGAAAAATTTAAATGCTTAACTTTAAGTTAAGCAAGATAATGCTTACTTTAAGTCAGTATAGCCTACCAGGTTCTTAGATCTCCTGTTGGTCCTACTGTTGTTTTTTAGACTTTAAACCTATTTTTCTTTCCAAAATTCAATACTTTTCCAGATTCTAATTTCAACAATTTCTTTTTACAATTTACTGCATGATTATAACATATATTTCTAAAGTAGGTAGATCAACCTCTTTAAAAGGCAAATTAAGGGTACACAAACGTTTTGCAGATTTCTTTTTATCAAATCAGTGTAAAAAGCAAACTAGCTGTTTTGTAAATTTATATTTGGGAAACTCTGTTTTATTTCATACGAATTTTGTTCAAGTAACACAATCTAGAAATACTCCATGTTGTATCCTTAAGTTTAAGTTAGCTTAATTTCATTTTAAATAATTTCTTATTGTTAGAAAATATCTTAATAGTAAAACAAAGCCCCAAAAATGTTAAAAGTAAGCTCTCCTCTTCACCTCTTTCCTGGTGAGGCAGAGGAGAAAGTGGAGTTTGCACACAAGCAGTCAACATTTAGTGGAGAATTTATTTATTTAACCACATGTTGGCATCTATTCTGGCTTCCTTCCACAGCTAAAAATGATGCATACAAGGTTGACTGATCTCTCCAATTGACTGCGTGGTTGTTTGTACTGTGTGTTTGTGAGATGGACTTATGAACCTTTACCTCGCTTCTCACCCATTGACTGCTGGAGACCAGCACCAGCCTCCCACGACCTTCCAAATTTAAGTGGGTATAAATATGGAAAATTATCAAATTAAACTCTACTGATTAAAGTGGATTAGAACTTTTCAGATATAATCTGATTTAACCTGCATTTTGTCTAGAAGGCTAAAGAGGACTGCTGTTGTGAATTTGTATGTCTGTACAAGCCATGATTTTCTAAAACATGTATAATATGGTTTGTTGTGCACGGATAAGGCTGTGGGAATACCAAAATTGAATACCAAAGGACCTCCTCAGGGGCGGTCAGCTTTGGCTCTTTGCTTAAAAACAGATGAGAAAACGAGTCATCTTTCTATGTAATTCATATTCTTCAACCAAAGTGCACCATTAAGCAAACATAACGGAGTGTTGTGCCGAGAGTGAGGTGTGGATGTAGGGGAAAGGTTGTGTGGGGGTGTTTCACCAGTTTCCCAAATATGGCTGTAGCCAATCAGCGTGAAGTTAACTAGGCAGAGCTGCATATCATTACCACAACCAACGCTTTTACTGAGGATAGACATTATATCTGACAAAACAACAAGCTGACATTATTTTCTATGACATTCTTTGGGAATTTTCATATGCAGTAATATCAACCACATTAAATGGTTTATACTATGATGTCATGGCACCTTTGATGCAACTTTTCCATCAAATGCTGTAAAGCCATTTACAGCACCTCAATATTTTACTCTATTTTCCAGTTGCTTTCCCACAGACCCGGTAAGGCCAGACAATTGGTGAACGCCTGCTGGTAGTGGCTTTAGCCCCACCTCCAGCCGTCCGTGTAGTGCACTTTGTCACTGTTATGTGTTACTCTGTGACATTAACACTTTAAAGAAATCTGTGAGAAACTGTAAAAAACAAAAATAAATATAAATAAAACAAAAATATGCTAATAATATTTAGATTATTATATATGCAAGAATATCATGAATATTTTTTAAAGCAGCACCCAGTAAGTTTTGACCCAAGTATTAGCTTCATTTGACATATATTAAATTATTTTTCACATCAATATACAGCACTTGGCACGTATCGATGCTTTGGTGGTCTGCTGTCAGATTCCAAAACAGAAGGGAGACTGTTTAATTTTTGCAACAGACTGCAGTTTTGCCAGTGGCCTTCAATAGTTAATCCTTAGTGGCTAACCATTATAGAGTGCTGCTTTAAGGATAAAATAATTCACTGGGATAAATATCTGGATCACAGAAGAGCCTGACCTAATAAATAACGCCCAGCTTCTCTCTCCCTGCACATTTGGCAGTGTTCTTTGGGTTAGATCCAGCAGCAGCGGACAGCAGTCAGTTGCAGGTAGTCTGCAGCGGCGGCCCCGGTTGCTCTCTGCCTTCTTCTTCCTCCTTCCATCAGCACACAATGGTTCAATCAAGTGCATGAAATGTTTTTTGAACCGAACACTCGTTAGAGACAAAACTTAACAGCTCGCAGTGTGTGTAAATGAGAGAAAGCCTTGCAAAAACTGCGGATGCATTAGATACTTCCTGAGGAGGTAGTATGACCAGAGAGGACAACAAATGCCAGCCTTGTGTGTAAAAAACTGTAATAGAAACACTTACAAAGTGGGTGGAGCCTAGTACAGCCTGGCCAAGTGGAGTCCATGGAAGAGGGGTATAAATGCAGCCATGAAGAATAATTGAATCAAAGCTGTACTGATCAGGCGTTTGTAATACATACACTGCTAAAGAAAATAAGGGACACTTTTTAATCAGAGTACAATATCAAGTCAGTTAAAGTTCTGTATATCAGGGGTTTTCAAATTCATTGAATGTGAGCCTCCCCTTGGAATAGGTAAAGATAACTACGCCCCCCCCAAAACCACAAACCTACCCCACACAGGTCCCTGCAGCAAATGCATCTTTCTTTTGTGTTCCTGGAATCCTGTGTTCCACAAACATCTGATAGCCCAATACATGTTTTTTATTGTATTTATTTTAACAAAGTACATCCATAAAAATGGCCTATTCATAAAATCCATCCATCCAAATATTTCAATTTTACATGCTACTTTTACATCACGGACAGAGGGCCTATTTTTAAAGTTGAGCTGTCATTAAATTAAATTCATAAACTGACAAACTGAACTAAACAGATGCCAATGTCAAACTGAACTCACGTCAACAGGAGACGTCAACTGAAATAATAATACAAAAGAAAATCAGAATTTAACAGACGTCAACACATCCATATTCCGATTTACTTTTTAGGCTAATTATACACAATTTAAACCTATTGCTATTTTAACAAACTGTATCCCCCCCCCCAAGGCCGAACACCGGACGGCCCAGAATCTCCACGCTGGGTGGGTGGAGGGGGCCCAGGAAGGCGGGCAAGAGTCAAAACTGAATACTGAGGGACCAAAGAGCCAGCGAACACAGAAAACCAAAGGACCAGAGAATACAGGGCAGAGAACACTGGGGAGCCCAGAGACTAGGGGACACGGAGGAACCAAAGCAGGCACACGCAGGGAAAGGGAACAGACGCATGACAGCGCCAGGGGAAAGAACAGGCGCACGACAGCGCCAAAGGGAAGGAACGGGCGCACGACAGCGGCAAAGGGAAGGAACGAGCGCACGACAGCGCCAAAGGGAAGGAACGAGCGCACGATAGCGCCAAGGGAAGGGACGGGCGTACGGAAACGCCAAGGGAAGGAACAGGCGTATGGAAACGCCAGAGGAAGGAACGGGCGGACTGATCCGCTAGGGCTCAACAGCGTATGGAAACGCTGGGGCACAACTAGCGTACAGAAACGCCAAGGGGAAGGACCGGGCGTACGGAAACGCCAAGGGAAAGGAACGGGCGTACGGGAACGTCAAGGGAAAGGAACGGGCGTATGGAAACGCCAGAGGAAGGAACGGGCGGACTGATCCGCTAGGGCTCAACAGCGTATGGAAACGCTGGGGCATAACTAGCGTACAGAAACGCCAAGGGGAAGGACCGGGCGTACGGAAATGCCAAGGGAAAGGAACGGGCGTACGGGAACGCCAAGGGAAAGGAACGGGCGTACGGGAACGCCAAGGGAAAGGAACGGGCGTACGGGAACGCCAAGGGAAAGGAACGGGCGTACGGGAACGCCAAGGGAAAGGAGCGGGCGTACGGGAACGCCAAGGGAAAGGAACGGGCGTACTGAAACACTAGGGCTCAGTAGCGTACGAAAACGCTGGAGCACTACTAGTGAAACGAAACGCCAGGAACCTGCCGGGGCGTGAGGGAAACGCCGGGGCGCAAGGGAAGAGATCGCCGGGGCGTGAGGGAAACGCCGGGGCGCAAGGGAAGAGATCACTGGGGCGCAAGGGATAGATTGCCGGGGCGTGAGGGAAACGCCGGGGCGCAAGGGAAGAGATCACTGGGGCGCAAAGGATAGATTGCCGGGGCGTGAGGAAAACGCCGAGACCCAAAAGAAGAGATCGCCGGGGCATGAGGGAAACGCCAGGGCGCAAGGGAAGAGATTGCCGGGGCGTGAGGGAAACGGCGAGACGCAAGAGAAGAGATCGCCGGGGCGTGAGGGAAACGCCAGGGCGCAAGGGAAAGATATCCGGGGCGTGAGGGAAACCCCGAGGCGGAACGGGCGCACGACAGCGCCAAGGGGGAGGTACGGGCGTACGAAAACGCCAAGAGGAAAGGAGCGGGCGCGTAACAGCGCCAGGGGAAAGAGCGGGCGCGTAACAGCGCCAAAAGGGAAAGACAGACGTACGGAAACACTAGAGGGACAAGACAGGCGTACTGATACGCTAGGGCTCAACAGCGTACGGAAACGCTGGAGCACAACTAGCGTACAGATAAAAGCCAGGGGAGAGGACGGGCGTACGGAAACGCCAGGGGAAGAACTGGCGTACGGAAACGCCAAGGGAAGAACTGGCGTATGGAAACGCCAGGGGAAGAACTGGCGTATGGAAACGCCAGGGGAAAGTACAGGCGGACCATAACACTAGGGCTCAACAGCGTATAGAAACGCTGGAGCACAACTGGTGTATGGTAACGCCTGGGGAAAGAACTGGCGTATGGAAACGTCAGGGGAAACAAGAACGGAGGGCGTCCTAACACGCCGGAACACGAACGGAGGGCGTCCTAACACGCCAGGCAACACGAACGGAGCGCGTCCAAACACGCCAGGGAACACGAACGGAGGGCGTCCAAACACGCCCGGGAACACGAACGGAGGGCGTCCTAACACACCAGGGAACACGAACGGGGGGCATCCTAACACGCCAAGGAACACGAACGGAGGGCGTCCTAACACGCCAGGGAACACGAACGGAGGGCGTCCTAACACGGCAAGTAACAGGGAGTGCGCCGAGCAGCAACAGGCCGAGCGCGCCAGAGGGCTCAGCCGGCGACATGGGAGCGCCGGAGGGCTCTGGCGGCGGCTTGCGTGCGCTGGGCAGCGACAAGCTGGCGCACCAGAGGGCTCAGCCGGCGACTAGGAGCGCCGGAGGGCTCTGGCGGCGCCTAAACACAGAGGAAGACAAGACAAAGAGGACTAGGCCAGGGACTAAAAGGCTAAGACAGGGACTACCAGACTAAGACAGAGGCTACAAGACTAAGACAGAGGCTACAAGACTAAGACAGAGACTACAAGACTAAGACAGAGACTACAAGACTAAGACAGAGACTACAAGACTAAGACAGAGACTATCAGACTAAGACAGAGGCTACAAGACTAAGACGGAGACTACAAGACTAATACAGGACTCGAGAGGAACTACAGGACAAAGACAAAGACAGGAAAAACAAAACAAAACCAGAAAACTAGGAGGGGAACCAAAACCTAGAGCTAGACTATAAAACAAAGCAAAACAGGGAGACGAGGGCAGGTACAGCTAACTCATGAAAAACTAGATAACTAAAGCTAGAAATAAGAACACGAGAAAAACAGGAAATCTAAGGTGAAAACTAAAATTCAGAACCAAAATTTTAAAGCCTAAAGGCAAACCTAGAACAATTAAACAGAGCTGAAAAGAAATACAACCAAATGCAAAACAAAAACTCAAGTAAGCTAAGCAGAACTTGAACTCAAAACAAGTCGAAACTAAAAATAACTAAGAAATCTCAGGTACACAGGACTAAAACTAGAAAATCAAAACAAAACCAAGAATCTAGGAAGAGAACCCAAAAACTAGAGAAAAACTATAAAACAAAACAGGGAGACAAGGACAAAATACTGGTAACTTATGTAAAACTAGATCACTAACCTAGAAATAACAAGAAAACACCTGGAAAACTAGGGTAAAAACTAAAATTCTAAAGCTAAACCCGGAGACTAAAGGCTAACCTAGAACAGAACTGGAAAAAACAAAAGCAAAATAGAAACTCAAATACTCTAAAGAAAACGAAAAAACTCCTAAATAATTCAAAAACACAAAAAATCCTAGGTAAACCAAAACTAAGGTTAAGCCTAAATAAATTAACAGAAAGCAGAAACAAATCTTCTAAATAAGTAAAGAATATACAAAAGGCAAGACTAGAAACTAAAGCGGGACTAGAACACAAACAAAAAACCGAAACTGAAGAACTCTAAGAAATCTAAGGGGTACTGAAAAACTAAGGAACGTTAAGTAACTCAAAACACAAGGACCCAAAAAATAATTCCAAACAAAAACAGAAACCAGAAAACGCTGGGCAGCAGGAAGTTACGCTAGGCTATGTCAGAGGCGGGCCGCACGAGGAGCGAACCCGGAACCAAGTCAGAGGCAGGGCGTCGCAGATGCGACCCCGGCAAGACGAACCAGAGGCGAGGCGTCGCACCACTGCGACCCAGGCGAGACGGAACCAGAGGCGAGGCGTCGCACCACAGCGACCCAGGCAAGATGGAACCAAAGGCGAGGCGTCGCACCACAGCGACCCAGGCAAGACGGAACCAGAGGCGAGGCGTCACCGCACGGCGACCCAGGCGAGATGAACCGGAGGCGGGGCAGATCCTACCAGCTTCTGCACCAGGCTCTGTGCGTGCTCGGGTTCATCCCTTGGCCGGTCCGTAACTGTCATGATTTGTCTTTGGATGAACCCGGACACAGCACGCACACACAGAGCTAGTTCTTAGAAGTGAGTTTATTGAGCAGGGTGGATGATGGATGATGAGAAGAACCTGAGTCTTTTAACTGACGGAGATGTAGGGTGCAGAAGCTGGCCGGCAAGAGGAGTACAGAGAGACTGACCGGGAGGAACTCTGGAGCCGAAGACTTGAGACCAGGACGGAGCATCTGAGCCGAGGACTTGAGACCAGAACATCAGAGCCGAGGACTTGAGACCAGAACATCAGAGCCAAGGACTTGAGACCAGAACATCAGAGCCGAGGACTTGAGACCAGAACATCTGAGCCGAGGACTTGAGACAATCTCCTGGAACTTGAGAACGTGGAACAGCTGCTGGAATTTGAGAACGTAGAACAGCTTGCTGGAATTTGAGAATGTGGAACAGCTCAAGAGTCATGGACAGGAGTTGAGACCTTGAGTGGAACAGAGCTGAGTAGAGTCTTAGGCAATGGATTGAAATAAAACAAAGTTGAAGAAAGGTCTTCAGGCTGACTGTAACAAAAACTGAGCTGACACAGGATACTGGCAGAAACTGAGCAGGAGTAACACTACGGACCGGCGAGCAAGAACAGACTGAGGTGAGTATAAATAAGGGTGGAACCAGGTGGGAGCAGTTGGAGGTTGATTGCAGCCTGACAGGTGGAACCAATCAGGCTGCGCAGGAAAGAGAGAGAGGGAGAGAGGCTCAGCATGCAGCCTATAAGCTGCATCCTGACACAACCAAGCATTTCATTATTATCTCTTATCTGATGTATTTCTGATGTTTGGCACTTTGTTTTACCTCGTGTTAAAGTGCTCTTTAAATAATGATAACAATGATTATGATTATAAACTTTTGCATCACCTCCCAGAAGCTGGAAAGAAAAGAGACAAATATTTTTCACACCTCACTTAGTAACTCTTAGTAACTCTAATATTACAGCATTTTGATTTAATCCATCTGAATGCTGTATTTGCAAGTCATACTCTGATTGGATGGAGAAAAATATGTCTGTGATTGGCTGGTGGAGTGGACAGTTTTCGAAGTTGCAGCGCAGAAACAGCCGAGCAAGTGCACAGCTGTTGTTGAGCGTGGAATGAGCAGGTGCGCGCGAGCAAAATTGCGCGCGAGCAGAGATGGAACTGAGCGCGAGGAAAGAAGGATGAGAAGAGGTTTTCAGAGTTGAGCGTGCGCCAGACCAGTTTTGAGCATTGAGAGTTGTCTCACTGCGCGCTTGATTGGTTCCTTTGCACTCAGACAGAAGGCAAAAAGTATAGCTACATAGTTTCACCGATGATATGATATAGGGGTAGGGGGGGGGGGTTTGTTACTCCGTGTCAGCGGTTTTGTAGTGAATGAAATTAACAGGTTCACTAAGGCTACGTTCACACTGCAGGTCTTGATGCTCAATTCTGATTTTTTGCTGAAATCTTATTTTTTGAAGTGGCCATTCATACTACTGTTAAATGCGACCACTATCATACTGCTGTCTGAACGGTTCAAGACCGCAAAGCAACCCACAAGTGTTTAGTAAAGTTTCGTAAAAATAAATAAATAAATAAAACTCGAAAACTTATTAGAAAACTGCTGAGCAATGGGAGTCGGCAATATTAAGACCACATTATAGCAAGACTAAATAAGGTAATTGGAGAGCAGCCCAGCGGGCTACTGTCACAAATATCCCAGACCAAAGCATTACAAACAGACTTCATGAGGGTGGCCAGAGGGGCCAATATCCACTATTCAGCCTGTGCTCACTGGCCAGCACCACTTTGCATTTGCCAGAGAACACCAGAATTTACAGGTTCATCAATGGCGCCTTGCTGTTTTCACAGATGAGAGCAGGATCACATGACGTTTTTCATCCTGCTTTTTCAAATAATTCTATGACTTTTTTTTTTAACTTTGTCACAAAGTAAAAAAATGTAAAGTGGTGTGCTTAAAAAACCCTGATTTGTACTAAATTGAGGCAGAATACAAGCCAGAATGTGTTAAACCAGTGTTCCAAAATCCAAGCAGAAAAATCCATTAGTTGAATCAAAGTGTAAATTGATTATTTTTCAAACTCATCCAGATTTATAGGTACTTTTGGATAAGGAGCATAAGTAAGGTAAGGTTAGTTTATTTATATAGCACTCTTCAGTAACAGCACATTCAAAGTGTTGTACATGAATGAAAAACTTTACAAACATGTATAGGAAAAACAAAGGAATTAGCTAAATACTTGACTAGAATTCTTTCATGCATTACAAACATACAGACAGCTTGAGGTCTCTGATCTGATCTTTCTAATCATCACTAAAGCCGGGCGTACACTGTACGAGTTTTTCAGTCGTGGTACTTATATACATCTCAAACTGTGCGACGGAACCGCGGGTTTTAAAAAGTTCACCGCTCACGATCTGTGCGGCGCGGCGCTTGGACGCGACCGGACTGCTCACACTGTACGTCGTGCCCCCTCTGGGACCGCTCGCTGTGATGGCAGAGGCAGGCGAGCGACGGTGGGTGACAGGGACCCAGAGCAGGGGTTCGAGCCCAGCTCTGGCGAGGCCCGCAGGAGGCACCGGGCGTTGGGGGAACGGAGGGGAGAGAGGAGGGACGAGACGCACCGGCGGCCGCTCGGCACGGCAGGTCGCCCAGCCCGCCCCCCCCCGCGAGCGGAGGAGTGCCGAAACAGGCGGCGGACCGCGGAGGAGTGCCGAAACAGGCGGCGGACCGCGGAGGAGTGCCGAAACAGGCGGCGGACCGCGGAGGAGTGCCGAAACAGGCGGCGGACCGCGGAGGAGTGCCGAAACAGGCGGCGGACCGCGGAGGAGTGCCGAAACAGGCGGCCAGCGCGGACCGCGGAGGAGTGCCGAAACAGGCGGCCAGCGCGTTGCCGCCCTCCCCAACGCCCCCGCGAGCGGGCCGGGCGGAGGTCGCTTCAGGGACGCCCGCTCCCCTCCCTCCGCTGGTGGGGACGGAGAGGAGGGGAGGGCGCCCCCTCGTAGCTCTGCTTGAACAGCAGGATGCGCTCACGAAAACCTCACGACAGCCGACTGATTTTCAAACATGTTTGATTTTCACCGATCGTCCGATTCCTGATCGGGAGGTAGTCGTGAGAAGCCAGTCCCCCCTCCTCCCCCCCTCTACGATCAAGCTGAAATTCACCCCGATTCAAAAATGCCCGCACGACTGAAGAATCGGCCCGAAAAGGGGAAAAACTCGTACAGTGTACGCCCGGCTTAAGAATTCTAAGAAAGCTACAGTCGCTTCATGCTTAATGCAATCTACTGAGTTTCCTTAGATAGGACATTTTTTTGACCAATCTGTATAATCTGATTGAATTTGACTTTGGAAAGTGCCTTGAGATGACATGTTTCATGAACTGGCGCTATATAAATAAAATTGAATTGAATTACAGTTAAGGTCTCTGATCTGACCTTTCTGACACTACAACTAAAACAGAAGACAGGGAAAAAAAGCACAGTGGAGGCAGTGTGTGTGTACCTGTGTGTTTTAGTGTAATCGTGGGTGTGTATTTGTCTGTGAACTGTGGTAGGACTTGCCACCATTAGTCTTTGATAGTGATGGAATGTTATCAGCCAGTTTAGTTCAGTGCGCTCAAGGTCACAAATGGCATATGTCACAGGGCGTCTTGTTTACATAACATCCAGGAGAAATTACAGGGGAGCCAGTTTGGATAATAGCATTTGTTTTGGGCAGGCAGACTCTTATTTTTTTTTCTGTCTGCCTTAAAAGTCTCACTGGTTCTTCTCAATAGGGATTCCAAACAGCCAAATTTGTGAACATTCTACCAGGGTCCAGCTTCCAGTTCTCCAAGATCGTTCCCATCCTGCCAGCAAGTTCAGAAACAGCAGCTGGCCTGCAGTTCTGCTTACACAGCATTTCAGCCTGAGTGCTGGTAGTGGCCATATCCCTCACATAGTTCCGGCAACCTTGACATGGGCCGAAACAGCTGCCGATGTTTTCATAATTTCTCGATACTCCAGGTAACCGCCAGCTCCAAAAAGCAGAAATCCTGTTATCATAAATCTGATTTTGAACAGATTTTTCACATCCTCTGCTGACAAAATGGACAGATACATGATCCTCCTCCCACCGTGTGTCCAGCTGCACATGTGCCTTTGGGCACAGGGACCCTTCTTTGCCCAGTCTTCTCGTTAAGAAAATTTTATCAATTGCGTTGAGAGTCCAGCTGACCAGATCCATAATTTAGAGTTTGAAAGATATGTAAAAAGAGGCTCCAAAAAGATTGATAGAGGCAAGCAGGGAAGTGGGGGAGGGAGACAAAGGAGAGGAAGAGAGAGAGAAAAGAAAATCATAACAAACTGGAGAAATAAAAACATAAACGAACAACAAAAAACAAACATGAAAAGACAGAGAACCTTGTCTAATTAAAAATTATGAAATCTCATTCATTTAGCATTTTTCCTGCAACGCCCGCATTTCCCACTAGGTAGCACACTCCAACCACATTGGCCTTTGTTATGGGTATAAACACTTCTTCACATGCTTTGCCTTTTGAACTCTTCTGTAAAAATTAGAGGACCAAAGAAAATAAGACATTAAGTGGCGAGTGTTTAATAAGGAGTGGACAACAAAATATTTTTTTTACTCAAGTCCGATCAACGGCCGTGTGTTTGATATGCTAAGAAACAGTTGCAGTTTTCATAGAATACAATATCAGCCATCAACTTTGCTACGAAGCATTCCAGCTATGCTAGCAAATAGTCAACGCAAGAACGGGCTGCCGCTGCTCAGAGGGTGGCGACTAATTTACAAACTCAGCAAAAAAAACAATTTAGTACCAAGGCAAGTTTTTTGCTGGCATTCAAATTAGCAAAGGTTAGCAAGCCTTTTTCCAAAGGCGAGTTTTTAAAAGAATGCATGGTCGAGACAGCAGGTGTCTTGTGTCCGGACAGCAAAGACAAGTTTGAAAAAAATCAGTTTATCACGCAGGACAGTGACTCGTCGTGTGGAACTGATTGATGAAGATAAAGCCAGCAAGTTAAACAAAAAGGCAGAGTCCTTTAAATTATATTCACTGGCACTGGATGAAAGTAACGATATAAAAGACACTGCTCAGCTCTTTTTTATCCGAGGACAAAAATGATAGTTTTGAGATAACGGAGGAGTTTTTGACCATGGAATCACTGAAAGTACAAATGCGGGGAGAGGATTTATTGGTTATCTACTGTCATCGAAAGAATGAAGCTACCTTGGAGTAAACTTGCCAATGTGACCATGGATGGATTGCCAAATTTCACTGGAAAAAATGTTGGGCTGCTGAAAAAAATCCAGGATAAAGTGAAAGACGAAAATCCTGAACAGCATGTAATTTTCCTTCAGTGCATCACCATCAGGAATCTCTATGCAAGTCCATATTGCAGCTTAATCATTTCGTTAATCCAGTTGTAAAACTTGTTAATTTCATATAAGCAAGGGGACTTCAGCACGGTCAGTTTATTATGTTTCTGGAGGGAACGATGCCAATCATCAGGACTTGTGGACAGTGGACACTCTCGTGTCCACTGGTTAAGTTTGGACAAAGGGTTCCAACAAGTGTGGAAGCTGAAAGAGGGGATTTCGGCATTTTTGGAATTAATTGGGAAATCTGACAAAATTCCTGAGCTGAGGGACAAGAACTGGCTTTGTGACTTTGCTTTTGCTGTGGACAGATTTTCACACATGAATGAGCTGAACTTAAAGTTACGGGGGAGAGATCAGTTTGTGCACAACATCTACACACGTGATATCCTTCAAATCCAAGCTCACCTTATTCACCAAACAAATTTCAAACAAATCTTTTGTTTCCCCCACCATAGCCTTGCAAACAGAGGCTGCCCAAAACATGAAAAAATACAGCAAATTACCGAGCCACCTACACAGAGAATTCGGCCGTCAGTTCTCTGATTTTTAAAAAATTGACAAGTCACTTCAGCTGATGTCCTGTCTATTGTTACAAGATCCTGAAACAGGACCACAGGAGCTGCAGTTGAAACTGATTGATCTTTAGTCTGACTCAATTTTTAAGGACAAGTTCAACTCTCTTAAACTGAATGACTTTTAGGCTTCACTTAACAAAGCCACGTTTACAAACCTGCGGAGGACGGTGTTATGCCATAATAACGCCATGATAAATAATTGATCTCGGATTGAATTCTGAACAAGGGAGAGAGAAAGAGAGCAAGGACAGCCCTCCTTTCTCAGCAGGAGATCAGCTGTGACCCCTCCCTACAGATAAAAGTCACAGTCCATCTCTACTTCACTCTCTTCTCTCCTGCGACTCCTGACTCCAAGCTCTTCTCCACACACTCCTCCATCACCAGACGACCAGCACTCCTCTGGGGGGGGAGGGTCTCGTCCCTCAGCAGCCATGTGCAGGAGCCATGCATGAGGCCTGGAGGAGGCCACGAGCTGAGTGAGAATGAGCCTTTCTGAAACTCAGTCCCTCCCTGGCATAGGGAGAAACTGCCAGCCGATTCAAAGATAAGTCTCTCACTCCTGCAGCTTCACACCTTCTCAGAGCCTCTCTCTAAGATCACCAACCTGGAGCAGACCAGGACACCACTTCGGGCCATGGGCCCTGCACGGGCCTGAAAAGAATACGGGCCAGCATCTGGAGAGGTCTCTCGTCGCCTGGGGAACATGTCCGGGCAAATACAGAGCTAAGTTGCTGTCTTAACCTCATAATCAGATGCAGGAGGAAGGATCCTGCATGCCAAAAACAGCCTTGTTGAAATAGCTCATTGCTAGCATTCGGTACCATGTCACAGTCGAGTGTTTTTCTTTGGTTTTAACAGAACGGTTATCTCCACAAGGGTTTCATACATTGATGGGACATTAATGTTTACGTTATCCAGCCCACTCATTATGACTAAAAATAAAGCTAAAGCCTTTATCTGTTAGTGCCGAACGCCCGCTAGCCAAACTGCTATTAGCCTTGCTAACATCCGATTTCGGACATTTCAAGAGGAGTTCGTTTTAAAGCATAAAGCGTAACTGTTCTGCTCCGCCATCCTTCGATGGTGTTATGAGCCTTATTCCCGCATCAATATGGTATATTAATGCCGGTTTTCAAGGCAATTTTGATAACTATAGACTTAGCTAACCAGGTTAGCGGCGATCGTTACAGCGACTCCTAGCGCCTGGAGGTAGAATTGCACAAACAAAGGCAAGCGATTTTGAATTAAATGATTTTACAGGACAAACCGGTCCTCAGAATGTTATTTTCTCAAAATAATGTTCTGGTTAACTTGGGCTTTGCATTGTGAATGGGTTGAAACACATACCAAATGTTTTTTAACTCCATTCCATGCTTTTTTTTTGGAATCAGATCTTCAGTGAACAAGGATTCACTGAATTAATCTGATTATGATCAACCACTTTTGTTTTGTCTTTTGTTTGTTTTGCATGTAAATAGTTCCTTATCTTAGCTTCTTTTTATCTTCATTTTGTTTAGTAGTTTAGTTAAGTTTCACTAGCCTAGTAGAGAGGATTTGTTAATCGAAATATTGTGTTAATTCAGATAAACAGCATTACATAGTGATGTTCTCTGGATGTTCATTTTATTTCTGTTATTAAATTCTTGGACTTGAAAAGAAGTTGTCACTCCTTTATTCTATGTGTGTGCAGGTTTTGCTGTTAAAAGATCGCTAGTGCTTGAATTCATCCCTTTCAACCATTGTCTTGATATCAGCTTGAGAGCTGATCATCACCAGACAATACTTAACAGAGGGCTATTTAATAAACATTAAATAACATTAAACAGTGTATAATTGCACAACAACGGCACAGAAGATGCTGGCGCTGTTTGGCTTAACCTACCTGTGTGAGCAGACCTCCAGAGTCATGAACGTCAACAAAGCCCATCAAAGAACCAAGTTAACAGACCAACACCTGAGCTCTATCCTGAGAATTGCCACAACAAAACTAACTCCAGACTTTGATGCGCTGGCAAAAAAAGGGAGACCAACAGCACTGTTCCTACTGAAAGTGAACACGATTTCACCATGTAATGGGGAAAAAAACACATTTGGAAAATAATTTGTACAATAAGCCTTGCATATTCATGCTTTACTATCTATTAAAGGCAAAAACTTTTATGTAATGACTTTACATGTCATTTTTAGTAGTTTACGCAAACACTTCATACACCTGCTCCTGGCCCAGCCCCTCTGTCAAATTTAAGAACCCCTTGTTGCCCACGAGTCAAAAGGTTTGCCCACCCCTGCCCTAAATGGAGGTCTGAGTTAGGAGTTTGGCACCTCAGAGACTGATACCTGAGAGACGCTGACCAAGTTCTCCTCCTTTTGCAGAGAATAAACCACCTGTGGATGAGCAGGGCCTCTCTTCTTTTGCAGTCTTACACTAGTGGCCTAGGAAAAACAAACAATACAAACAAAAATACTCAAATTAGCACCACATTATTCATTTTCTCTAATGATAAAAAAAAGCCTTATTCACTCTGGCAAAATAAGGTTGACATGTTTGGTCATTCAATTTGTGCTCCACATAGGAAGGTCAAGACTTGGGGAACAACACCATCCTCATTGTAAACCCAACTGATGCCGTTATTATGGTAGTTTAAATGTTTATAAAATAGCATTCACATGAAAGAAAAATTGAAGATTGGATTTTCATGTAGAGTGTAGAAACCTATTAATTCTAAATAAATAAAAAAACATAAAGCGTGTATATTTGAAATGACCTTACCATTAGTTTTGAAGTTAGTCTCTCAATTTCGTCTTTCTGAATCCTTAACACCTGGGAGGGGGTAAGGGGTTAGTATATTTTTGACTTGATTTGCGCTTAGTTGCACGATACAAACATAATAGTTGGTACCCTGCTGCTGTAATCTTGCTGCTGCAGGAGCTGGGAATTTTCCCCCTCAAGCTTTTTGAAATCTTGGACCGGCAGCCTAACCCCATCATCCAGACAGTGTTGCACTGTCTTACACAAGCTGTACAAAAAACAAAGTGACGTCTTGAGAAAAAGACTTTTAAAACAAAATTGCAAATTTGAATGCATACAAACTACATACAGATTTTTACATGTAAGTAAAGACCTGCATTTAAAGAAACACACCATACCTTTGTACAGATGCAATCAGCTTTCTCTCCGTCTTTGCTTGCATCTCAATCATGACGTCTTTCATCTGAATCAGTGCACATCCTTCCTCTATACCCTTCTGTAACTGGAACACTGTATTCTCAAGATGCTTATTTTTTTCCTGTAACTTCTCCTGCTGAGCATACAAACAGGGGTTTGTAACCTAATGTTTACCCAGTGGCACATTTATTCTGCAGCAAGACAACATACAATTTAGCACCCTCTTATAAAACAGTCATAGCACATTAAATCAAAGTTGGATGTGGAAGTTTAAAAACAGTAAGCTTGCTATCAAACCCATAAAATGGATCAGCAAGGTAATAGTATACATAACAAGAGAACAGTTGTAGCAGAATTCAAACCAATAAATGTCCATACGGTGATGGATTTCCATATTTTTATTTAAAACTTCACTCATCAGTATTTTATTTTCTGCAGATGTGCTGATTATTGGCAATCAGCTAAGAAAGGAATAAGCAGGATCTGCTTTAGGATGAATGAAAACCACTATCGTGATAGGTCAAGGAAGCTCACAGGGAGAAATAAAAGGGTTCAACAGCACTCAAGATTAGTATAGATTCCAATAAATGTTCATTAAAAAAAACTTAGTTCACTTCTATATTTATAAATCTGCAAAGAACAGATTGCATATCGCCACGTTTGTAGCACACTGCATGATGAAATGGTGTTTGTTTGTATGCACAGTGTCACCACTTTGATTGTATAACAGAGAAAGAAGATACAGAATTACAGCTCACTCAAAAGATTCTACAGCTGTTCATGATGCCACAAATTCGTTTCAAATGAAAAGATTTAGGAGCTTAATGATCAAACCTTTTGTACATATTTTTTAAATCACTTAAGAGCGGAATATTACCTTACTACCTTAAATGGGACATATCATGTTTTGAATGCCTTCCTTTTCACATTGAAATCATTCAGTTGTTGTATATGTAAAGTGGAACTGCAATGCTTTGGTCTGAATTACTCATTATTGTTGCCCCACAGCCCCTCTTTTACCCCTGCTCCGAGGTGTGTCTGAGAGCAACTTATCTTTGTGCAGTCTCTTTAAAGCCCTAACTCGCCCTGATGTGAAAGCATAAGCCCGCCCCCAGAAATGTTTTGAAAAATGGCACAAAAGTGGGTGGTGCCAAGAGACCCTGAGGGGCAGGGCTAAGTGTCGGGATGAGCGGTTGGGGGGTTAGGTACATGTTCAAACATGGAATGATCAAGGGCACACTGGTGGTTTTGCCACGGATCAGTCTTTTGAGGTGGAGGATTTTTCACCCCTCTCGTCACCGAGATTTGAGGGAGGCTTTGTGGAGTCCAGCAAGGTCTGAGCATTATCAGTTTGAGCTGCTGGCTCAAGGCGCTGAATCAGCGATATCTGAAGCTGGTGCTGGTGAGATGGAGGAGGACAGAATAGTTGCAGTTCCTGAGTGGTAAAGTGATGTTAGCAGCTACGTTGCTAACATAGGCTAACGTTCAAAGCAGTGACAAACACTATCAATCAATGCTCCCAATGCTCGTAATTCCAACTCCTGAGTCTGACTGTGTTTCTGACTGAAATGCTTTTATACCCAAACACGAGGCCAAGGTGACAAAAGAGTGTACTGGCAGTGACGAAAGCATCTTTGTTTCGTTTGAAAAAATAGAAAAATTCTACTGAAATTGCTACGATTCAACCCTAATAGGGCAGCACTAAGATGGTTTTAAGACACATATTCCAGCAACAATTTTACCTAAAAATGTAAAAGAAAATGCATAGTAACATCAAAGTAAAAAATGTTGATTTTGGGGTGCGTTACAAAGGAGGCATTCCACTCCTAGTCTGTATGATTTACCCAAAAATTCACAAACAAGATGGTTCTTTGGTTGTCAAATCAGGCCACCACATACAGAACACCATGGATCTTATGGACAAGGTGAGAAATGTCATCTTGGAGACGGATAAAACTATGGTCTCTTTTGATGTCACATTACCCTTTACGTGTGTTCCTGTTGATAAGGCAGTGGACGTGGTCTGTGCAACAATAAAATCAGACCCACCCTTAGTAGCAGAACCACGCTTTCCACAGAGCAACTACGCCAACTCCTGAAACTGTGCCTGCAGTCAATCTGAAGTGAGAAATCTTTGACTCATTCTGAATATGGTCAGCTGGTTTTTAATGTGCAGATTTCCACAACCTTTCAGGAGCTGCTTGTACATGGTGTTTGGTTGAGATATTTAATCTCAGAGTATGGTTGTTTGTGTACGGATGAATTGGGCAATGGTGTCATGTGACCTCAATAATTGATTTATAATTACTTCGTAGCCTTCAAATTAATTCAGTTCAGCTTTTTAATAAAGCGTCGATTCACAACAAATGACATGTCAAGGCACTTTTGGAGAAATATGATAAATAATCATAACTAAAGTTTCCTAACCCTAATGTGTGTGTGTGTGTGTTTTTACCTGCTTGGACTGGACTTGAACTTCGTTTAATGAGGGCAGATCAGACAGGTATTTTTCTATAGTCTCTATACGTTGCTGTTTTTCTTGATTCTGCTCACTCTCTCTCTGGCACTTCTTTTTCAGACTAGTGATGTAACGATCCCTTGTCTTTATCTGTTCACAAAATAAGTTGATGGGCCAGACAAATTACACAGACAAAAAATACTCTTGCTAGATTTCAAGTAAAAAAGAATGAACTACTTCTAGATTAAATTGTGAATTCTGCCATTATGTTAAACCATACCTTTTCTTCCAGTTTTTGGATTTCCTCAGTATATTTTAAGGTAACTTGTTTAAAAAACAGGTTCAGATGGAGCACTTCAAACTCAGCCAATGCTAATTTCTTATTAAATTCTTTATCGCAGCATAGCTTATCAGATGGTGGTTTGCAGGATGTCCCCATTGCTGACTCCTAAATGACAAGCATTACTTTCTTTGTGAGTTTTGTAACAGTATGTGCAAATTTGAATTCTTGACTATATCTTACCTCAGTATTTGGGATTATGGAGGCATCAAACTGTCCCCTCTGGCTGTGCAAGACCTGCCTTGCTCTGTGCTCATTCTCTCTGATCCAGACATGTAGCTGCATGATTTGCTGCTTGTGACTGAAACATAGAGTCACTTTGTTTCCATCACATGGTTCATTGTCATTTTTGGTTCCATTTTTATTGTAGTAATAGATTTCAGGTTAACACGTATAGCCATGTTTGACTTAGCTGACGGTCTAATATAAACAGAACCACAAGTGCAACATCAAGATTGAATATAGAATGAACTGAAGCATCATATATCAAGTTTGTCAGTAGTTTTTATGACGATGATGATGATGATAATAATAATAAATTACAAAAAAGAAAAAAACGTTTTAAAGAGGCAAACAGTGGAGTAGCAATTCAATAGCAAGGAAAAACTGAGAAGAAAATCACACTGTTATAAGCTAATTACCTCCAATAAAGCACAACTGAAACAACACTGTTGAAAATAATGGCAAGAAATGTGGTAGTTGTAGCTTTGTGCAAGTGTTACCTTTGTATCTCCAGTTCTCTTTCCCACAGCAGCTTCTCCTTAATCTTCAGCAGAAGGTTAACAGGGATAGAAGTTCCCATCAGCATCTGGTAGCACAAAATGTGGATGGATGGTTAGCTAGGTTAGGCTAGTTTTACAGAAAAAAAGGATATACCTCATGATTTTAGTGTTAAACGTATATAAAGCCTTAAAGACAATGTCGACAACATACAGCTTTATGGGCCTGATCTTCAAAGACTCCAAATAAGGAGCGCTAAATTCCATGGGCAAAAAAAAATTAATAAAATAATTGTGCATGCAATAACTGGGCCATTGCATCTGCAATGGATAAGACGTAAAAAAACTAATTCTGTCCACCCCATTTAAATGAGTAAATTGCATGTGCTACTGGCAGTTTGGGAGTGGCCATAAAAGAAAGATGAAGTTCTAAGCAATGTTTCAATTTCTGAATGCAACTCTAGTCGAAAACAGCCATCACATTAGCTTTCAAGACACCCAGGACACATGAAACAACTTTTTTATGAATGGAATAGTTCTATTGAATTGAATTGAAACAATGACAACACTCCTGTTCATTATTATTCTACATCCATCTCTCCCTACTGTGCCTCTACAGTAGAGTTACCAGACGTCCCCTTTTTAGACAACCTGTCCCCAGTTAAAGATGTTGCCGGAATTGTCTCCGACTTCTCCACTTAACGAATGAGAACTAAATGTTGCGCACAACATCAGCTATTATGGTAGCTTGTCACACTGCTGTTAGCGTTAGAGTAGTAGAATAAGAGGCGAGCTTGCCACAATATTTATATGCAGTCATGGTATTTTTCCTTGTGGTTTAAGTGCTTACAGGTTGTTTGCTTCCACTGCATTATTATGTCCAAGGCAGACATCTTTTATTTCCATTAATATTATTTAACTATTGTTATTTCTGACAGTCCAAATATGTTGACATGCACACAGACTCTCTCTCCATTGTCTGTCATTGTACCAATATCTCCTTTCTGGTCACAAGGAAATTTCTGCGTGTGAGTTTGCACCTGATTGAGAGGTCAGAGAGGTTTCTATTGACCAGGGGAGTATAGATGCCCAACAAGGTGGGAAAGAGGCAGACACGGCTGAACAGAAGGAGGGGCTCAGACTGAGCTCTGACAGAAAATTAAGAAAGTACATATTGCACCTTCTATCGCTCAATTTGTTCTGATTGTCACTCATCTCCAGAAATTCTGTCTAACTCCACTTTCCTGAGTCCATTCCTGCTTTATTCTTGTAAAATATATTTTGTGTCATGAATGGATCAATTGAAACAGACCCCAACTGTAAAAATAATCACTGAATAAAGTAATAAAATAGTTTTAAGTTCTTGCAGGTATTATTACACTCATTTCTTTAAGAATGGAGAACTGCTTTATTTTATTTTATTAAAGAGTCCCACTCATGCAGAGTGCATCAAGGCTCCATTTCTGGCCTCTTCCTCTTCTCTCTTTAGCAGTGGCGGCTGGTGAAAAAAAATCTTGGTGGGGCTGGCCAATAGATTTCCCTGCCTAACCCAGTACATGCATTTAAATTAAAAGTCGGAAAATTACTACGATTCCACAATAAGCATTTAATTAATAAAAAAACATTGTTCACAAAGGATTATTTTGGTGTTTTTGTCTTATTAATCCTTTTCACAGACTCATGCCAGAGGGTTTGCATACATTGTACATGTACGTATATTATTACGAAACGAACGTTTACGTCTTGACTTAAATATATATCCTAATTTTTTATTTATATAATGATTTAAGTAGAACAATGACTAGTGCAAAATTAAGTTGTATTGAGATGAAGTGTAGACTGCAAATTCTGTCGTGGTATGATGGCTCCCACAGTCGATTGGGATTGTCTGCCTGCATCCTTTTCATTGAAATTATCCATTTCTTTTTTCTGTCTTCGTCCTTCGGTAAACGAAAGAAACGTACATCCGACGATTTGGAATGCCTCTGTGTGAAACCGGGAGCACAACAAGTCGTAGGCATTGTTTAGATTCCAAAAATAAACTAAAAGTATGCTCTAATTCACCCGTTTTGTCATGCTGGTAAGCGAAAACAGTACTGTTTTTGCCGACCACCGTGACCCGGATGTAGTGCGGATGTAGCTCGTGACGTCACGCGTGAAGTGCACCTATCACTGTGTAGCAGGGGCAAAGACGCCAGGAGTCCCAAAGCCATTCATTTTGGCGATGCTGATTGGCCAAATATTTATAAATCTTCCCTAGCAACAGTATACGATTGGTTATTTCGCTACACTTGTAGGGCTCCTTGAGCGGCAGCCCCAAAAGTGTAGAAGAAGAGAAATGATACGTTCTGTTGGTGGAAATGCACTGTTAAATGAGAGTCAATTGATAGAGTCAATTAGTAGAAGTGTTTTAATAATTCTTATTACATGTAGCCACATACTATTTGTCAGGGTTCTCTGTGTCTTGCTGCTCTAACTCTACTCCTCAGGTGTGTCTAGTTGGCTGAGGAGGCGTGGCCCACACCTGCAGCTCGTTGCAGGCGGCTTCCTCTGGCTTCTTAAGCAGAGCGCTGACAGATGGAAGACGCCAGAGCCTTAACCAGTCGTGGTACGACGTGGCCTCTGTCCCAACTCTCGGAAACCAGCTTGTGAGTTTTTGACTCTTCGTTTTTTGACTAATTTTTGGATCTCTCTGTTTTCGCCTCAGATTTTGGTGCTTGGATGCACTCACCTGTCTTGACGTCTCGTCCGAAGAAACAGACCAGCAGAACCTGTCTGCTCAGATTTTGCTCTGGCGCTCCCCTCACACTTCCTGGATGATACCCAGCGAGGCCTGAGATCCCCTTTCCCGGGTTCTGTTGGTTCTGTGTTCACTCTGGTCAATCCATCTGTCAACCGTTGCCGATGAGGCTCGCTCAGGATCCCTCGCCAGTTACATCAGCCGTCCTCAGCCACTAGCCGCCTATCTCCAGCAGCGTAAAGTCATAGAGTCCTCCCGACGCTACTTCTTCCCGGTTAGGTCCGCCCAGCCCAATGGTAAGCAGCGCCACTTCTAGCAATTCTCCGGTTTCTCCTTTCAGAGTTACTCACTCCCTCTCTCTTGCAGACTCTCCAGCCGTGACGTTCTGACCCAGCCGAATCGCCTGTAGTTCCGTCCGTAGATCTGCCTGTTTCCAAAATAAACATCTTAAAACTGTGCATTGCCTCCCGTTCGTATCTGCATGTGGACTCGTCACCTGAAAACCATGACAGAAGAAGGCTCTGGCCACCAAAGTCCAGCGGATACGTTCGGGCGGCAGATAGCCGCACAGCAGGAACAGATGCAGTCGCTAGGTTTTGCCGTCAATTCAACACAGGAACAGCTTCAGAGATTAGCTGCTCAGTTTAGCCAGCTTATGGACACAGTCACTTCCGCGATGACGTCGCCTGTCACTCAGGACCTCAGCACCCCGCCTCCCGTCGCTCAGAGTACTGAGGTTCAGATTTGGACTCCGCCGCTTGAGGGCGTGTCACCTTGTCCGGATAAGTTCTCTGGTGACAGTGGGAGTTGCGGTGGTTTCCTTTTCCAGTGTAAACTGGTGTTTAACCGTTCCCCTCAGACATTCGCCTCAGATGAGGTTAAGATATCTTATGTCTTACGACTACTAACGGGTAAGGCTCTTAGGTGGGCCGAGGCTCGATTCCCTGATTGTCAGTCATTCGGGGTTACTTTTCAGGACTTCGTTACCGAATTTAAGACAATTTTTTCACCCGAGTTAGATTCGGCTCAACAATCTCGTCATCTCCTCTCTTTGAAACAGCGCGGTCGACGCGTATCTGACTTTTCTGTGGAGTTTCGCACGTTTGCCGCTGCTGCGGGCTGGCAGCCGAGGCCGTTAAAGGCAGTATTTTTTCAGGCTCTTGATGAGACGCTAAAGGATGAGTTAGCCCGGGTTGAGGAGCCTGAGGATTTTGAGGAGTTTGTAGCATTAGCAATCCGTTTGGATTCCCGATTACGCAGCCGGAACCGGTTTAGATCCAACCAGGCCTTGCGATCATCCACCTCATCTACACTTACCCATAGGGAACCCCGGTCCTGTACACCGCCTCCTGAACCCATGCAGTTGGGGCAGGTTGGTCTTACCAACAAGGAGCGTCAGCAGCGCTTCTCGGGAGATTTATGCCTTTATTGTGGAGGTGAAGGTCATTTCCTCAGAGATTGTCCTGTTCGGCCAAAAGGCCGAGTCCGCCGTTCGTAACGGGGAGAACGGTGGACGGTTTTGTATCTATTCCCCGGGTAGCCGTTAAGGCGTCTGCACTATCTCGCTTATGTTTGCCAGTCACTTTAATGTTCGACCAGGATAGTTTTGATGTTTCGGCTCTAGTAGACTCTGGTTCTGATTTTAATCTCATAGACCAAGCCATAGTGGACCAGCTCCGTGTACCTGTCGATCCATTACCCGAGCCCCTCCAGGTCTCGTCTTTAGATGGGCAGAAGTTGACTTTGATCACCCATCGCACCCGACCACTAGTAGTGATAGTTTCCGGTAACCATCGAGAGCAACTATCATTTTTTGTTTTCCCGGTTAAGCGTTCACCCGTGGTTTTGGGGTTAGCCTGGTTAAAGGTCCACAGCCCGCAGTTTAACTAGGCTGAGTCCCGACTGGAATCATGGTCTCCAGCTTGTCATTCCCGTTGTTTACAGTCCGCTCGCCCCGTATCTGTTTCCCATACTACCTTGACAGATTCCGGAGACGTTATTGATCTCTCTCGCGTTCCGGAAGAATACCACGACTTACGGCGGGTATTCAGTAAGACTCAGGCTTGTTCACTACCTCCACATCGCCCTTACGATTGCGCCATTGACTTGTTGCCTGGGGCTCCACTACCGGTGAGTCGGCTTTATAACATCTCCAGGTCAGAACGTCAATCGCTCGAGAAGTACATAGGGGAGTCTCTGGCTACAGGGTTAATTCGTCCTTCTTCCTCCCCATTAGGCGCCGGCTTCTTTTTTGTCGGCAAGAAGGACGGGACCCTTCGACCCTGTATTGATTATCGAGGGCTTAACCAAATAACCGTGAAGAATAAGTACCCGCTTCCTCTATTATCTTCAGCCCTCGAGCCAGTCCAGAATGCCAAGATCTTTACTAAGCTTGATCTGCGCAACGCTTATCATTTGGTTCGGGTGAGACAGGGGGATGAGTGGAAGACGGCCTTTAAGACTCCGTTAGGTCACTTCGAGTACCTAGTCATGCCTTTTGGTTTGTGCAATGCTCTGGCAGTTTTTCAGGCACTGGTAAATGATGTCCTGCGGGACTTTTTGAATGTTTTTGTTTTCGTCTATCTAGACGACATCCTGATTTACTCTCGTGACCTAGAACAACACAAGCAACATGTTCGTCTTGTTCTCCAGCGATTATTAGAGAATCGCTTATTTGTTAAAGCCGAGAAGTGTGACTTCCACCAGACTTCTATTTCTTTTCTTGGTCTTGTTTTAGAAGGCGGACAAGTGAGGTCAGACCCGGAGAAGATAAAGGCAGTAACGGAGTGGCCGGTTCCTGAGTCGCGCAAACAGCTCCAACGTTTCCTAGGTTTCGCTAATGTCTATAGGCGCTTTATCAGGAACTACAGCCAGATAGCCTCCCCATTACATGCTCTCACCTCCACCAAGGTCCCATTCGTCTGGAGTCCTGAGGCAGAAGAGGCATTTAATAGACTTAAGTCCCGTTTTTCCCAGGCTCCCATACTCGTTCACCCTGATCCAGCCAAGCAGTTCATTCTTGAGATCGACGCTTCTAATACAGGTGTGGGAGCGGTTTTGTCTCAACAGTCTGAGGTTGATAGTAAACTACACCCTTGTGCATTCTTCTCCCGTCGTTTGTCCCCCGCTGAGCAGAACTATGATGTAGGCGATCGTGAGCTACTAGCCATTAAATTAGCTTTGGAAGAGTGGCGGCACTGGCTAGAGGGATCCGAGCAGCCCATCATAATATGGACAGATCACAAGAACCTCTCCTATCTGCAGTCAGCCCGTCGACTCAACTCCAGACAAGCCCGTTGTTCTTTGTTTTTCTCTCGATTCAACCTCACCATTACCTACAGACCTGGCTCCAGGAACGTCAAACCGGATGCTCTTTCTCGTCAATTTGCCCCGTTCGAACAGGAGAGAGAGCCGGAACCTATTCTTCCCCCCACATGTACTGTTGGAGGCCTGCATTGGCATCTGGAGGACAGGATCAACCAGGCCCAACTATTAGACCCGGACCCTGGTACGGGTCCGCCTGGACTTAAGTATGTTCCCCAGTCTGTTCGCCCTGAGGTTTTACGTTGGTGTCATGATGCTAAGTTTTCCGCCCATCCGGGTATTTATAGAACCCAGTCTCAGGTGTCCCGGCGATTCTGGTGGCCGTCATGGACCAAAGATGTCAGAGACTATGTTCTAGCCTGTCCTGTCTGCGCCCAGAATAAGTCTTCGCCCCAGCCACCTTCTGGGTTGCTAAATCCTCTTCCTATCCCCAAACGTCCATGGTCCCACATTGCCATCGACTTCGTTACAGGTCTCCCTGTATCCCAAGGTATGTCAACAATTTTGACAGTTGTTGACCGGTTTTCGAAGTCATGTCATCTTATCCCCATCCGTAAATTACCTAACGCTCTCCAGACTGCCCAGCTCCTCATAAAACATGTTTTCAAACTCCACGGTATCCCAGTTGACATTCTTTCTGACCGGGGTCCTCAGTTTATCTCTCAGGTCTGGCGGCACTTTTGCTCTGCTCTGGGTGCTCGTTACACACTCACCTCCGGATACCATCCTCAAACCAATGGCCAAACGGAACGAATGAACCAGCAACTAGAGACCACCCTCCGCTGCCTCACGTCATCTTCACCTACTGACTGGAACAAGTTTTTGCCCTGGGTAGAGTATGCCTTGAACTCACACATCACCTCAGCCACGGGACGTTCACCTTTTGAAGTAGCTTTAGGATATCAACCTCCACTCCTACCCACAGACGAACTCAGGATTCCCTTCGCCTCCGTCAATGACTATATTGCTCGCTGCCAGGACATATGGAGAACAACGGTTACAGCACTTACTCGCACCGCAGAGCGGAGCAAGAGGTTCGCTGACCAGCACCGCAGACCAGCTCCCCATTATTGCCCCGGTCAGAGGGTTTGGTTATCTTCCAGAGATGTTTTGTCCAACCCGTCCGCAAAGAAGCTTGCTCCCCGGTTCACTGGTCCCTATGAAATAGAGACAGTTATTAACCCGACCACCGTCCGCCTACGTTTACCCCCTCACTCTCGAGTACACCCTACCTTTCATGTTTCCCAGATCAAGCCCGTGTTGGACAGCAACTTGTGCCCTCCTTCCGGACCCCCTACACCCTCCCAGGACAGTCAGAACCCTCGCGTCCTCAGGGTTGTGGATGCCCGTCGATGAGGTAGGGGTCACCAATACCTCGTCGATTGGGAGGGTCGCAGCTCTGGGGATCGCTCATGGGTTTCTGCAGCTGCCATCTCGAATAAGGATTTGATTTTGGATTTCTGGTCTACTCAGCCCAGCACTTCTTCGTCTGGGCCGCCAGGAGGCGGCCGTTGAGGGGGGGGGGGGGGTAGTGTCAGGGTTCTCTGTGTCTTGCTGCTCTAACTCTACTCCTCAGGTGTGTCTAGTTGGCTGAGGAGGCGTGGCCCACACCTGCAGCTCGTTGCAGGCGGCTTCCTCTGGCTTCTTAAGCAGAGCGCTGACAGATGGAAGACGCCAGAGCCTTAACCAGTCGTGGTACGACGTGGCCTCTGTCCCAACTCTCGGAAACCAGCTTGTGAGTTTTTGACTCTTCGTTTTTTGACTAATTTTTGGATCTCTCTGTTTTCGCCTCAGATTTTGGTGCTTGGATGCACTCACCTGTCTTGACGTCTCGTCCGAAGAAACAGGGCTTGTTTCTGGGGACTTTGGGTCCGGTTCTCCCATCTCTGGTGCCGATGTCACAAAGGTGGTTAAAAAGCTCCTTGGTGGCAATGCCCCGGGGGTGGATGAGATTCGCCCTGAGTACCTTAAGGCTTTGGATGTTGTGGGGCAGTGTTGGTTAACGCGACTCTGCAATATAGCGTGGACATCAGGAGCAGTTCCCCAGGATTGGCAGACTGGGGTGGTGGAACACAACTATAGAGGGATCATTCTTTTAATCCTTCCAGGAAAGATCTATTCTAGGGTTCTGGAAAGGAGGGTCCGTCGGATAGTCAAATCTTGGATTCAAGAAGAGCAGTGTGGTTTTTGTCCTGGCCGTGGAACACTGGATCAGCTCTATACCCTCAGCAGGATCCTGGAGGGTGGTTTGCCCAACCAATCTACATGTGCTTTGTGGATCTGGAGAAGGCATTCGACCATGTCCCTTGAGGGATCCTGTGGGGGGTACTCCGGGAGTATCGAGTACCGGGCCCTTTAATAACGGCTGTTAGGTCTCTGTATGACCGGTGTCAGAGTCTGGTCCGCATTGCCGGCAGTAAGCCGGACTCTTTTCCGGTGAGAGTTGGACTCCGCCAAGGTCTCCCTTTGTCACCGATTCTGTTCATAACTTTTATGGACAGAATTTCTAGGCGCAGCCAATGTGTTGAGGGGATCTGTTTTGGTGGCCCTATTTAAAAGGTTCCCCTTTTTAAATAGGGGGACCACCACCCCGGTTTGCCAATCCAGGGGAACTGCCCCCCATGTCCACGTAATGCTGCAGAGCCATGTTAACCAACACAGCTCCACAACATCCAGAGCCTTAAGGTACTCAGGGCGAATCTCATCCACCCCGGGGCCTTGTCACCGAGGAGCTTTTTAACAACCTCGGCGACCTCAGCACCAGAGATGGGAGAACCCGACCCAGAGTCCTCAGGCTCTGCTTCTGCAATGGAAGACAAGTTGGTGGGATTATGGAGCTCTTCGAAGTATTCTGCCCACCGACACACGACGTCCCAAGTCGAGGGACGTCGTACATATTAACTATGTGATAGAAAATAAAATTGGTAACACCTGTTTCTGTTGCTTTGTTTTCAGTTGACTTTTTTCTTCATGAAATGGTTTATTTCTTTCTCTTATTGTTTCTTTTATTACTACGTTATTATAATGATCCTCTTACCTGGTTAAGTTCAGATTCCTGATGCAACAATGAGAGGCCATCTTCACCACAGTCTTCTGTCTCATGTGCACTGGTCTGAGCAGGTTCACTTCCACTGTCCAGTTTGGGCCGGTACTCCATCTGCTCAGTCAACCACATCTGGGTTCGAACAGCTGACTGAATGGGTTTCCCTCTATCAGAATTCTGAGACACAGGCCAGTCAGTCCAGAGGGATGAATGAAGGTCATATGCTTGCTGACTCTCCACAGAGGCGTTGGGCTCATGTGGACTACAATAGTTTAAACTATATTTAACTGGAGAAGAATGAGATGAGGAAGGGGACAGGTGTGTTATCAAACCAGTAGATAGACTGCTGTGTTTGTACCCATAGCTAGGTTTGGCACCAGGAGATCTCTGCAGCAAGCTATTGCCGATCTTCGTAGAAGACAAAGGTAGGTAAAGGTTTATATTTGAATCCCTACTTTTCTTTCTGTAACCATAAAGTACACCTCTGTCCAGTGAGCCTTGAGTACCTGGATTGTAACAATAGCTGGATGTCTTCATGGAGCTATTATGAACCCCTGACGACAGCTTGGTAAAAGAGGATGACCTTCTGATGGGTTGACACCCTTTCATGTCCATACTGCTTAGTGCTTCTAAAGGAGAAGTGGTTTGCTGATTTCTGTGGGAAGACCTGTTCCAGCACCGTGGGCTGTGAGAAGAAGAGGATGAAGGAGATGACATGGCAGGAGCAGAAGGGACTCCATCTTCATTCTGGTTTAAGTTGTGCTGTGACAAAATAAGGGAAGACAGAGGAATTGTACTGGAACTGGAGTCATCTGTAGACACAAAAACACATTATATCAGACACAGATTTTAAGCAAATGAATAGTCAGCTAAACACCTTTTTTTAATAAACATACAATAAGCATGAAAGCATAAAAAAGTTAGGGCTGTAAACATTGTATTCACTGTGAGCTGTCTACACGAGCCGACTGAAGAGCAATGGAAGGGAGAATGGCTGTGAATCGGCCACCGTGGTGTTGGATTTCTTAATAATTTTAAGTGTTTATTTGACTCTAAAAACCATCTGTTATGTTACCGGTCATCATCGCCAGTAGACTAATGTTTGCGTGAACAAAAAAAGAATCTGAAGCCAGGATCTGTAGAAGACAAAAGGCCTCCTGCTGCCTTGATGTTCTCCCCACAGCTTTCTTTAAGAAGGTTTTACCTGTCATAGCGTCTGAGTTGACTCAGATAATAAACACGTCCCTTCTGTCAGGTGTTTTCCCCCGGTCCCTAAAAACAGCAATTATCAAACCACTGCTGAAAAAGAACAATTTAGACAAACTACTACTCCAGAACTATAGGCCCATCTCAAACCTCCCCTTTATCAGTAAGATTATTGAAAAAGCTGTGTTTCAACAATTAAACATCTTCTTAACAACGACCAACCGCTTTGAAGTTTTCCAGTCTGGCTTCCGTGCTCACCACAGTACAGAGACCGCCCTTATCAAGGTGTTTAATGACATCCATATAAATACAGACTGTGGAAGAACCACCGTGCTGGTTCTATTGGACCTCAGTGCAGCATTCGATACTGTCGATCACTCCATCCTGTTAGAACGCCTGGAGAACTGGGTCGGCCTCTCTGGTACAGCTCTCCTCTGGTTTATATCCTACTTAAAGGACAGGGAATTTTTTGTATCAGTAGGCAACTTTACATCAGAGATGACAAAAATCACATGTGGGGTTCCCCAAGGGTCCATTCTGGGTACCCTCCTGTTCAATATCTACATGCTCCCTCTTGCTCAGATAATAAAAAACAACTTATAAATCCCTGAATGGCTTAGCACCTAAATACATCACAGACTTGTTATCAGTGTATCAACCCTCCAGACCACTCAGGTCTTCTGGCTCCAGCCTACTCTGCATACCTAGAACACGAACTAAACATGGAGAAGCAGCATTTAGTTCCTATGCTCCACTTATCTGGAACAAACTTCCAGAAAACTGTAAAAGTGCGGAAAGCCTGAGTTCTTTTAAATTAAGATTAAAAACACATCTGTTTAGGATTGCCTTTGACTGTTCTAGTTAAACTGTTCTACTGAAACATCATTAGTTAAACTTTTTTAGTCCAACTGTTTTTAATGTTCCTACTTGCTTTTATTCTGTTTTATTTTCCTATATTTTTATCATGTAAAGCACTTTGCGTTGTCTCTGTACTGAATTGTGCTATATAAATAAATTTGCCTTGCCTTATATGACGTAAAAGATGAAAAACAACATCACTGTTCAGGTTACAAACTATATCCGATTTAATATCACATATGGAAGTGGCACAAATTGGATTTATTTTGGGTGAAAAGATTGGAATTTGGCTGTTTACATTGCCATGAAAAAGTTATATATGGGTGTCATATGGGCAAAAAGGGTCACATTTGCCTGCAGTGTGAATGTAGCCTTAGTGATTTAAAAAAGCTTAAATAAATATGTTGGAAATAGAAAAAACATATATTAAGATCAATTAAATTATAAAACAGTAAATAAACTGGATATTTTTAAGACATAAAACTACATAAACTTATTGCAATTTTTTTTAATTATATGGTGTATTTTAAGTCTATTGGTTTATTAACTGGGCAATTTACATATTTCCGCTATATTCTGTTAGTTTTGGTTATCCATAAAATTCAGCCTTTTTAAAAAAATAATAATAATTTAAGTGCCACTTCCGTGTGGTAAAACAGTAGACGAGATAACACCAATAATATACTGTAAGTGTTGATACTTTTTATAGAAGTTGTCTGCCTTAAATTTAGTCATACAATTATCTTATTTTAGTATAATTGCTCATCTTTATTGTGCCCATGTGTGCTTTAATTTGCCTGTCAATTTGCTGATGACACAAATTTTACTACTACGGGACAGCTAAATAATCATTCTAAACAAATAATCCTTCTAAACAAAAAACAAATAAGAATGTAGTGTATACCAAACACTAAATTTTACTGTGCAATGAAAGATCTTTGCCCGTATTCACAAAAAAATCTTAAGACTAAGACAGTGACATTATTTTAGGAACAATCTTATTTTCCCAAATTCCAAGATTTTTCTTAGAATTTTATCCCAGTAAGATAAAGGTTATTGTTGTGCCATTATTACACACTGTTATAAGTTATTTAATGTTTAATAAATAACTCTTGGTCTATTAGGTATTGTCAGGTGAAGCTCAAACAGCTGATATCAGGACAATAGTTGAAAGGAATTATTTGAGCGCTGGCGTTCTTTTAACAGCAAACTCTGCACACACATGGAATAAAGGAGTGAGAACTTCTCTTCAAGTTAAAGAATTTATAAACAGAAATAAAAATTAACATCCAGAGAACACCACTATAGAATGAGGTTTATTTGAATTAACACTATATTTCAATCAACAAATCCTCTCTACTAGGCTAGTGAAACTTAATTAAGACTACAAGGTGTCATGGTGTAGGTTTTTGTTTGGACATTTTCTGGACTTCTGTCACCCCTCAGCCATTATCCAATCAGCCCAGTTTACCTCCAGCCACCATCCTACCCTAGATCATCTCCACCTGTTGCCACTAATTAGGTTTACTCCATCCACCTGTCCACCAGCCTACATAAACCCTCCTCAGCCAACTCTTCGCTGCTGGAACGTCTCTCTCACTCTGCCTCACTGTGTCCTGCCTGCTGACTCTCCAAGTGCCTAAATGCTGCAGTACTACCGGTTCCCCGCAGCCCGCCAGATCTGCTCTGCTCTGACCTGCACCCTTCGGCCTTCTGCTTATCCCCAACCGCCTGTTACTGCTGCCATACTCTCCTGCTCAAGTCTGGTACAGTTCATTGGTCTCATCTTCCACTATTCATCTTCTTCAATAAACTTCTTAAAACATAACTGTGTGCGGCTGAAATCGGGTTTTCCAACCTCAGCACATGACAGTACGTTCCGTTATGAACCAGTCGCCCGCACAGAGTTTTCGTGAAGGACTCAGCTTAAAGATGGACTAAGCAGAGATCATTCTGCGTGATGCGGCGGAACTCTTCTTCGGACAACTAAGAGAAAGCTTGGATACCGTTGCTATGCTTAGCCCACCTTGGAGGCGAATGGGTGCAGTAGCCCAAATACGGGACATGTTAATCACCCGCTATTACTGGATCAATGTGTGCTTCTGTGCTTTTTTGTCTGTCTTGTTGTGTCTCTGCTCTGTCTTCTCTAACCCCCAGTCGGTCGAGGCAGATGACTGTTCATACTGAGCCTGGTTCTGCTGGAGGTTTTTCCTTCCCGTTCATGGGGAGTTTTTCTTTTCACTGTTGCTTCATGCTTGCTTAGTATGAGGGATTGCTGCAAAGCCATGGACAATGCAGACAACTCTCCCTGTGGCTCTACGCTTCTCCAGGAGGAGTGAATGCTGCTTGCCCGAGAGAGATGGCAATCTGTATAATCTGACCCAGTTATTCCCAAACTATTGTTCGCGTACCCCTAGGGGGTACGCGACGTCATGACAGGGGGTACGGGAAAAGATTTTGGGAAAAAAAAAAATGCAGGAAAAAAAAAAAAATGCCGTACAATAGTGGCCTCGTACACAAAGCAGCAACCTTAAATTCAATGAATAGCACGAGCTCAAGTAGGGCTCGGGCTTGACACTGATAAAGTTGGTTAGAGGCGAGCTGTGACGTCCCCGGAGAAGGACAAGAGGAGCCGCAGGGTTTCTGCTGGCGCAGAGGGAGAGGAGTGCCGTCATCAGCGGGCGGTGGAGGGGGTGTGGTTCCTCCGCTGATCGCAGCCGGCGGGGTCCAGCCGCTGTGGAGAGGCTCCGTCATCGTAGCCGCCGAGGTCATTATGCGCCCGGGAGGTGAAGAGGAGCCGAGCGCCTCAGCGCACGGAGGAGCTGCGCGCAGCAGAGTGTGCGGCTGGCGGGGAGACTTGACCGACTTTATAGCCGTTAAACTTTCGCAAGACGATGTTCCAGGCACACGGTTTACTGGTCGCACTGTCGAAGAACACACCAACCTTCAGCTCAAACGATGGCTTGAGTGTCGAGGGCTTAAAAAGACCGGAAAACGGGCCGAGTTGATCGAACGGTAAGCTTTGGGGTTTTTTTTCCCTGCGCGGCGGTCATGGCGTCGTCGGACGTTTTTTTGTTTGTAATCACCGTCCAGGGATCGGTATATGTTTAATGTTTGTCTTATTTGAAATGTTTTTGAGTACGCTATCCTGGTAGCAGGGTATCATGTTAGCGCCTGCTATCATGGTAGCAGGCGCTTCATTATTAACATGTCGGCCACCAAAATACTCTTACCTGTTCACTACTTGATGTCGCTGGAATTGGGTCAGGATGTTCTTCGGTTGGGCCCTTTCCTCCGACAAAATGCTTGCTACATATGTACGTGAATTTGGTAACTTTTTCCGGGTTGAACTGTTGTGTAGGCTAACCGCACCGGTGTACCCAGCGCACACATTTCTCCTTGGCAGTCTTGAAGAAAACATCCTTCATATGCGGCCGATCAGTGTACCTCGAGTCGCTGTTGCACGTTCCATAGCAACAATGTTTAAAAACCATGGTTTTAGATTTGGAAAAAGCAGTCGTTTACCGAGTAAAACCAAGGGTAACGCACGGCTCTTTTACAGGGAAACAGCTGCGGACTATGCAAGCTTGCCCTACTGCGTACCACGTGATGTGACGTCATCGTCACGTTACGTTTCTAAAAATAGCTCGCTCACGGTACGCTATTTACAACAGAAAAAAAACCTGCCGATAGGTTGTTTGCAATCACGTGATTCTGATGACCCGCGAAATTCAGATGGCGGGCAGGAAGTGGAGAACGGTCGCTTGAAATGAATGAAAGCGAGTATACAAAAGTGGACAAATATGGAGAAATGGCTGAAAAGAGTGAAACCCCCCTCCGCACAGACACCACCAGCTCATAGTCCCGAGGATGTCGGAGACGACCCAGACTTGACTCCCGAGGACACTTGCGCCAGCAGCAACAGTGAACGTGCTACTAGCCTACCTACTAGCGTTGCAATTGCCTCTGACCGTGAGGGTGATGATGATGATGAGCCCCCTTCCACGAGTCAGCATGTGGATGTAGAAGTGCCGACAACGGTAAAAAGACGAAAATATGATGACAAATACATTGAGCTGGGGTTCACGTGTGTTGATACGGGCTCGTCTATTCAGCCACAGTGCGTTGTATGTGCAAAGGTGTTATCGCACAACTCAATGAAACCGTCCCTCTTGCGCAGACATTTGGAGACTAATCATCCCCACTTAAAAAATAAACCACGGGAATATTTTGAAAGGGAATTACGTGGACTTTCTAGCAGTAAAAGCACCATGCCAAAACCAGACACAATGCCCAAGAAGGCGTTAGAGGCGTCTTATATGGTGAGCTACCGAATAGCCCAGACTGGCAAGCCCCACACTATTATGCAGGAGTTTTTCCTTCCTTCTGCCGCAGACGCAGTTGGAGTCATGTTGGGGGAAAAGGCAAAAAAAGCCATACAGACCATACCATCATCAGACAACACAGTTTCTCGGCGCATCACTGCCATGGCTGGGGACGTTTTCAAACAGTTGCTGCTTCGTGTACGAGCCAGTGATTTTTATTCATTGCAGCTTGATGAGTCCACGGATGTGGCCGGCCTGGCGCAGCTCCTCGTATACGTCCGTTATATACATGAAGGCTCAGTGAATGAGGATATGCTGTTCTGCAAACCTCTTGAAACAAGAACAACAGGGAAAGACATTTTCCATATGCTGGACACCTTTGTGACATCGAATGGACTTCTTTGGACAAAATGTGTGGGCATCTGCACTGATGGCGCAAGAGCCATGACAGGGAGGCACAGTGTGCACGCGTGTTCAAGCGGTTGCACCCAATGCCACTTGGGTGCACTGCAGCATCCACAGAGAGGCTTTGGCTGCCAAGGGCATGCCTACTGAATTAAAGAGCGTGTTGGACACAACTGTGAAAATTGTGAATTTCGTTAAAGCAAGGCCTCTGAACAACCGGATATTTACGGCACTCTGCAACGAAATGGGCAGCGACCACACATCTCTCTTACTACACACGGAGGTGCGCTGGCTATCAAGAGGGAAAGTGTTGACACGTCTCTTTGAATTAAAAGATGAACTCAAAATGTTTTTTGTTGACCAGACATTTCACCTCTCTGACAGTTTGCACGATGAACAGTTTCTCTCACGGTTAGCTTATCTGGGTGACATTATTTCTCGTCTGAATGAACTCAATCTCGGATTACAAGGGCTCTCCGCAAACATTTACAATGTGCGAGAAAAAATCGAGGCAATGATTCAGAAGTTGAATTTGTGGATTGACTGCGTGGGGAAGAACAACATAGCTGCCTTTCCTTTGTTGCATGAGTTTCTCACTGAACATGACCTTAGTCTGGCTGACGGCATCAAGCGCGACATCGCAGCACATCTCAGAGCGCTCGCTGCTGAGTTGCGCAGATACTTCCCAGACAACGACGACGAGTCCGACAGTTGGATTCGAACTCCCTTCAATAGGCCGACTGTTCCTGCTGCTCTGTCGGTCTCTGAACAAGAGAACCTCATTGACATTGCAACACCAGGATCCTTGAAAACGGATTTCAACCACAAGCCTCTCACAGATTTTTGGATGGGGCTGCTCACCGAGTACCCTGAACTCAAGAAATTAATGCCATTCGCCACAACATATTTATGTGAGAGAGGATTTTCATGTCTGACCAGCCTGAAAACGAAATACCGACACAGACTATGTGTGGAAGATGATTTAAGACTGAAACTGTCGCCGATTCGGCCAGACATACAGGGGTTATGCGCGTCCTCTCAAGCACACCCCTCACATTAGAGTCACAAGGACTCCGTCACGCTCCGCAGTTTTGGCTGTATTCTGAACAGGCTCGTTATAGTCTTTGTTCTTGTTACATGTTATTATGTTATGCCCTTTTATAATGCAGATGTATTTAGTATCTGCAGTCAAGTTAATAAAACTCTGATCCCTATGTTGAATGTTTCTTTTTTTTTTGGGGGGGGGGGGGTACGCGGATGGAGATGAAATGCTCCAAGGGGTACGCGATGCAAAAAGTTTGGGAAGCACTGATCTGACCTAATGTGTATAATCTGATTGAATTTGACTTTGGAAAGTGCCTTGAGATGACATGTTTCATGAATTGGCGCAATATAAATAAAATTGAATTGAATGTTAAGAGATAACTTAACCAGGCGGACCCGGTTAACTATTTGCATAGAGCCAATTAGATTGCGTTGCTTGCCGAAGTCCAGTCTATTGTACCAGGCGCTCAGCCAAAGGAGATGAATATGCATTGATGAAAATACAATGCATGAAATGCTCCTTCTACAGAGAGAGTCCAGCACTATATGACTTTATATATGGCTAAAATAAATTAGACAACAAAAGAATTGGGTAGTGGATAAAGCTAAAAACATCACACCACATCTCTCTATGCTGTTCTCCAGTCTCTTGTTTACATAGCCGGTGAAACATCGCTTATTGCTCCTTTAACACACCACAAATGACAGGAATATCTCTTAAGATGATCTTAAGAGACAACCCGATAACCAAGGCATGTTGGAAGGGTAGGATTGGGGCAAAAACTGGGCTAATTATCCTGCTGTGTAAACCTGGCACTAGGTATGAAAACCTACCTTCCATACTGTCAGAGCAGTAAGTACCGATTCCTGTGTCACCACTGTCAGACAGAGTGCTTTGTCTTCGTCCATCACAAATTCTGCTTCCAGACCAAGGGAGACTGATGTGCCAGTTTGATTCATGTTCCGAAAGCCATCCAACAGAGCCACAACGGTTCCCTGAAATAAACCAAAAAGGCCAGACGTTACACAAAATAGGGATTTTCAGGTGGGCCAATTTACTTGTGGGCAGATGTGGAAGGAGTACAGAAATAATGCACTTAAGTAAAATTTACAGTTACTCTGATAAAATTTCACTTAAATACAAGTTACCAGTGTAAAATGTTACACAGTAAAAATAATGGTACAAAGTAGAAGTAAAAGGTATCTCATTAAAATGCTTTTTTTATACTGTTTATTTAAAGTTTTTCATTACAATGAAACTTACAATACACACAGAACTTGGGGTACTGATACATAGATGAATAAAAAGAGAAAAGAGAAAATATTACAAGATATTTAGCTTGATTATGCTTCCTTATTCTTGTATGTCAGCCATTTAGACCAGCCTTTATTGTAAGAATGTCCTCTTATGCGTAAAAGATAGGTCAGTTTTTCCATGGAGTGGATCTCCTCAACGACTTCCTGCCAATGATCCAGCTTGGGAGAGAGTTTCTTTAGCCAGGACCGTGTAATAGCTTTTTTGCTTGCAATGGATAGAATTTTAAAAAGGTACTTGTCTTCTTTTCGAAATACTTCTTCAGAAATCAGCCGCAGCAGAAAAATTCTGGGGTCCTTAGGGATGAATGCCCCAAAATTATCCCAGTAGTCTGACAGTTTCCATCCCAGTAAGGTGCCAATTTTGGGCAGTACCAAAATACATGAGAGTGATTGGTGTTCTGATGGCCACATTGTCTCCAGCATTGCTGTTCTTTTCCTCTCTGTCTACTAGTAATTTGAGGTGTAATGAAGTATCTGATTAGGCATTTCCATCCGAATTCCTTCCACCTTTTAGAACTGGTGGATGTCTGTTGTGTCGCACACATTGAAAGCCAATCACCCTCTGAAATCGTCACTCCTAATTCCCTTTCCCATTTAGCCTTAATATTAAAGGTGTTATTTCCATTATATTTCTGCAACCCTTTATATAGTTTGGAAACAGTTTTACATGGAAGGTGAGAATAAGCATTTGTGAAAATCTTTACAATAGTATTACCTTCAGGAGGACCACTTTTTAGTGTTGTAAAAATGTCTCACCTGAAAGTATTTAAATAAGCCTCTGTTCTCAAGATTATACTCCTTTTTCAATTGTTCAAATGTTTTAAAAGTGTTACCATCTATAAACTGGCACAAAGCCACAAGTCCTCTATCTCTCCAACCTAAAAAGGAGGGATCCAATTCTCCTGGCCGAAAGTTTGAGTTACAGGAGGGCCACATCAGGAGTCCAGTGACATCTGCCAATCTGTACCTGTCCACCACCTCTTTCCAGATTAACGTGTTAATATATATATATATATATATATATATATATATATATATATATATATATATATATATATATATATAGGGCTGGGCAACGATTAAAATCTTTAATCGCGATTAATCATGATTAATCGCATTGAATGCGCAAACTCCAAGAATGAATTCAAAAGTAGTGTAAAGAGCACTTTTATTTTAATGTTCTGCTGCCATATGAACAAAAGTGTTGTAACATTTGTTCTGCAAACACTTAAAATCAGCATTTTGTTTATACAGTAGCAGTTAAATAAAAACTGCCCACAAAATCCTGAGTCACAATCATAACATTAAAACAGGCAATTTCTGAGGTAACAGCAGAAACATTTTTTTTTTATCAGGGAGCAGCATAAATACTCTAGTACCAAATGTCCCTGTTAGAGTGAGGTGAAGCACACAAAAAAGTTCACTGCTGGGATTTACTGTGCAGGGAAATAGTCTGTAAATATACTGAATGGAGAATCTTAATCAAAAAAGAAACAGAAAACACTTTAAGTGGAGTTTGTAGATTCCTAAAACGTGACTTACTCATCTACACTAAGCCAGTTGCTAAGGCACACAAGATTATTCACATTTTCAGATGATAAAGAAGCTCTCTTTTTCTGTACAATATGACCAGCAAGAGAAAATAACCTTTCACAGGGTACGGAGGTTGCAGGTGTGGCCAAATACTTCTGTGCATAGGGGGGCAGCCTGCTGTGTGAGCCTGCATGTTTGGACCACCACTCTAATGGACAAGACTCTGGATTGATTGTGGGCTCTGCTCTGTATCGACACACACTGTTCTCAATTGAGTCTTCTTCCTGTTCAGATTCAGATGAAGCAGCCAATAGGGTTAACCTTTTCTTTGGTGGCTCTGATGTTTTTTCTTCCACAGGTTTCTCTGCAATAACCCTCTGTTCCTTGACTAAGTTGGTGACTGAGGCCCACACCTCACTCCTCTCTCCTCTGGCTATACACTTGAGGTCCTTAAATCTAGGGTCCAATGCAGTAGCAATCTTCAGATATGCAATGTTGGCATTTTCCTTGCGTGTCTCCAAGTCTTTTCTGAATGTAGACTTGAACTTGGCCACGTAGGCAGGGTCATCATCTGAGCTCTCCATCACCCGAGAGAGATTGCAAAAGCAGGCAGGACCACAGAGCATGAGGCATACTTTTCTCCTCCCAAAAGTTCAGTCAGATACCTGCAAAAGAAAACCAACTCCAGTCAAAATAAATTGCATTCACTTATACACAAAACATATCCTACATATTAATGCTGCATTTTACACACACATATTTATCTCTTACACTCAGCCAGAATAGTGAGAAATATGATGTAAAACATACCTGCAAGGCTCCAGTAGCGTTTCCAACCTCTGCAGTTTGTCCATTTCAGCTGTTGTTGGCATGACAATCTTGGTGTTTGTGGTGAGGACATCCCTCAGTGGCTGTTCGTTTCTGCGGATGCTTTTTATCATGTCCAGAGTTGAATTCCATCTGGTTGGAACGTCTTGTGTAAGCGACTCCTTCTTCTGTCCATGTTCAACTTGTTGTTGCTCCAATTCCGCAGCACTCTCTGGACTTTGTTTAAAGTGCCCAACAACTTTTCTGCACTTCGCCAGGACATTGTCAAACGCACTGTTATGCAGGGATACTGTGATGGAACGCTGGAGACTGTGTGCAAAGCAGGGAACATGATCAAAAGGCATATGTCTCGCAGCAGCTATCATGTTTCGTGCACTGTGCTAAGTGTGGTGACTTTATCTGATACATTCCACTGCTGTGCAACTTCAATAAAGTGTCCCGCGCACGTTTCAGCATAATGTCTCTCCTCTGTTTTCATTACCGTTAGAGCATGTGACTGTAGAGCCCACTGTTCATCAATATAATGCACTGTAACTCCGAGGTAATTATGGTTACCCAGTGATGTCCAGTAGTCCCCAGTGAGAGCAACAGCGGGTGCACGTTGTGAAGTTGTCGCTTTTGCATTCCTCTCCTTTTCATACAAGTCGTGTATTCTTCTTGTGATGGTGCGTCTTGAGGGAATCTCATAACTGCCGTCATTTGTTGCGATTCTCAGAATGTTCCGAAGACCGACGTCCTCCACAACATTAATCGGCCTGCAGTCTGTAGCTATCCACTTCGCTATGGCATTTGTTAGCTTCTCTTGCCTTTGTTTATCTATACTTCCCCCACACGCTGCATCTAACGTAGTCTGCTTAAGCCTCGCACCACTGTCTGTTTCGTTAAATGATTTGCTGGTATTAACTGCGTGTTTTGCATTTAGGTGATATTTTAGGCTCGAAGTACTCCGGTGATAAGACAATTCAACTTTGCAGTGATTACAAATAACTTTGCTTCTGTCGACTGCGCCGTCTGAAAGAACTTTGAAATAAAAATGGCCATGTAAAAGTGCCGTACCCTTCTCAATGTTTGTTGGTTTGTTTATCCGCCAATGTCTTTTCTTTTCCGGTTCCGGTTTGCCTAAGCGCGGCAGCCTTCGGCAACAGACTAGATGGGCGCGTCACTGCCAAGGACTACCGAACCATTCTGTAGGACCATGTGCATCCAATGGTTCAAACATTGTATCCTGAAGGAGGTGCCGTGTATCAGGATGACAATGCACCAATACACACAGCAAGACTGGTGAAAGATTGGTTTGATGAACATGAAAGTGAAGTTGAACATCTCCCATGGCCTGCACAGTCACCAGATCTAAATATTATTGAGCCACTTTGGGGTGTTTTGGAGGAGCGAGTCAGGAAACATTTTCCTCCACCAGCATCACGTCGTGACCTGGCCACTATCCTGCAAGAAGAATGGCTTAAAATCCCTCTGACCACTGTGCAGGACTTGTTTATGTCATTCCCAAGACGAATTGACGCTGTATTGGCCGCAAAAGGAGGCCCTACATCATACTAATAAATTATTGTGGTCTAAAATCAGGTGTTTCAGTTTCATTGTCCAACCCCTGTATATACATACATATATTGTATAGCCGCCTATTGACTATATTGACTATATTGACTATATTGACTAGCCGCCTATTGTTGAGGCGGCTAGTCGGAGCTGTGGCCGCAAGGTTGTCGGTGCATGTTGCGGCGGCAACCCTCGAACACGCTGGTGGACACCAGCGGTGAGGGAAGCCGTCAAGCTGAAGAAGGAGTCCTATCAGGCTTTATTGGCCTGTGGGACCCCGGAAGCAGCTGATGTGTACCGGAAGTCGAAGCGGCAGGCGGCTCGGCTGGTCGCTGAGGCAAAAACTCGGGCGTGGGAAGAATTCGGAGAGGCCATGGAGAAAGACTTCCGTACGGCTTCGAAGCGATTCTGGTCCACTATCCGACGTCTCAGGAGGGGGAAGCAGTGCGGTACCAACACTGTTTATACTGGGGGTGGTGTGCTGCTGACCTCGACTCGGGACGTCGTGCGTCGGTGGGCGGAATACTTCGAAGACCTCCTTAATCCCACCAACACGTCTTCCATTGCGGAAGCAGAGCCTGAGGACTCTGGGTCGGGTTCTCCCATCTCTGGTGCTGAGGTTGCTGAGGTTGTTAAAAAGCTCCTCGGTGGCAAGGCTCCGGGGGTGGATGAGATTCGCCCTGAGTACCTTAAGGCTCTGGATGTTGTGGGGCTGTGTTGGTTAACGCGGCTCTGCAGCATTGCGTGGACATCGGGGAAGTTCCCCTGGATTGGCAGGCTGGGGTGGTGGTTCCCCTATTTAAAAAGGGGGACCGGAGGGTGTGTTCCAACTATAGAGGAATCACACTCTTAAGCCTCCCTGGTAAGGTCTATTCAGGGGTTCTGGAAAGGAGGGTCCGTCGGATAGTCGAATCTCGGATTCAGGAAGAGCAGTGTGGTTTTCGTCCTGGCCGTGGAACACTGGATCAGCTCTACACCCTCAGCAGGATCCTGGAGGGGGCATGGGAGTTTGCCCAACCAGTCTACATGTGCTTTGTGGATCTGGACAAGGCATTCGACCGTGTCCCCCGAGGGATCCTGTGGGGGGTACTCCGGGAGTATGGAGTACTGGGCCCTTTCATAAGGGCTGTCAGGTCTCTGTACGACCGGTGTCAGAGACTGGTCCGTATTGCCGGCAGTAAGTCGGACTCGTTTCCGGTGAGAGTTGGACTCCGCCAAGGTTGCCCTTTGTGACCGATTCTGTTCATAACTTTTATGGACAGAATTTCTAGGCGCAGCCAAGGTGTTGAGGGGATCCGTTTTGGTGGCCTTAGGATTGCGTCTCTGCTATTCACGGATGACGTGGTCCTATTGGCTTCATTAGGGCGTGATCTACAGCTCTCACTAGAGCGGTTCGCAGCCGAGTGCGAAGCGGCCGGGATGAAAATCAGTGCCTCCAAATCCGAGACCATGGTCTTGAACCGGAAAAGGGTAGAGTGCCTTCTCCGGGTTGGGGAGGATGTGCTGCCCCTAGTGGAGGAGTTCAAGTATCTTGGGGTCTTGTTCACGAATGAGGGGAAGATGGAGCGGGAGATCGTCAGGCGGATTGGTGTGGCGTCTGCTGTGAAGCAGGCGCTGTACCGATCCGTTGTGGTGAAGAGAGAGCTGAGCCAAAAGGCGAAGCTCTCGATTTACCGGTCGATCTACGTTCCTACCCTCATCTATGGTCACGAACTTTGGGTCGTGACTGAAAGAACGAGATCCCGGATACAAGCGGCCGAAATTAGTTTTCTCCGTAGTGTCTGGGCTCTCCCTTAGAGATAGGGTGAGGAGCTCAGTCATCCGGGGAGGACACAGAGTAGAGCCGCTGCTCCTCCACGTTGAGAGGAGCCAGTTGAGGTGGCTCAGGCATCTGGTTAGGATGCCTCCTGGACGCCTCCCTGGTGAGGTGTTCCGGGCACGTCCCACCGGGAGGAGCCCCAGGGGAAGACCCAGGACACACTGGAGGGACTATGTCTCCCGGCTGGCCTGGGAACGCCTTGGGGTTCCCCCGGAGGAGCTGGCCCAAATGGCCGGGGAGAGGGACGTCTGGGCCTCCCTTCTGAAGCTGCTACCCCCGCGACCCGACCCCGGATAAGCGGAAGAAAACGGATGGATGGATATATATATATATATATATATATATATATATATATATATACACTCACCGGCCACTTTATTAGGTACACCTGTCCAACTGCTCGGTAACACTTAATTTCTAAGCAGCCAATCACATGGCGGCAACTCAGTGCATTTAGGCATGTAGACATGGTCAAGAGAATCTCCTGCAGTTCAAACCGAGCATCAGTATGGGTAAGAAAGGTGATTTGAGTGACTTTGAACGTGGCATGATTGTTGGTGCCAGAAGGGCTGGTCTGAGTATTTCAGAAACTGCTAATCTATTGGGATTTTCACGCACAACCATCTCTAGGGTTTACAGAGAATGGTCCGAAAAAGAAAAAACATCCAGTGAGCGGCAGTTCTGTGGGCGGAAATGCCTTGTTGATGCCAGAGGTCAGAGGAGAATGGCCAGACTGGTTCGCGCTGATAGAAGGGCAACAGTGACTCAAATAACCAACCGTTACAACCAAGGTGGGCAGAAGAGCATCTCTGAATGCACAGTACGTCGAACTTTGAGGCAGATGGGCTACAGCAGCAGAAGACCACATCGGGTGCCACTCCTTTCAGCTAAGAACAGGAAACTGAGGCTACAATTTTCACAAGCTCATCGAAATTGGACAATAGAAGATTGGAAAAACGTTGCCTGGTCTGATGAGTCTCGATTTCTGCTGCGACAGTCGGATGGTAGGGTCAGAATTTGGCGTCTACAACATGAAAGCATGGATCCATCCTACCTTGTATCAACGGTTCAGGCTGGTGGTGGTGGTTTCATGGTGTGGGGAATATTTTCTTGGCACTCTTTGGGCCCCTTGGTACCGATTGAGCATTGTTGCAACGCCACAGCCTACCTGAGTACTGTTGCTGACCATGTCCATCCCTTTATGACCACAATGTACCCAACCCATGATGGCTACTTTCAGCAGGATAATGCGCCATGTCATAAAGCTGGAATCATCTCAGACTGGTTTCTTGAACATGACAATGAGTTCGCTGTACTCAAATGGCCTCCACAGTCACCAGATCTCAATCTAATAGAGCATCTTTGGGATGTGGTTGAACGGGAGATTCGCATCATGGATGTGCAGCCGACAAATCTGCGGTAACTGTGTGATGCCATCGTGTCAATATGGACCAAACTCCCTGAGGAATGCTTCCAGCACCTTGTTGAATCTATGCCACGAAGAATTGAGGCAGTTCTGAAGGCAAAAGGGGGTCCAACCCGTTACTAGCATGGGGTACCTAATAAAATGGCCGGTGAGTGCTTATATATATATATATATATATATATATATATATATATATATATATATATACACACACATATACAGGGGTTGGACAATGAAACAAACACCTGGTTTTAGACCACAATAATTTATCAGTATGGTGTAGGGCCTCCTTTTGCGGCCAATACAGCGTCAATTCGTCTTGGGAATGACATATACAAGTCCTGCACAGTGGTCAGAGGAATTTTAAGCCATTCTTCTTGCAGGATAGTGGCCAGGTCACGACGTGATGCTGGTGGAGGAAAATGTTTCGTGACTCGCTCCTCCAAAACACCCCAAAGTGGCTCAATAATATTTAGATCTGGTGACTGTGCAGGCCATGGGAGATGTTCAACTTCACTTTCATGTTCATCAAACCAATCTTTCACCAGTCTTGCTGTGTGTATTGGTGCATTGTCATCCTGATACACGACACCTCCTTCAGGATACAATGTTTGAACCATTGGATGCACATGGTCCTCCAGAATGGTTCTGTAGTCCTTGGCAGTGACGCGCCCATCTAGCACAAGTATGGGGCCAAGGGAATGCCATGATATGGCAGCCCAAACCATCACTGATCCACCCCCATGCTTCACTCTGGGCATGCAACAGTCTGGGTGGTACGCTTCTTTGGGGCTTCTCCACACCGTAACTCTCCCGGATGTGGGGAAAACAGTAAAGGTGGACTCATCAGAGAACAATACATGTTTCAAATTGTCCACAGCCCAAGATTTGCGCTCCTTACACCATTGAAACCAACGTTTGGCATTGGCACGACTGACCAAAGGTTTGGCCTTCGCAGCCCGGCCGTGGATATTGACCCAGTGGAGCTCCCGACAGACAGTTTTGGTGGAAACAGGAGAGTTGAGGTGCACATTTAATTCTGCCGTGATTTGGGGAGCCGTGGTTTTATGTTTTTTGGATACAATCCGGGTTAGCACCCGAACATCCCTTTCAGACAGCTTCCTCTTGCGTCCACAGTTAATCCTGTTGGATGTGGTTCGTCCTTCTTGGTGGTATGCTGACATTACCCTGGATACCGTGGCTATTGATACATCACAAAGACTTGCTGTCTTGGTCACAGATGCGTCAGCAAGACGTGCACCAACAATTTGTCCTCTTTTGAACTCTGGTATGTCACCCATAATAATGTGTGCATTGCAATTTTTTGAGCAAAGCTGTGCTCTTACCCTGCTAAGTGGACCTTCACACTCTGCTCTTATTGGTTCAATGTGCAATTAATGAAGATTGGCCACCAAGCTGGTCCAATTTAGCCATGAAACCTCCCACACTAAAATGAGAGGTGTTTCAGTTTCATTGTCCAACCGCTGTATATATATATGTATGTATATAGATATATATATATTACGGCTGGGCAACGATTAAAATATTTAATCGCGATTAATCGCATAATTTACCTGATTAATCATGATTAATCGCATTGTATTTACAAACTCCAAGAATGAATTCAAAAGTAGTGTAAAGAGCACTTTTATTTTAATGTTCTGCTGCCATATGAACAAAAGTGTTGTAACATTTGTAGCACTTATCAGTAACACATATTTAGTGTAAAGCTCAACTTAAACATGTAAAACAAAAAACAGCAATAATAACTAGAACTGCAAGCAGTTATTAACGGGTTCCAAGCCCACCCACGCCCCGCCCCCTTGAGCATGTTCCTGGACTTCAGTTCAGCGTTCAACACCATTATCTTACAGCATCTGGCGGAAAAACTGAAACATCTGGGCTTCAGCACACCCCTTCGCAACTGCCTGCTAGACTTCCTCACCTCCTGACCTCATTTGGTCCGGGTCAGACAGAACACCTCTGATGTCATCACCCTCAGCACGGGCTCCCCTCAAGGCTCTGTCTTGAGCCCCCTGCTGTTCACCCTGATGACACACGACTGCGTCCCCAGATTCACCACCAATCGCATTGTGAAGTTTTCAGACGACACAACGGTGGTGGGCCTGATTAGAGACGACAACGACCAGGACCAGGACCAGGACCAGGACTGATCCTGAACGTGGAGAAAACGACGGAGATCATCGTGGACTTCAGGAAGAACCGGCCTCACCACGCTCCACTGCTCATCACCAGCTCATCTGTGGAGGTGGTCAGGAGCACCAAATTCCTCGGGGTGCACATGACGCACAACGTCTCCTGGTCTGTGAACACCACGTCACTGGGGAGGAGGGCACAGAAGCGCTTGTACTTCCTGCGGAGGATGAGGAGAGCCCACCTGTCCTGGCCCATCCTCACGACCTTCTACAGAAGCACCATAAAGAGCATTGTGACCAGCTGTCTCTCTGTGTGGTGAGGAGGCTGAAGTGCCTCAGTAGACTGTTGATAAATTGACTATATATTTGTATTGTGGAGCTAAACCATTTACTTTCACACAAGTTAACAACAATTTTCAAGTATTCCCTGGTAGACATTTAGTAACAATGACCTAAGAGTTAAGGGATGTGGACTATTGTTGTTAAATCTTTATCAACAGTTGGAATTATACATTTATATAAATCTATTATTATAACATTGAATGGGTGATATAAATCAAGCAGTATAACAGTAAAAATAAAACTAATATGTACACAGGTCCTTCAGCTATAGTTAGTAAGCTTGTAGTAAATCGTGTTTTGAATATGGATTTAATGAACCCAGTGGATTTATAGAATATATCTTTATATATCTATACAGGGTTCTGTGCCTGGACTAATTCTCTTTACTATATATATGCTTCCAACTGGCAAAATTAACAAACAGATTGGGATTCATTTCCACTGTTATGATGATGAGACTAAGCTTTATTTATCCATAAATCCTAATGAATCCAATCAATTACTTCGACTGCAGTCATGTCTTGATAACATCAAAACCTGGATGACTTTAAATTTTCTGCATTTAAATTCTGACAAGACAGAAGTTATAATCTTTAAACCAGAGTCCTCAAAAAATAAACTTCTTCATCAATCACTTAATCTGGATGGCATTAACTTGGCCTCTGGTAATAAAGTAAAAAATCTTGGTGTTATTTTTGACCAAGACATGTCATTGAAATCCCATATTAAACAGGTTTCCAGAGTTTCCTTTTTTCACCTCGGGAATATCGCCAGAATTACAAATATTCTGTGCAGGAGCGATGCTGAAAAACTAGTCCATGTATTTGTTACTTGAAGGCTGGACTATTGTAATTCTTTACTATCAGGAAGTCCACAAAATGCAATTCAAAGTCTTCAGCTGATCCAAAATGCTGCAGCAAAAGTTCTGATGAAAATAATCAAGAGTGATCATATTTCTCCTATTTTAACTTCCCTTCATTAGCTTCCTGTTAAATCAAGAATAGAATTTAAAATTCTTCTTCTAACATATAAAGCCCTTTATAATCAAGCTCCATCATATATCAGAGTTCTGATTACCTTGTATGTTCCTAACAGAGCACTTTGCTCTCGACTTCAGGTCTACTGGTGGTTCCTAGAGTCTCTAAAAGTAGAATGGGAGGCAGATCCTTTAGCTATCAGGCTCCTCTCCTGTGGAACCAACTCCTAATTTTGGTCCGTGAGGCAGACACCCTGTCTACTTTTAAGACTAGACTTAAAACGTTCCCTTTTGACAAAGCTTATAATTAGAGTGGCTTATGTTACACTGAGCTACCCATATAGTTATGCTGCTTAGGCTACTGAAGGACATCAGGGCCTATATTTCTCACTCTACTGAGTTCTAGTGTTCTCCAGTCTACTGTTCTCCAGTTTTGCATGACTGTTGTGATTTCAGCTTTTAACTTTTTGTTCATCACCAACAGACCTCAGTTGGTCCGGGTCGGACAGAACACCTCTGATGTCATCACCCTCAGCACGGGCTTTCCTCAGGGCTGCGTCCTGAGCCCCCTGCTGTTCACCCTGATGACACACGACTGTGTCCTCAGGTTCACCACCAATCACATTGTGAAGTTTGCAGACGACACGACGGTGGTGGGCCTGATTAGAGACGACAACGACCAGGACCAGGACCAGGACTGATCCTGAACGTAGAGAAAACAAAGGAGATCATCATGGACTTCAGGAAGAAATGGCCTCGCCATGCTCCACTTCTCATTAACAGCTCAGCTGTGGAGGTGGTCAGCAGCAATAAATTCCTCGGGGTGCACATAACACACAACCTCAGCTGGTTTGTGAACACCATGTCACTGGAGAAGAGGGCACAGAAGCGCTTGCACTTACTGCGGAGGATGAGGAGAGCCCACCTGTCCCCGCCCATCCTCACGACCTTCTACAGCAGCACCATCTATCTGCTCCCCACTCCCTTCCAATTAAGCATGTCATTATATTTATTACTTTCTTGCATTTGTCTAAAAAAAGTAGATGCAATGCAGTTTTGCATTGCATTACATTGAAATGACTGTTGTCATTTCATCTTTTAACTTTTTGCTCTCTCTTTTTTCTTCATAGTAGGTACACCTGATCTGACGTTCTGTTAACTGTGACATCATCCAGAGAAGACAGATCACCCGCTATTACCATCTAATGTAGAACAGATTACTGGATCAATGTGTGCTTCTGTGCTTTTTTGCACGCCTCAGAGTCCTGGAGGCTTACAGGTCCTGGAGAGATGGAAAATTGCAGCCAATCACCTTCTCTGCAGACCGGATGACACGCTGCACTCTGCTCTTGTCTTTGGCGGTGGCACCAGCGTACCAGATGGTAATGGAGGAGGTGGTTTAGACACACCTTCTCCTTCAAAGAGTTTTCTTAATTTTCATAACTATGACAATTGTAGATTCACACTAAAGGCATCAAAACTATGAATTAAAACATGTGGAATTATATACTTAACAAAAAAGTGTGAAACAACTGAAAATATGTCTTATATTCTAGGTTCTTCAAAGTAGCCACCTTTTGCTTTGATTACTGCTTCATACACTCTTGGCATTCTCTTAATGAGCTTCAAGAGATAGTCACCTGAAATGGTTTTCCCTTCACAGGTGTCCCCTGCTTATTGACTGACAGCCGATGCAGCTCTGCCTTCTTTGTTACAGAAAAGCTCAGGTGGAATTTTTTCACTTTTTCTGAATCAGACCCATTAAAATGCGGGACACTGTTTCACATTCCGACCATTGTTAAAAAAAAAAAAGAAAAGAAAAAGTGCATCATGCTAAATTAGCCTGAACTAATAGCAAATCATGAGGATATCCCTGTTTGGTTTATCAGCTAAGTTACTGGCAGTGAGGGAATACACGCTGACAGGTGACGTGGCCACAGGTGGACATAATTCATTAATTAACTGCAGGAGCAGCAACAGATACACTTACCGATTAAGCTGTTGTCAGTTGTTCATTACTTACAATTGAGAATAATAAAGGACTGATAATACTTTCCTGTAGAGTTCCATTATCAATTTTATATTTATCAGATTTTGTTACTCCCATCTGTACCTGTATAACTATTAAACAAAAAATCTTCAATCCAATTATAAGCCCTTCCTGTTATGCCCATTTTATATAATTTTATAAGCAACCCATCCTTCCATACCATGTCATACAACAGTCTTTTACTTTCTACATAATATGTAATCCTTTCTGTTATCATTCTTTCCATAATCTTTCCTAAACATGAAGTAAGTGCAATTGGTCTATAACTTAAACGGTTTGTTGGATCCTTTCCTGGTTTAACAATTGGCACAATAATTGCTTCCTTCTAATTAGAAGGTAATCTTCCTTCTTTCCAAATCTTATTATATAAACCTAGAAGTTTTTCTTCAGCTTGTTTCCCTAAGTTTATTTTAACATAATATAGCATATCTGATCTTTTCCTGGTGCTGTTAATCCTGATCTAAATATCGCTCTCTTCATTTCTTGCAAAGAAAAATAAACATCCATGACATTTCCTGGAGTTGTTTCACCTTCTAAAATAAAATCATTTATCCTTCTTGTCTGCTCTCTCCTAAATTTTCCCGTTTCTGTTAAATTATCTGAACTATGGATCTTTGCAAATGTTCTTGCCATTACTTCTAGTTTTTCTTCATTTGTTACTGCTGTTCCTTCTTCATGTTTTAGAACTGGATATGTTCTCTCTGGTCTATTTCCCTTCATTTTCTTATCATTCCCCATACCTAAGCTATAGGGGTTGTTCTGCCTATTGAATCACAAAAATCTCTCCATTTTGTCTTCTTTGCCTTCTAAATAACTTTCCTGTCTTCTGCTTGATCTTTTTTATATTCAATTAATTTTTTTAAATGATGTGTTCTTTAGAAAACCCTAAAAGCTATCCTCCCTCTTCAAGTTTCTGCTCCGCTTAGAAAAAACACAGGATGTGACGTCACTTCCTGTGATGTGCCCAAATATGGGCAAAATGGCCGCCCTGTTCAAAGCTCTGCAGTCAGAGCTCTGGATGATGAAAGCTGTGAACTGATCACAAACTTCATAAATTCGTTAATAATCAACGGTTTGCTCTAAAATTCTGAAAATATTCATGGATCTCAAAGAGTGCTTTATCTAACCACAGGATTTTTTTTATGGTCATTAAAAAAATGGATTCAGAGAAATAAAATATTAAACTTTATAGTCTTGTACCATTTATTTTCAAAGTCTTGTAAATTGGTCAAACTCGCCTGGATTTTTACCAAACTGAAATCCATGTTTATTCTGCATGTGCTTTACAAATAGAGGCCATATTTTGGGGGGTTGAACAATATTTGTGGAAAATACATTGATTTCTCCATTTTACAAACTTTTAAATATTCAGAGTGTAGCACTTCAAAAAAAAAAACAATACATGCAGTGAGAGAATTGTTACACCTTATTCACGGAATACATCCTGAAAATCTGGGATCAAAAAATTTATTTTAAAGCATTTTTTATTCTTTACTTTATTGCTTTTATTATTCTCCAGGTTTTTTAACACTTTTGGAAATAGGCCCCGCCCACTTGTTTTAATCATTACCATATTTAATACCTGAGTGCAGGGGTATGACTGGAAGGGGATGAAGAAGGTTTTGTAAAAATCCGATCAGCCATTCTTGCGTAGTAGATTTCTTGACATCACAGCGCCCCCTAGGGATGGACGATCCTCAAACGCGGGTCACATGTGCAAAATCTTATTTGGACTATGGGTTATGAAGGACATGTCAAAATCTGTTATGGTTTTAGAATAATCAGCAATTACATTTAGAGCTAGCTAGCTAACAATCACTTATTTTAGCGTTACTTTTCGAAAAAGTCAAAATTCAAAAATCCGCCACGTTAACTTTTTTTATTTGTCCATTACACGGTTATATATGGAGTTTTGCGCGGATTGCATAAAAAATGTAGGAAGAGTTTAACAAGAAAGGTTTAACCTTTGTAGCCATGTAGCGCGAAAACTAGCTGGGAAACGAAGGGTGTGCCAATTCCCTTTATTTTGCAGAATCATCCAATAAACAAAGTGATGTGAAGTTTTTGAGTGTGGGACCAGTAGTTTGGTGGTTATAGGCCAAAACGCATTGTCCTTTGTTATAGCGCCCCCTAGTTGTTAAGGGGTCTGAATTTCTGGGTTTGAGTAGCGGTGCACATTCTGTACTTAGATACCTGATTCAATAGGTTCGTTACAAATCCGCATGGGCCGCCCAACGCGTTTTAGCGGAGAATAATAATTACCCGTAATAATAATAATAAACTAGAACTGCAAGCAGTTATTAACGGGTTCCAAGCCCACCCACGCACCGCCCCCTTGAGCATGTTCCTGGACTTCAGTTCAGCGTTCAACACCATCAAAACTGGAACATCTGGGCTTCAGCACACCTGTTCGCAACTGCCTACTAGACTTCATCACCAACAGACCTCAGTTGGTCCGGGTCGGACAGAAAACCTCTGATGTCATCACCCTCAGCACGGGCTTTCCTCAAGGCTGTGTCTTGAGCCCCCTGCTGTTCACCCTGATGACACACGACTGTGTCCCCAGGTTCACCACCAATCACATTGTGAAGTTTGCAGACGACACGACGGTGGTGGGCCTGATTAGAGACGACAACGACCAGGACCAGGACCAGGACTGATCCTGAACGTGGAGAAAACGAAGGAGATCATCATGGACTTCAGGAAGAAATGGCCTCGCCATGCTCCCCTTCTCATTAACAGCTCAGCTGTGGAGGTGGTCAGCAGCAATAAATTCCTCGGGGTGCACATAACACACAACCTCAGCTGGTTTGTGAACACCATGTCACTGGAGAAGAGGGCACAGAAGCGCTTGCACTTACTGCGGAGGATGAGGAGAGCGCACCTGTCCCCGCCCATCCACACGACCTTCTACAGCAGCACCATCTATCTGCTCCCCACTCCCTTCCAATTAAGTATGTCATAATATTTATTACTTTCTTGCATTTGTCTTAAAAAAGTAGATGCAATGCAGTTTTGCATTGCATTACATTGAAATGACTGTTGTCATTTCATCTTTTAACTTTTTGCTCTCTCTTTTTTCTTCATAGTAGGTACACCTGATCTGACGTTCTGTTAACTGTGACATCATCCAGAGAAGACAGATCACCCGCTATTACCATCTAATGTAGAACAGATTACTGGATCAATGTGTGCTTCTGTGCTTCTTTGTCTGTCTTGTTGTGTCTCTGCTCTGTCTTCTTTAACCCCCAGTCGTGATTGGCTTTAACAGCCGAGCGAGTGCACAGCTGGTGTTGAGTGTGAAACGAGCAGGTGTGCGCGAGCAAAGTAGCGCGCGAGCAGAGATGGAACTCACCGCGAGGACAGCGGGTTGAGAAGAGTTTTTCAGACCGTGCCAGACCGGTTTTGAGCGTTGAGTTGTTTCACTGTGCGCTTGGATTGGTTCCTGCGCGCTCAAACAGAAGGCACGGATATCGCTACTTTTGTTTCACAGAGTTGAGCGGTAGCGCTGTCTTCTTCTCTGTCTTCATGTGCCTCCCCTGTGACTCTTTGGCGCCCCCCAGGGGAGGCACGCCTCACCTATTGAAAACCCCTATACGACATTGATTAATCTGCGTTATTTTTTTTAATCCGTTAATTTTTTTAAATTAATTAATCGAAATTAACGCGTTATTTTGACAGCCCTATATATATATATATATATATATATATATATATATATATATATATATATATATATATATATATATAAGTATGTGTATATGTATAAGTATGTGTATATGTATATATATGTATACATATATGTGTTTGTATGTTATTTATATATTTATAAATGTTTTATATATCCCTCCTCATCCTTCTTGACCTTTCTGCTGCATTTGATACTGTCGACCACGGCATTCTCTTAAACCGGCTCCACCTCACTACTGGACTAAATGACACTGCTCTCAGTTGGTTCAGATCATATCTCACAAACCGGACAGAATACATCTCCCTGGGACACTCCAAATCACATCCACACACAGTTACATGTGGTGTCCCCCAGGGGTCAGTCCTTGGCCCCATCCTCTTCATCCTTTACCTCACTCCTCTTGGCCAAATCATCAGCTGCCACAATATTTCATTCCACTGCTATGCTGATGACATACAGCTCTATGTAAATGTCACAGCTGACACCCCACCCTCACAGTCATCCCCATCAAAACTCACCACCTGTCTGGAGGAGATAAAGGTATGGATGGAGCAAAAACCGAAGCCATCCTGGTTGGAACTCCTCATCAAACCAAATCATTATCCATAACCAGCATCACCTTTTCTGGCACTAACATCCCACTTTCATCAACAGTTAGAAATCTTGGTGCAAAAATGGACTCCCAACTCACTTTTGAAGCACATATAAATCACCTATGCAAGACCTCTTTCTACCACCTCCGAAATATTTCCAAACTTCGTCCCATTCTCTCCCTCCCAGACGCAGAAAAGCTGGTTCATGCCTTTGTCTCCTCCAGACTGGACTATTGCAACGCACTTCTCATTGGGATCCTTAGAAAAAGTCTGCAGAGGCTTCAGTATTTTCAAAACTCTGCAGCTAGGATCCCGATGAGAGTGCGGAAACATGAGCACATTACCCCCATCCTCCATTCACTACACTGGCTTCCCATCTCCACCAGGTTTGAGTACAAGGTTTCCCTCCTCACACATCAATGCATCCATGGACATGCCCCCGCCTTATCAGCCCACAGAAGACAACCCGCTCCCTTCGCTCCACTCACTCAAACCTCCTCCACATTCCCAGAACCAGACTCAGGACAATGGGAGATCGGGCATGTAGTGCTGCTGCCCCGCATCTGTGGAATGCCCTCCCTGACATCTTGAGGGCACCTCAATCCACTGAGTGTTTTAAAAAAGGCCTTAAAACATTTCTTTTTAGCAAAGCTTTTGGTCCCCTTTAGATGTTTTATTCTTTTTTTTCTTCTAAAAAAGCTTTTTTAATTTTTTTATGCTTTTTTTAATTTTTACCTGTAGCACTTGGAGATCTTTTGATGGAAAGTGCAGTATAAATTAAATGTATTATTATTATTATTATATATATTTAAATAAATAAAATGGAAAATATTTCAGCACATGACTTTCTCAGTACTTGATAGTTTTAGAACATAGCATAAAAGTATACGGCATTTGACATTTTCAAATTTTAAGCCCCCTCTGAACATGAGAAAATCCTCGTTATTCGATGCTGTAGCGCACATTCTCCCTAGTTACTGGGGGAAAATAGGGAGTACCAATATGGCGGCTGGTGGCTTCAAAGCGACTTGTTCTAACAGCGGGCTATTAGCACCATAGACATTATATACGTAGACGCGTCATTAGGCGCAGGTTCGCACATCAACGTCACCGCCATATTGTATGTGGCAAGTTAAGTTCTGTTGTAGTGAACGTGGATCAGAGAAGATGCCTCATTCCTGTGCTGCATGGAAATGTATTCGGGCTGATTTCACTACTTGTATCTGCCTTCTATAAACTAAGGCTGCACCATGCTGCAAAACTGGACACACTAAAGCTGCAGAGTGGCAACACTAGGAAAAAGCTGTGCAAGACCATTCTTTTTCAAGGTTTTTAGCTTGCATACAGTACAGACTATTGTATTTAGACATAGATGTGCATATATAGATTTTCAAGTATTATAAATAAGCCAAATAAATAGCTGTGTGATTATATATCACTATAGGTCAAGATTATAGCTGTCTATACATATCTATATCTATATGTTTCTAAATAAATAAATATATATATATATAAATATATATGTATATGTGTGTGTATATATATATATATATATATATATATATATATATTTGTGTGTGTATATGTGTATGTGTTATGAATATAAGGATGAATTTGTTAAATCTAAACATTGTGGTCTTCATTATTTCATAAAACCGTATCACATGTGAACCTTTAGGAACAGACTTTTTGGGGGAGTATTAAAGAGGTAAAATTACTAATATGAGGGGAAAAAAAAACCTAGGACAAAGTTTAAAAAAAATTTTTAAAAAAAAGACAAAAGTGGTAATGTTATGAGAATTAAGAGGGAAAATTTCCAGAATAGTCAGTTTGCAGAATTGTTTCACTCCTGGAGTAATAGGGCCAGGTGAGATTATTTTAATTATTTTTATTCTTTACGAGTATAAAGTCGGGAGAATGAAGTTAAAGGGATACGAAAATAAACTTGTAATATTACAAAAATAAAAATATTACGAATACAAAGTATATTGTGAGATTAAAGTCCCCCTGATACTGTTTAAGTGACTGAGTAACTGCAGATTTGCCACATTTAACATGGCGGACGCTCTGACGCATCCCAGCGTAGGCAGAACCCGCCCAACGATGCGTCTACGTTTATAATGTCTATGATTAGCACTCTAGTGTATAATATAGCTCAGTGGAGCGACACCACAGAGTTTTGAGCCGATTGCTAATTAGCTGCTAACCACAACAGAGCTAGAAGCCTAATGCTATGCAGCTGCTAACATCAAGTTGCTCATTTGTAGGTAACTAGACTCCACACTACAAAGAGAAAAACTACTGCTAAGTTCTCAATAAAAACGAGGGGTTAACATGACCCCAAACAGAGTATAATACACATAAACATGATAACTTACAGTTGTATGGACGAAACCCAGCGCAGAACACCAGAGAAATGTCTGACTGAATCAGTCTGACTGCTGCGTATGTGATGAGTTCAAGTACCTTGCTCAACGTAGGAATTTGCACATGCGGGGATTATCTTTAATACAGTAATATATGTTGAGCCTAAAGCTAAATGACTCGAATGGAAATGAGGTTTAAAATGTCTACTGTTTAGTTTAATGTTAATGAAAAATCATAATTTAAATTTAAGTGAAGTATGTTTGAACTAGAAGAATTAAGAACTGTGGGATGTTGATAAATTGACTGTATATTTGTATTGTAGTGCTAAACCATAGATTTACTTCTGAGTCAATTTAGGCTGTACAGATATTACTGTACAAAAGATAATCCTCGAATTTGCAAATTCCTATGTTGAGTGAAGTTCTTGAACGCACCACATGCTTAGAATCCAAAGCAGGACATTGCGATGTGTGCATCCATTCAGTTAGATACAAGTTAACAACAATTTTCAAGTATTCCCTGATAGACATTTGGTAACAATGACTTTAGAGTTAAGGGCTGTGGACTCTTATTAAAATTTTAGCAACAGCTGGAATTATACATTTATATAAATGTATTGTTTGTTTTGCCCTCTGAAATTCACTCGCCAAACGGGAAATTTACTTGCATTTGGCAACTGGCGAGTTAATTTCGGACCCTGTGTGTATGTGTGTGTGTGGGGGGGTGTGTGCGTGTGTGTGTATATTTCTCAGAATGATAATTACCTATTTGAACTTGTATTTGTCTTTAAGTTAGAAAATCTTTGATCCACCAATACATCCTACCTGTAATACCCATCTTTATAATTTTAATTAATAAACCTTCTTTCCACAACATGTCATATGCATTTTCAATATCCAAAAACACTGCTACAATACTTCCTTTATTAATTTGAGCTTTTCTGATTTCAAATTCCAATTCCTCCCTCTTCAGGTTTCTGCTCCGCTTAGAAACATAGACATTATATACGTAGACGCCCCATTGGACGCTGCCAGCCACTAGGCTGACGTGCCTACAGGGTGACCATCTTGGGTCAGACCACAGATCAGACAGCTGCTGTCAAAATGAATAGGAGGCACCTCAGATCTCATTTTAATCATATGTTCCCAGTGATCGTGACCTTTCAGACAGATTACACATATTTATTCAGAACCAAAACTATTTAAACTGAAGTCAAACTGGATGAAAAATGTACACGCACTTACACATTTTGCAGTTAAATATTAATCTAATATACACACAAATATATATATATATATATATATATATATATATATATATATATATATATATATATGTATATATATATATATATAAGCTATATACACAGACACCAATCTACAGACAACAGCAATTATCTACATATTGTCAGAACTTAGCAGACAGCACCATGCAGTTCTCTGCTGGCGCTGTCCCCGCTGCTCTCTCCACAGGTGACTGCAGCTGACTGGTGGGCGGGGCACGCACACCTGCGGCTCGTTCTGCGAGTCAGCGCTCAGACAGCCGGTGGATGCCAGAGTGTTAGCATCAGTGGTTCCCCGTGCCTTGATCCAGCCGTGGCGCCTATGCACTTGACTTGACTTGCCAGACTTCGGATGAAAACCAGTCAGTCAGACTCACCAGATTCCACCGGCTGTCTTCGACCACCTCGGGCGCTGCTCGGACCCCTCCTTGCTCCTGCAGCTCACCGTCGCTCAGTCACCAACCTCCATCTGAGCTGAAAGCGCTAAGTTCCTCCTCCGCTCCACTTCCCCCGGTCCGGTTCCCGAGCCTTGTGGTAAGCGCCCCGCCCCTCAGTCCATTATTCCCCTCACCGCAACCCAACCTAAACCTCTTGTTTTTCTCCCTAGATCGTCTCACCACGGCTCCGTTCAGCCTTGAACCCAGATTCTTAGATTCAGAGATCAGCCAACTCCGCTCCTGTAAATAAAACCTTTGAACTGCTCATTGTTGTCCCAGGTGTCTCTCTGCATGTGGGCCAAATACGTCCGAAACATGACACATATGAGCAAAACTATATACAGACAGGTGAGAGCAAAGGTGCTCATAACAGCATTTAAAAATGATATAATACAAACCGCGATCTGGGGGAAAGAAATCAACAAAAAACCTAATCACCCTCAGCACGGGCTCCCCCCCCCCCCTCCCCACAAATCATGTCTATCCAGTAATTTAGGACCATTTTGTTTGTTTTTGGTGTTTAATGTACTTTTCTCTACTTCCATCCCTGTACCCATTAGCACATATTGTGTTAAAGCATGAGGATTATCTATCATAAAATCTTACTTATTGAAGGTAATTCCCCAGGATAAAAAGGATAATAAGCGGAGTAAAAGTCTGGCTCCTTGGGACGTAGCTCTGGAAGTTTGCTTACTTTCAATACAAAACCGAAATTATTTATTAAGTTAGACAATCATTTAATTCAATCAATTGGTCCCATGTAGCCCCTAAAGGGGTGACGTTTTCAGTCAGTTGATTTAGCTGGAAATCGGGTTAGAATTCACCGGATTCAGAGTGTCTGAAACATAAAGTACATTTTCCTGAATTGACTTTTATTCTCTCTGAGCGCAGCTTTGTCTGACCTAAGATGGCCGCTGTGACATCACTTCCTGTGGTGTGCCCAAATATGGGCAAAATGGCCGCCCTGTTCACAGCTGTGGAGTCAGAGCGCTGGATGAGGAGAGCTGTGAACTGATCACAAACTTCATAAATTCGTTAATAATCAACGGTTTGCTCTAAAATTCTGAAAATATTCATGGATCTCAAAGAGTGCTTTATCTAAACACAGGATATTTTTTATGGTCATTAAAAAAATGGATTCAGAGAAATAAAATATTAAACTTTATAGTCTTGTACCATTTATTTTCAAAGTCTTGTAAATTGGTCAAACTCGCCTGGATTTTTACCAAACTGAAATCCATGTTTATTCTGCATGTGCTTCACAAATAGAGGCCATATTTTGGGGGGTTGAACAATATTTGTGGAAAATACATTGATTTCTCCATTTTACAAACTTTTAAAATGTTTGTAAAATGGAGCACTTCAAAAAAAAACAATACATGCAGTGAGAGAATTGTTACACCTTATTCACGGAATACATCCTGAAAATCTGGGATCAAAAAATTGATTTTAAAGCATTTTTTATTCTTTACTTTATTGTTTTTATTATTCTCCAGGTTTTTTAACACTTTTGGAAATAGGCCCCGCCCACTTGTTTTAATTATTACCATATTTAATACCTGAGTTCAGGGGTATGACTGGAAGGGGATGAAGAAGGTTTTGTAAAAATCCGATCAGCCATTCTTGTGTAGTAGATTTCTTGACAACACAGCGCCCCCTAGTGATGGACGATCCTCAAACGCGGGTCACATGTGCAAAATCTTATTTGGACTATGGGTTATGAAGGACATGTCAAAATCTGTTATGGTTTTAGAATAATCAGCAATTACATTTAGAGCTAGCTAGCTAACAATCACTTATTTTAGCGTTACTTTTCGAAAAAGTCAAAATTCAAAAATCCGCCATGTTAACTTTTTTTATTTGTCCATTACGCGGTTATATATGGAGTTTTGCGCGGATTGCATAAAAAATGTAGGAGGAGTTTAACAAAAAAGGTTTAACCTTTGTAGCCATGTAGCGCGAAAACTAGCTGGGAAACGAAGGGTGTGCCAATTCCCTTTATTTTGCAGAATCATCCAATAAACAAAGTGATGTGAAGTTTTTGAGTGTGGGACCAGTAGTTTGGTGGTTATAGAACAAAACGCATTGTCCTTTGTTATAGCGCCCCCTAGTTGTTGAGGGGTCTGAATTTCTGGGTTTGAGTAGCGGTGCACATTCTGTACTTGGATACCTGATTCAATAGGTTCGTTACAAATCCGCATGGGCCGCCCAACGCGTTTTAGCGGAGAATAATAATTACCCGTAATAATAATAATAATAACTAGAACTGCAAGCAGTTATTAACGGGTTCCAAGCCCGTCTACGCTCCGCCCCCTTTGAGCATGTTCCTGGACTACAGCGTTCAACACCCTCATCCCACAGCATCTGGTTGAAAAACTGGAACATCTGGGCTTCAGCACACCCCTCATCACTTCCTCACCTCCTGACCACTGTCGGTCTGGGTCTGACAGACCACCTCTGATGTCATCACCCTCAGCACGGGCTCCCCTCAGGGCTGTGTCCGCAGCCCCCTGCTGTTTACTCTGATGACACACGACTGCACCCCCAGGTTCACCCCCAATCACATCATGAAGTTCGCAGTTGACACAAACTCATCAACAGCTCAGCTGTGGAGGTGGTTAGCATCACCAAATTCCTCGGGGTGCACATCACGGACAACCTCACCTGGTCTGTAAACACCACATCTGGTGAGGAGGGCACAGAAGCGCTTGTACTTCCTGCGGAGGATGAGGAGAGCCCAACTGCCCCCGCCCATCCTCACAACCCTCTACACAAGTACTATAGAGAGCATTCTGACCATAGATATCCATAATAAAGGCTAGATGTCTTACGGCGGAGTCTCAAACGTCATCACCGGCGGCCATCTTGCCTCAGACAAGCTTTCTGGCATGCTCTGTGGTACCTAATGTAAGGTGAGTGATCAGCACGAACACAAATACTCTTATCTCATTGAATTCTTGACGGATTTACAAACAGTTTGGTTTCTTACAAACGTTATGAACGTGGCTATAATTCTTGATGCTTGAACATGTCGAAATTGCAGATTTTCTTGTCGAAAAATGACTTAATCATGCAGCATAGTTGTGCATCACGGCTACTTGCGCAAGTTATCAAGCCTGAGACCACTGGTCAATTATATAGGTTTTACTGACACCAATAACGATTGTATGACAATTCATCTTTGGTGTAAATTTGAGGGAAATCAATCTCACAATGGTCCAAAAAGATAAATGTTCCCTTAATTTCCACATGGTTATTATAAATTATTTTAATATACCAACTCTTATTTCAGGATTTGTTGTGCGACGGGCTCTGAAAAAGCTGTCCTGTGATGTCTGCCGTGCCAGCTTGGTAACAGATGCTGCATCTGCCATCAAGGACCAGAGCTACCATCTGCTGAAGTTAAAAAACAATGGAGGTCTGGTGATTCCATCAGAAGGCACAGTGATGGTAGTCAGGGCAGCAGAGTGGGTCATTCGTCAGACCTCATGTACCAGACGATCACAGCCCATCAAAGTGCTAGAGGTCGTGTACATTGTAAGGAAGAGGATAGGGTCAGAGGATGTGTTTGTGCTCAGAGAGCACATCGGAGAAACACAGTATGGCATAGACAGCCACCACCATATGCTGTTAACGTTGGTTGTGTCCTTGTTTTTTAAGTTAAGGCTGCACCAAATTGCCAAAATAACTAACCTTAGCTTACAGAGCAACAACATGCAACAGAAGCTCAATAAAACCGTCCTTTTCAAAGGGCATTAGCCAAGCTATGTTTTTGGGTCATTTTTTAAATCTCTGTCTTCCATGTGTATACCATCACAGTAGTGTAGGTGGGGATTTCAACATGCTACATCTATATATACTTGTGAAGGGGACTATTGTACCAATTTTAATAGCAAATAAATTTCACTTTTATAATGGATTAGAACTAGGAACCTTTGTGTAATTACTCCTGATATATAATCCGAATAGTCTACATGAAACTTCAAAGTGTTACCTTTAATTTGAAACCTGGATTATGCTTCTACACCAAGAGGTTGCCACACAATAAGCCTTTTTTGTCAGTACTTCATATTTTATTATAACAGTAATATTCATATTATAAAAGTATGTATGTAAATATAAATAAATTAGGACTGTGAAATAATTAATCACACCCAAATAAAAGTGTTTATATATATATATATAATGAATGTTCTTCATTTAGATTGACCTTTAAACCATTAATGCTATTACTCCTTTTCATATCTATCTATCTATCTATCTATCTATCTATCTATCTATCTATCTATCCATATTATATCATAGTGTTACTTTTGGAATAAGTCTGATCCATATCTGAACTATGGATCTTTGCAAATGTTCTTGCCATTACTTCTACTTTTTCCTCATTTGTTACTGCTGTTCCTTCTTCATGTTTTAGAACTGGATATGTTCTCTCTGGTCTATTTCCCTTCATTTTCTTAATCATTCCCCATACCTTAGCTATAGGAGTTGTTCTGCCCATTGAATCACAAAAATTTCTCCATTTTGTCTTCTTTGCCTTCTAAATAACTTTCCTTGCTTCTGCTTGATCTTTTTTACATTCAATATTTTTTTTTAAATTATGTGTTCTTTTCAAAACTCTAAAAGCTATCCTCCCTCTTCCAGTTTCTGCTCCGCTTAGAAAATCACGGGATGTGACGTCACATCCTTTGATGTGCCCATATATGGGCAAAATGGCCGCCCTGTTCACAGTTCTGGATGGTCAGAGCTCTGGATGGTGAAAGCTGTGACCAGATCATAAAATTCATTAAATCGGTAAAAATCAACGGTTTGCGCTAAAATTCTGAAAATATTCACATATGTCCAAGAGTGCTTTATCTAACTGTGTGATTTTTTAAACGCCCATTGAAAAAAGCGTTTCAGAGAAAAAAAATATTAACCTTTATAGTCTTGCACATGTGAATTTCAAAGTCTTTTAAATAGTTCAAAATCGCCTGGATTTTTACCAAACTGAAGTACACATTAAGTCTGAATGTGCTTTACAAATAGTGGCCATTTTTATTGGGATTGAACAATATTTGTGGAAAATACATTGATTTCTCCATTTTACAAACTTTTAAAAAATCAGAGTGTGCAACTTTCAGAAACCTCAATACATGCAGTGAGAGAATTGTTACACCTTATTCAAGGAATACATCCTGAAAATCTGACATTGTTACACCACAAAATGGATTTTTGGTAATTTTGTGAAGTTTTGAAGGTTTTTTTCACACTTTTGGAAATAGGCCCCGCCCACTTGTTTCAATCAGTACCATATTTAATTCCTGAGTTAAGGGTTATGACTGGAAGGGGATGAAGAAGGTTTTGTAAAAATCCGATCAGCCATTCTTGCGTAGTAGATTTCTTGACATCACAGCGCCCCCTAGTGATGGACGATCCTCAAACGCGGGTCACATGTGCAAAATCTTATTTGGACTATGTGTTATGAAGGACACGTCAAAATCTGTTATGGTTTTAGAATAATCAGCAATTACATTTAGAGCTAGCTAGCTAACAATCACTTATTTTAGCGTTACTTTTCGAAAAAGTCAAAATTCAAAAATCTGCCGTGTTAACTTTTTTTATTTGTCCATGACACGCTTATATATGAAGTTTTGTGCAGATCGCACAAAAAATGTAGGAGGAGTTTAACAAGAAAGGTTTAACCTTTGTAGCCATGTAGCGCGAAAAGTAGCTGGGAAACGAAAGGTGTGCCAATTCCCTTTTTGATGCAGAAACATCCAATAAACAAAGTGCTATCAAGTTTTTGAGTGTGGGACCAGTAGTTTGGTGGTTACAGGCCGAAACGCATTGTCCTTTGTTATAGCGCCCCCTAGTTGTTGAGGGGTCTGAATTTCTGGGTTTGAGTAGAGGCACACATTCTGTACTTAGATACCTGATTCAATAGGTTCGTTATAAATCCGCTTGGGCTGCACAACGCGTTTTAATTCCGTAATAATAATAATAATAATAACTAGAACTGCAAGCAGTTATTAACGGGTTCCAAGCCCACCCACGCCCCGCCCCCTTGAGCATGTTCCTGGACTTCAGTTCAGCGTTCAACACCATTATCTTACAGCATCTGGAATGAAAAACTGAAACATCTGGGCTTCAGGACACCCCTTCGCAACTGCCTGCTAGACTTCATCACCAACAGCCCTCAGTTGGTCCAGGTCGGACAGAAAACCTCTGATGTCATCACCCTCAGCACGGGCTTTCCTCAGGGCTGCGTCCTGAGCCCCCTGCTTTTCACCCTGATGACACGACTGTGTCCCCAGGTTCACCACCAATCACATTGTGAAGTTTGCAGACGACACGACGGTGGTGGGCCTGATTAGAGACGACCAGGACCAGGACCAGGACCAGGACTGATCCTGAACGTAGAGAAAACGAAGGAGATCATCATGGACTTCAGGAAGAAATGGCCTCGCCATGCTCCACTTCTCATTAACAGCTCAGCTGTGGAGGTGGTCAGCAGCAATAAATTCTTCGGGGTGCACATAACACACAACCTCAGCTGGTTTGTGAACACCATGTCACTGGAGAAGAGGGCACAGAAGCGCTTGCACTTACTGCGGAGGATGAGGAGAGCCCACCTGTCCCCGCCCATCCTCACGACCTTCTACAGCAGCACCATCTATCTGCTCCCCACTTCCTTCCAATTAAGCATGTCATAGTATTTATTACTTTCTTGCATTTGTCTAAAAAAAGTAGATGCAATGCAGTTTTGCATTGCATTACATTGAAATGACTGTTGTCATTTCATCTTTTAACTTTTTGCTCTCTCTTTTTTCTTCATAGTAGGTACACCTGATCTGACGTTCTGTTAACTGTGACATCATCCAGAGAAGACAGATCACCCGCTATTACCATCTAATGTAGAACAGATTACTGGATCAATGTGTGCTTCTGTGCTTTTTTGCACGCCTCAGAGTCCTGGAGGCTTACAGGTCCTGGAGAGATGGAAAATTGCAGCCAATCACCTTCTCTGCAGACCGGATGACACGCTGCACTCTGCTCTTGTCTTTGGCGGTGGCACCAGCGTACCAGATGGTAATGGAGGAGGTGGTTTAGACACACCTTCTCCTTCAAAGAGTTTTCTTAATTTTCATAACTATGACAATTGTAGATTCACACTAAAGGCGTCAAAACTATGAATTAAAACATGTGGAATTATATACTTAACAAAAAAGTGTGAAACAACTGAAAATATGTCTTATATTCTAGGTTCTTCAAAGTAGCCACCTTTTGCTTTGATTACTGCTTCATACACTCTTGGCATTCTCTTAATGAGCTTCAAGAGATAGTCACCTGAAATGGTTTTCCCTTCACAGGTGTCCCCTGCTTATTGACTGACAGCCGATGCAGCTCTGCCTTCTTTGTTACAGAAAGGCTCAGGTGGAATTTTTTCACTTTTTCTGAATCAGACCCATTAAAATGCGGGACACTGTTTCACATTCCGACCATTGTTAAAAAAAAAAAGAAAAGAAAAAGTGCATCATGCTAAATTAGCCTGAGCTAATAGCAAATCATGAGGATATCCCTGTTTGGTTTATCAGCTAAGTTACTGGCAGTGAGGGAATACACGCTGACAGGTGACGTGGCCACAGGTGGAAATAATTCATTAATTAACTGCAGGAGCAGCGACAGATACACTTACCGATTAAGCTGTTGTCAGTTGTTCATTACTTACAGTTGAGAATAATAAAGGACTGATAATACTTTCCAGTGGAGTTCCATTATCAATTTTATATTTATCAGATTTTGTTACTCCCATCTGTACCTGTATAACTATTAAACAAAAAATGTTCAATCCAATTATAAGCCCTTCCTGTTATGCCCATTTTATATAATTTTATAAGCAACCCATCCTTCCATACCATGTCATATGCTTTCTCATTATCAAAAAATATTGCTACTACTACTTCCCTATTAATCTGAGCTTTTCTAATATCTGATTCCAAACACACAACTGGATCCATTGTACTTCCTTTTCTGAATCCAATTTGACATGAAGACAACAGTCTTTTACTTTCTACATAATATGTAATCCTTTCTGTTATCATTCTCTCCATAATCTTTCCTAAACATGAAGTAAGTACAATTGGTCTATAACTTAAAGGGTTTGTTGGATCCTTTCCTGGTTTAATAATTGGCACAATAATTGCTTCCTTCTAATTAGAAGGTAATCTTCCTTCTTTCCAAATCTTATTATATAAACCTAGAAGTTTTTCTTCAGCTTGTTTCCCTAAGTTTTTTTAACATAATATAGCATATCTGATCTTTTCCTGGTGCTGTTAATCCTGATCTAAATATCGCTCTCTTCATTTCTTGCATAGAAAAATAAACATCCATGACATTTCCTGGAGTTGTTTCACCTTCTAAAATAAAATCATTTATCATTCTTGTCTGCTCTCTCCTAAATTTTCCCGTTTCTGTTAAATTATCTGAACTATGGATCTTTGCAAATGTTCTTGCCATTACTTCTAGTTTTTCTTCATTTGTTACTGCTGTTCCTTCTTCATGTTTTAGAACTGGATATGTTCTCTCTGCTCTATTTCCCTTCATTTTCTTAATCATTCCCCATACCTAAGCTATAGGGGTTGTTCTGCCTATTGAATCACAAAAATCTCTCCGTTTTGTCTTCTTTGCCTTCTAAATAACTTTCCTGTCTTCTGCTTGATCTTTTTTATATTCAATAAAATTTTTTAAATGATGTGTTCTTTAGAAAACCCTAAAAGCTATCCTCCCTCTTCAAGTTTCTGCTCCGCTTAGAAAAAACACGGGATGTGACGTCACTTCCTGTGATGTGCCCAAATATGGGCAAAATGGCCGCCCTGTTCAAAGCTCTGCAGTCAGACCTCTGGATGATGAGAGCTGTGAACTGATCACAAACTTCAAAAATTCGTTAATAATCAACGGTTTGCTCTAAAATTCTGAAAATATTCATTGATCTCAAAGAGTGCTTTATCTAACCACAGGATTTTTTCTATATTCATTAAAAAAATGGATTCAGAGAAATAAAATATTAAACTTTATAGTCTTGCACCATTTATTTTCAAAGTCTTGTAAATTGGTCAAACTCGCCTGGATTTTTACCAAACTGAAATCCATGTTTATTCTGCATGTGCTTTACAAATAGAGGCCATATTTTGGGGGGTTGAACAATATTTGTGGAAAATACATTGATTTCTCCATTTTACAAACTTTTAAAAATTCAGAGTGTAGCACTTCAAAAAAAAACAATACATGCAGTGAGAGAATTGTTACACCTTATTCACAGAATACATCCTGAAAATCTGGGATCAAAAAATTGATTTTAAAGCATTTTTTATTCTTTACTTTATTGCTTTTATTATTCTCCAGGTTTTTTAACACTTTTGGAAATAGGCCCCGCCCACTTGTTTTAATAATTACCATATTTAATACCTGAGTTCAGGGGTATGACTGGAAGGGGATGAAGAAGGTTTTGTAAAAATCCGATCAGCCATTCTTGCGTAGTAGATTTCTTGACATCACAGCGCCCCCTAGTGATGGACGATCCTCAAACGCGGGTCACATGTGCAAAATCTTATTTGGACTATGGGTTATGAAGGACATGTCAAAATCTGTTATGGTTTTAGAATAATCAGCAATTACATTTAGAGCTAGCTAGCTAACAATCACTTATTTTAGCGTTACTTTTCGAAAAAGTCAAAATTCAAAAATCCGGCGCGTTCACTTTTTTTATTTGTCCATTACGCTGTTATATGTGGAGTTTTGCGCGGATTGCATAAAAAATGTAGGAGGAGTTAAACAAGAAAGGTTTAACCTTTGTAGCCATGTAGCGCGAAAACTAGCTGGGAAACGAAGGGTGTGCCAATTCCCTTTATTTTGCAGAATCATCCAATAAACAAAGTTATGTGAAGTTTTTGAGTGTGGGACCAGTAGTTTGGTGGTTATAGGCCAAAACGCATTGTCCTTTGTTATAGCGCCCCCTAGTTGTTGAGGGGTCTGAATTTCTGGGTTTGAGTAGCGGTGCACATTCTGTACTTGGATACCTGATTCAATAGGTTCGTTACAAATCCGCATGGGCCGCCCAACGCGTTTTAGCGGAGAATAATAATTACCCGTAATAATAATAATAATAATAAATAATTTAAAAACACACGAAAAACAATAGGGTTCTCTGCTCACAGAGCAGACGAACGGCATAGCCGTTCGCCTGCGCTGCGGGCTTGGAACCCTAATAAATAATTTAAAAACACACGAAAAACAATAGGGTTCTCTGCTCACAGAGCAGACGAACGGCATAGCCGTTCGCCTGCGCTGCGGGCTTGGAACCCTAATAAATAATTTAAAAACACACGAAAAACAATAGGGTTCTCTGCTCACAGAGCAGACGAACGGCATAGCCGTTCGCCTGCGCTGCGGGCTTGGAACCCTAACTAGAACTGCAAGCAGTTATTAACGGGTTCCAAGCCCGTCTACGCTCCGCCCCCTTTGAGCATGTTCTTGGACTACAGCGTTCAACACCCTCATCCCACAGCATCTGGTTGAAAAACTGGAACATCTGGGCTTCAGCACACCCCTCATCACTTCCTCAACTCCTGACCACTGTCGGTCCGGGTCTGACAGACCACCTCTGATGTCATCACCCTCAGCACGGGCTCCCCTTAGGGCTGTGTCCGCAGCCCCCTGCTGTTTACTCTGATGACACACGACTGCACCCCCAGGTTCACCCCCAATCACATCATGAAGTTCGCAGTTGACACAAACTCATCAACAGCTCAGCTGTGGAGGTGGTTAGCAGCACCAAATTCCTCGGGGTGCACATCACGGACAACCTCACCTGGTCTGTAAACACCACATCTGGTGAGGAGGGCTCAGAAGCGCTTGTACTTCCTGCGGAGGATGAGGAGAGCCCAACTGCCCCCGTCCATCCTCACAACCCTCTACACAAGTACCATAGAGAGCACTCTGACCATAGATATCCATAATTAAGGCTAGATGTCTTACGGCGGAGTCTCAAACGTCATCACCGGCGGCCATCTTGCCTCAGACAAGCTTTCTGGCATGCTCTGTGGTACCTAATGTAAGGTGAGTGATCAGCACGAACACAAATACTCTTATCTCATTGAATTCTTGACGGATTTACAAACAGTTTGGTTTCTTACAAACGTTATGAACGTGGCTATAATTCTTGATGCTTGAACATGTCGAAATTGCAGATTTTCTTGTCGAAAAATGACTTAATCATGCAGCATAGTTGTGCATCACGGCTACTTGCGCAAGTTATCAAGGCTGAGACCACTGGTCAATTATATAGGTTTTACTGACACCAATAACGATTGTATGACAATTAATCTTTGGTGTAAATTTGAGGGAAATCAATCTCACAATGGTCCAAAAAGATATATGTTCCCTTAATTTCCCCATGGTTATTATACATTATTTTAATATACCAACTCTTATTTCAGGATTTGTTGAGCGACAGGCTCTGAAAAAGCTGTCCTGTGATGTCTGCCGTGCCAGCTTGGTAACAGATGCTGCATCTGCCATCAAGGACCAGAGCTACCACCTGCTGAAGTTAAAAAACAATGGAGGTCTGGTGATTCCATCAGAAGGCACAGTGATGGTAGTCAGGGCAGCAGAGTGGGTCATTCGTCAGACCTCATGTACCAGACGATCACAGCCCATCAAAGTGCTAGAGGTCGTGTACATTGTAAGGAAGAGGATAGGGTCAGAGGATGTGTTTGTGCTCAGAGAGCACATCGGAGAAACACAGTATGGCATAGACAGCCACCACCATATGCTGTTAACGTTGGTTGTGTCCTTGTTTTTTAAGTTAAGGCTGCACCAAATTGCCAAAATAACTAACCTTAGCTTACAGAGCAACAACATGCAACAGAAGCTCAATAAAACCGTCCTTTTCAAAGGGCATTAGCCAAGCTATGTTTTTTGGGTCATTTTTTAAATCTCTGTCTTCCATGTGTATACCATCACAGTAGTGTAGGTGGGGATTTCAACATGCTACATCTATATATACTTGTGAAGGGGACTATTGTACCAATTTTAATAGCAAATAAATTTCACTTTTATAATGGATTAGAAATAGGAACCTTTGTGTAATTACTCCTGATATATAATCCGAATAGTCTACATGAAACTTCAAAGTGTTACCTTTAATTTGAAACCTGGATTATGCTTCTACACCAAGAGGTTGCCACACAATAAGCCTTTTTTGTCAGTACTTCATATTTTATTATAACAGTAATATTCATATTATAAAAGTATGTATGTAGAGGGCGGGGACCTTGGCGTTCCGATCCTCGGCTGCAGAAGCTGGCTCTTGGGACGTGGAATGTCACCTCTCTGGTGGGGAAGGAGCCTGAGCTTGTGCGCGAGGTTGAGAGGTTCCGACTAGAGATAGTCGGACTCACCTCGACGCACCGCTCTGGCTCCGGAACCAGTCTCCTTGAGAGGGGCTGGACATTCTTCCACTCTGGAGTTGCCCATGGTGAGAGGCGCCGAGCTGGGGTTGGCATACTGGTTGCCCCCCATCTCGGTGCCTGCACGTTGGGGTTTTCCCCGGTGAACGAGAGGGTGGCCTCCCTCCGCATCCGTGTGGGGGGACGGGTTCTGACTGTTGTTTGCGCTTATGCGCCAAACAGCAGTTCAGATTACCCACCCTTTTTGGAGTCCTTGGAAGGGGTACTGGAGAGTGCCCCTCCTGGGGACTCCCTCGTTTTGCTGGGGGACTTCAACGCTCACGTGGGCAATGACAGTGGGACCTGGAGGGGCGTGGTTGGGAGGAATGGCCCACCTGATCTGAACTCGAGTGGTGTTTTGTTGTTGGACTTCTGTGCTCGTCATGGATTGTCCATCACAAACACCATGTTCAAGCATAAGGGTGTCCATATGTGCTCTTGGCACCAGGACACCCTAGGTCGCAGTTCAATGATCGACTTTGTTGTCGTTTCATCTGATCTGCGGCCGTATGTCTTGGACACTCGGGTGAAGAGAGGGGCGGAGCTCTCCACCGACCACTACCTGGTGGTGAGTTGGCTCCGATGGCGGGGGAGGAAGCCGGTCCGACCGGGCAGGCCCAAACGCACTGTGAGGGTTTGCTGGGAACGTCTGGCAGAGTCCCCTGTGAGGCGGAGCTTTAACTCCCACCTCCGGGAGAACTTTAAACACGTCCCGAGGGAGGCGGGGGACATTGAGTCTGAATGGACCATGTTCCGCGCCTCTATTGTTGAGGCGGCTAGTTGGAGCTGTGGCCGCAAGGTTGTCGGTGCATGTCGCGGCGGCAACCCTCGAACCCGCTGGTGGACACCAGCGGTGAGGGAAGCCGTCAAGCTGAAGAAGGAGTCCTACCGGGCTTTTTTGGCCTGTGGGACTCCGGAAGCAGCTGATGTGTACCGGCAGTCGAAGCGGCAGGCGGCTCGGCTGGTCGCCGAGGCAAAAACTCGGGCGTGAGAAGAGTTCGGAGAGGCCATGGAGAAAGACTTCCGTACGGCTTCGAAGCGATTCTGGTCCACTATCCGGCGTCTCAGGAGGGGGAAGCAGTGCAGTACCAACACTGTTTACAGTGGGGGTGGTGTGCTGCTGACCTCGACTCGGGACGTCGTGCGTCGGTGGGCGGAATACTTCGAAGACCTCCTTAATCCCACCAACACGTCTTCCATTGAGGAAGCAGAGCCTGAGGACTCTGGGTCGGGTTCTCCCATCTCTGGGGCTGAGGTTGCTGAGGTTGTTAAAAACCTCCTCGGTGGCAAGGCCCCGGGGGTGGATGAGATTCGCCCTGAGTACCTTAAGGCTCTGGATGTTGTGGGGCTGTGTTGGTTAACGCGGCTCTGCAGCATTGCGTGGACATCGGGGGCAGTTCCTCTGGATTGGCAGACTGGGGTGGTGGTCCCCCTATTTAAAAAGGGGGACCGGAGGGTGTGTTCCAACTACAGGGGAATCACACTCTTAAGCCTCCCTGGTAAGGTCTATTCAGGGGTTCTGGAAAGGAGGGTCCGTCGGATAGTCGAATCTCGGATTCAGGAAGAGCAGTGTGGTTTTCGTCCTGGCCGTGGAACACTGGATCAGCTCTACACCCTCAGCAGGATTCTGGAGGGGACATGGGAGTTTGCCCAACCAGTCTACATGTGTTTTGTGGATCTGGAGAAGGCATTCGACCGTGTCCCCCGGGGGATCCTGTGGGGGGTACTCCGGGAGTATGGAGTACCGGACCCTTTAATAAGGGCTGTCAGGTCTCTGTACGACCGGTGTCAGAGTCTGGTCCGCATTGCCGGCAGTAAGTCGGACTCGTTTCCGGTGAGAGTTGGACTCCGCCAAGGTTGCCCTTTGTCACCGATTCTGTTCATAACTTTTATGGACAGAATTTCTAGGCGCAGCCAAGGTGTTGAGGGGATCCGTTTTGGTGGCCTTAGGATTGCGTCTCTGCTATTTGCGGATGACGTGGTCCTATTGGCTTCATCAGGGCGTGATCTACAGCTCTCACTGGAGCGGTTCGCAGCCGAGTGCGAAGCGGCCAGGATGAAAATCAGTGCCTCCAAATCCGAGACCATGGTCTTGAACCGGAAAAGGGTAGAGTGCCTTCTCCGGGTTGGGGAGGATGTCCTGCCCCTAGTGGAGGAGTTCAAGTATCTTGGGGTCTTGTTCACGAATGAGGGGAGGATGGAGCGGGAGATCGACAGGCGGATTGGTGCAGCGTCTGCTGTGAAGCGGGCGCTGTACCGATCCGTTGTGGTGAAGAGAGAGCTGAGCCAAAAGGCGAAGCTCTCGATTTACCGGTCGATCTACGTTCCTACCCTCATCTATGGTCACGAGCTTTGGGTCGTGACCGAAAGAACGAGATCCCGGATACAAGCGGCTGAAATGAGTTTTCTCCGTAGTGTGTCTGGGCTCTCCCTTAGAGATAGGGTGAGGAGCTCAGTCATCCGGGGAGGACTCAGAGTAGAGCCGCTGCTCCTCCACGTCGAGAGGAGCCAGTTGAGGTGGCTCGGGCATCTGGTCAGGATGCCTCCTGGACGCCTCCCTGGTGAGGTGTTCCGGGCACGTCCCACCGGGAGGAGGCCCAGGGGAAGACCCAGGACACGCTGGAGGGACTATGTCTCCCGGCTGGCCTGGGAACGCCTTGGGATTCCTCCTGAGGAGCTGGCCCAAGTGGCTGGGGAGAGGGACGTCTGGGCCTCCCTACTAAAGCTGCTACCCCCGCGACCCGACCCCGGATAAGCGGAAGAAGACGGACGGACGGACGGACGGATGTATGTAAATATAAATAAATTAGGACTGTGAAATAATTAATCACACCCAAATAAAAGTGTTTATATATATATATATAATGAATGTTCTTCATTTAGATTGACCTTTAAACCATTAATGCTATTACTCCTTTTCATATCTATCTATCTATCTATCTATCTATCTATCCATATTATATCATAGTGTTACTTTTGGAATAAGTCTGATCCATATCTGAACTATGGATCTTTGCAAATGTTCTTGCCATTACTTCTACTTTTTCCTCATTTGTTACTGCTGTTCCTTCTTCATGTTTTAGAACTGGATATGTTCTCTCTGGTCTATTTCCCTTCATTTTCTTAATCGTTCCCCATACCTTAGCTATAGGAGTTGTTCTGCCCATTGAATCACAAAAATCTCTCCATTTTGTCTTCTTTGCCTTCTAAATAACTTTCCTTGCTTCTGCTTGATCTTTTTTACATTCAATATTTTTTTTTAAATTATGTGTTCTTTTCAAAACTCTAAAAGCTATCCTCCCTCTTCCAGTTTCTGCTCCGCTTAGAAAATCACGGGATGTGACGTCACATCCTGTGATGTGCCCATATATGGGCAAAATGGCCGCCCTGTTCACAGTTCTGGATGGTCAGAGCTCTGGATGGTGAAAGCTGTGACCAGATCATAAAATTCATTAAATCGGTAAAAATCAACGGTTTGCGCTAAAATTCTGAAAATATTCACATATGTCCAAGAGTGCTTTATCTAACTATGTGATTTTTTAAACGCCCATTGAAAAAAGCGTTTCAGAGAAAAAAAATATTAACCTTTATAGTCTTGCACATGTGAATTTCAAAGTCTTTTAAATAGTTCAAAATTGCCTGGATTTTTACCAAACTGAAGTACACATTAAGTCTGAATGTGCTTTACAAATAGTGGCCATTTTTATTGGGATTGAACAATATTTGTGGAAAATACATTGATTTCTCCATTTTACAAACTTTTAAAAAATCAGAGTGTGCAACTTTCAGAAACCTCAATACATGCAGTGAGAGAATTGTTACACCTTATTCAAGGAATACATCCTGAAAATCTGAGATCGTTACACCACAAAATGGATTTTTGGTAATTTTGTGAAGTTTTGAAGGTTTTTTTCACACTTTTGGAAATAGGCCCCGCCCACTTGTTTCAATCAGTACCATATTTAATTCCTGAGTTAAGGGTTATGACTGGAAGGGGATGAAGAAGGTTTTGTAAAAATCCGATCAGCCATTCTTGCGTAGTAGATTTCTTGACATCACAGCGCCCCCTAGTGATGGACGATCCTCAAACGCGGGTCACATGTGCAAAATCTTATTTGGACTATGTGTTATGAAGGACAGGTCAAAATCTGTTATGGTTTTAGAATAATCAGCAATTACATTTAGAGCTAGCTAGCTAACAATCACTTATTTTAGTGTTACTTTTTGAAAAAGTCAAAATTCAAAAATCTGCCGTGTTAACTTTTTTTATTTGTCCATGACACGCTTATATATGAAGTTTTGTGCAGATCGCACAAAAAATGTAGGAGGAGTTTAACAAGAAAGGTTTAACCTTTGTAGCCATGTAGCGCGAAAAGTAGCTGGGAAACGAAAGGTGTGCCAATTCCTTTTTTGATGCAGAAACATCCAATAAACAAAGTGCTATCAAGTTTTTGAGTGTGGGACCAGTAGTTTGGTGGTTACAGGCCGAAACGCATTGTCCTTTGTTATAGCGCCCCCTAGTTGTTGAGGGGTCTGAATTTCTGGGTTTGAGTAGAGGCACACATTCTGTACTTAGATACCTGATTCAATAGGTTCGTTATAAATCCGCTTGGGCTGCACAACGCGTTTTAATTCCGTAATAATAATAATAATAACTAGAACTGCAAGCAGTTATTAACGGGTTCCAAGCCCGTCTACGCTCCGTCCCCTTTGAGCATGTTCCTGGACTACAGCGTTCAACACCCTCATCCCACAGCATCTGGTTGAAAAACTGGAACATCTGGGCTTCAGCACACCCCTCATCACTTCCTCACCTCCTGACCACTGTCGGTCCGGGTCTGACAGACCACCTCTGATGTCATCACCCTCAGCACGGGCTCTCCTCAGGGCTGTGTCCGAAGCCCCCTGCTGTTTACTCTGATGACACACGACTGCAAACCCCAGGTTCACCCCCAATCACATCATGAAGTTCGCAGTTGACACAAACTCATCAACAGCTCAGCTGTGGAGGTGGTTAGCAGCACCAAATTCCTCGGGGTGCACATCACGGACAACCTCACCTGGTCTGTAAACACCACATCTGGTGAGGAGGGCTCAGAAGCGCTTGTACTTCCTGCGGAGGATGAGGAAAGCCCAACTGCCCCCGCCCATCCTCACAACCCTCTACACAAGTACCATAGAGAGCATTCTGACCATAGATATCCATAATAAAGGCTAGATGTCTTACGGCGGAGTCTCAAACGTCATCACCGGCGGCCATCTTGCCTCAGACAAGCTTTCTGGCGTACTCTGTGGTACCTAATGTAAGGTGAGTGATCAGCACGAACACAAATACTCTTATCTCATTGAATTCTTGACGGATTTACAAACAGTTTGGTTTCTTACAAACGTTATGAACGTGGCTATAATTCTTGATGCTTGAACATGTCGAAATTGCAGATTTTCTTGTCGAAAAATGACTTAATCATGCAGCATAGTTGTGCATCACGGCTACTTGCGCAAGTTATCAAGCCTGAGACCACTGGTCAATTATATAGGTTTTACTGACACCAATAACGATTGTATAACAATTAATCTTTGGTGTAAATTTGAGGGAAATCAATCTCACAATGGTCCAAAAAGATAAATGTTCCCTTAATTTCCCCATGGTTATTATAAATTATTTTAATATACCAACTCTTATTTCAGGATTTGTTGTGCGACGGGCTCTGAAAAAGCTGTCCTGTGATGTCTGCCGTGCCAGCTTGGTAACAGATGCTGCATCTGCCATCAAGGACCAGAGCTACCACCTGCTGAAGTTAAAAAACAACGGCGGTCTGGTGATTCCATCAGAAGGCACAGTGATGGTAGTCAGGGCAGCAGAGTGGGTCATTCGTCAGACCTCATGTACCAGACGATCACAGCCCATCAAAGTGCTAGAGGTCGTGTACATTGTAAGGAAGAGGATAGGGTCAGAGGATGTGTTTGTGCTCAGAGATCACATCGGAGAAACACAGTATGGCATAGACAGCCACCACCATACGCTGTTAACGTTGGTTGTGTCCTTGTTTTTTAAGTTAAGGCTGCACCAAATTGCCAAAATAACTAACCTTAGCTCACAGAGCAACAACATGCAACAGAAGCTCAATAAAACCGTCCTTTTCAAAGGGCATTAGCCAAGCTATGTTTTTTGGGTCATTTTTTAAATCTCTGTCTTCCATGTGTATACCATCACAGTAGTGTAGGTGGGGATTTCAACATGCTACATCTATATATACTTGTGAAGGGGACTATTGTACCAATTTTAATAGCAAATAAATTTCACTTTTATAATGGATTAAAAATAGGAACCTTTGTGTAATTACTCCTGATATATAATCCGAATAGTCTACATGAAACTTCAAAGTGTTACCTTTAATTTGAAACCTGGATTATGCTTCCACACCAAGAGGTTGCCACACAATAAGCCTTTTTTGTCAGTATTTCATATTTTATTATAACAGTAATATTCATATTATAAAAGTATGTATGTAAATATAAATAAATTAGGACTGTGAAATAATTGATCACACCCAAATAAAAGTGTTTATATGTATATATATATATATATATATATATATATAATGAATGTTCTTCATTTAGATTGACCTTTAAACCATTAATGCTATTACTCCTTTTCATATCTATCCATCTGTCTATTTATCCATATTATATCATAGTGTTACTTTTGGAATAAGTCTGATCCATATCTGAACTATGGATCTTTGCAAATGTTCTTGCCATTACTTCTACTTTTTCCTCATTTGTTACTGCTGTTCCTTCTTCATGTTTTAGAACTGGATATGTTCTCTCTGGTCTATTTCCCTTCATTTTCTTAATCATTCCCCATAACTTAGCTATAGGAGTTGTTCTGCCCATTGAATCACAAAAATCTCTCCATTTTGTCTTCTTTGCCTTCTAAATAACTTTCCTGTCTTCTGCTTGATCTTTTTTATATTCAATTAATTTTTTTAAATGATGTGTTCTTTAGAAAACCCTAAAAGCTATCCTCCCTCTTCAAGTTTCTGCTCCGCTTAGAAAAAACACGGGATGTGACGTCACTTCCTGTGATGTGCCCAAATATGGGCAAAATGGCCGCCCTGTTCAAAGCTCTGCAGTCAGAGCTCTGGATGATGAGAGCTGTGAACTGATCACAAACTTCATAAATTCGTTAATAATCAACGGTTTGCTCTAAAATTCTGAAAATATTCATGGATCTCAAAGAGTGCTTTATCTAACCACAGGATTTTTTTTATGGTCATTAAAAAAATGGATTCAGAGAAATAAAATATTAAACTTTATAGTCTTGTACCATTTATTTTCAAAGTCTTGTAAATTGGTCAAACTCGCCTGGATTTTTACCAAACTGAAATCCATGTTTATTCTGCATGTGCTTTACAAATAGAGGCCATATTTTGGGGGGTTGAACAATATTTGTGGAAAATACATTGATTTCTCCATTTTACAAACTTTTAAAAATTCAGAGTGTAGCACGTCAAAAAAAAACAATACATGCAGTGAGAGAATTGTTACACCTTATTCACGGAATACATCCTGAAAATCTGGGATCAAAAAATTGATTTTAAAGCATTTTTTATTCTTTACTTTATTGCTTTTATTATTCTCCAGGTTTTTTTACACTTTTGGAAATAGGCCCCGCCCACTTGTTTTAATCATTACCATATTTAATACCTGAGTTCAGGGGTATGACTGGAAGGGGATGAAGAAGGTTTTGTAAAAATCCGATCAGCCATTCTTGCGTAGTAGATTTCTTGACATCACAGCGCCCCCTAGTGATGGACAATCCTCAAACGCGGGTCACATGTGCAAAATCTTATTTGGACTATGGGTTATGAAGGACATGTCAAAATCTGTTATGGTTTTAGAATAATCAGCAATTACATTTAGAGCTAGCTAGCTAACAATCACTTATTTTAGCGTTACTTTCCGAAAAAGTAAAAATTCAAAAATCCGCCGCGTTAACTTTTTTTATTTGTCCATTACGTGGTTATATATGGAGTTTTGCGCGGATTGCATAAAAAAATGTAGGAGGAGTTTAACAAGAAAGGTTTAACCTTTGTAGCCATGTAGCGCGAAAACTAGCTGGGAAACGAAGGGTGTGCCAATTCCCTTTATTTTGCAGAATCATCCAATAAACAAAGTGATGTGAAGTTTTTGAGTGTGGGACCAGTAGTTTGGTGGTTATAGGCCAAAACGCATTGTCCTTTGTTATAGCGCCCCCTAGTTGTTGAGGGGTCTGATTTTCTGGGTTTGAGTAGCGGTGCACATTCTGTACTTGGATACCTGATTCAATAGGTTCGTTACAAATCCGCATGGGCCGCCCAACGCGTTTTAGCGGAGAATAATAATTACCCGTAATAATAAATAATTTAAAAACAGACGAAAAACAATAGGGTTCTCTGCTCACAGAGCAGACGAACGGCATAGCCGTTCGCCTGCGCTGCGGGCTTGGAACCCTAATAACTAGAACTGCAAGCAGTTATTAACGGGTTCCAAGCCCGTCTACGCTCCGCCCCCTTTGAGCATGTTCCTGGACTACAGCGTTCAACACCCTCATCCCAGAGCATCTGGTTGAAAAACTGGAACATCTGGGCTTCAGCACACCCCTCATCACTTCCTCACCTCCTGACCACTGTCGGTCCGGGTCTGACAGACCACCTCTGATGTCATCACCCTCAGCACGGGCTCCCCTCAGGGCTGTGTCCGCAGCCCCCTGCTGTTTACTCTGATGACACACGACTGCACCCCCAGGTTCACCCCCAATCACATCATGAAGTTCGCAGTTGACACAAACTCATCAACAGCTCAGCTGTGGAGGTGGTTAGCAGCACCAAAGTCCTCGGGGTGCACATCACGGACAACCTCACCTGGTCTGTAAACACCACATCTGGTGAGGAGGGCACAGAAGCGCTTGTACTTCCTGCGGAGGATGAGGAGAGCCCAACTGCCCCCGCCCATCCTCACAACCCTCTACACAAGTACCATAGAGAGCATTCTGACCATAGATATCCATAATAAAGTAAGAGGCAGAGAGGGAGCGGGAAAGTCGTCGTCCTCTGTGGGCCAGGACAAACTTGTATGTTTTACTTAGTTTCAAGCTAATGTTTTAAATTTTATTATCATGTTACTGTAGAGTTTGTAGTCTTTATAACAGATGTTAAATGTATGCACGTTGCCTAAAGAAATGCTCGTGAGATTGGTCAATATTATACCCATGACATTGAAATTATGGCATTAATCAAAATTGATGTGTAAAAAATTTAGTTTTTTTTATTAACTTGTTAACTTTATTTTTTCCCTCATCCCATCCCATTATAATAGATTCACACCTGTGCTACCTGAGCTTCCTGCCTATCACAATGATCCTAAAATCTGTGAATACCGGAGTCCAATCCAGTACTTTTCACAGTACATCGATGACAAAATCTTTGAAGATCTGGCAGCTTTTACAAATCAAAGACAGCTGCAAACTACAGGAGTGTCTCTGAATACCACTAGTAATAGTAATAATAGTAATATCATCTTTATTGTCATTGAAACATACATTGAAACCTACATTACAACAAAATTTGTTCTCTGCTTTTAACCCATCACCCTTGGGGAGCAGTGGGCTGCCATGTGCGGCGCCCGGGGAGCAATCAGGGGTTAAGGGTCTTGCTCAGGGACCCTGAATGTAGGCACTGGGGATCGAACCGGGTACTTGCATCCTTCAAATGCATTTTGTTTTTTAGCCCAAAACAAAATGTTTTGGGCTAAAAAAAAACAAAGTAGGCTACCAGTCATTAGCAAGAAGATGACAAGGGACAGGTTCTACAAGCTAAGAAGCTCACTTAAGATTGTGAATGACCTGGATGTGACTGAAGAGACAAAGAAGTCAGACATTCTTTGGAGAGTCAGACCATTGCTTGACCGTGTGAGGCAAGGTTGTCTCAGCTTTCCAAGGTGTGACAAAGTGTGCATTGATAAGCAAATCATCCCATTCACAGGCCATTGCCCAGTCAGACAGGATTATCACAGCTAAAATATCCAGAGGAAGATGAAATGCAGAACTGCTTAGTTCTATGTCTTATAGTTTATTGTTGAACTAAATACATGTATTTTTTCTGTTGCAAGTATCAAACAACAGAACAAAGTTACAGAATTTTATTTGTTTTTATCAAATGTCAAAGTTCTTAGGTAAATATCACTTTCAAGACAATCTTTTTTCATTTTTTTATTTTCTAAAGCCTGTTCTATTTCCCCACGCAAATCGTCCTGTTGTCCTCCACAGTGGACATGCTATAAAATTAAAATTAAAAATATATTTAAAAAAAATAAAATTGTAATGTGTTTTTTTAGGTCCAAATACATGGGAAATCACACAAAAAAGAAATTGTAACACACTTTTTTTCTTTGGTTCTCAGGAGGATATATATATATATATACAGCGTTCACTGAGCGAGAGGCGGGGTTACACCCTGGACAGGTCGGCAATCTGTCACAGGGCAACACAGAGACAGACAGGGCAAACAACCATTGTTGCACACACACACCTAAGGACAATTAAACTAACAGTCATGTTTTTGAACTGTGGGAGTAAGCCGGAGTACCCGGAGTGAACCCACGCATGCACAGGTAGAACATTCTATTCAACTCCATGCAGAAAGACCCAGAGGATTTGAAAGACCCAGGAGAATTTGAAAAACCCAGGAGGATTTGAAAGACCCAAGAGGATTTGAACCCAGAAGGCAACAACACTACTCACTGCTTCACTGTGCAGCCTCTGTTTATGACAGTATCATGTAAATCTTAGGCACAAATAAAGTGTTACCTAAACAAAAGTAATTTGTATAGTAAGTATAACATCCACTGACTGTAAAATTACCTGTGAAACGTTTTCACACAGCCAAACTGCTTGTTGTTGCAACCAAATGCTATGGGGTTCGTTGTGAGAAGGGAGTAGCAAGATGGCCGCCAGTGACCTCTCCTAGTGACTGGCCGCCATCTTGCTACTCCCTACTCTCACACTTTTGCAAATATGCCCTTCCCACTTGTTTCAATCATTACCATATTTAATACTTTAGTTCAGGGGTATGCCTGGAAGGCAATAAAGAACGTTTTGTAAAAATCCGATCAGCCATTCTTGCGTAGTAGATTTCTTGACATCACAGCGCCCCCTAGTGATGGACGATCCTCAAACGCGGGTCACATGTGCAAAATCTTATTTGGACTATGTGCTATGAAGGACATGTCAGAATCTGTTATGGTTTTAGAACAATCAGCAATTACATTTAGAGCTAGCTAGCTAACAATCACTTATTTTCGCGTTACTTTTCGAAAAAGTCAAAATTCAAAAATCCGCCGCGTTAATTTTTTTTATTTGTCCATTACACGGTTATATATGGAGTTTTGCGCGGATTGCACAAAAAATGTAGGAGGAGTTTAACAAGAAAGGTTTAACTTTTGTAGCCATGTAGCGCGAAAACTAGCTGGGAAACGAAGGGTGTGCCAATTCCCTTTATTTTGCAGAATCATCCAATAAACAAAGTGATGTGAAGTTTTTGAGTGTGGGACCAGTAGTTTGGTGGTTATAGGCCGAAACGCATTGTCCTTTGTTATAGCGCCCCCTAGTTGTTGAGGGGTCTGAATTTCTGGGTTTGAGTAGAGGCGCACATTCTGTACTTAGATACCTGATTCAATAGGTTCGCTGCGGGCTTGGAACCCTAATAATTTAAAAACAGACGAAAAACAATTGGGTTCTCTGCTCACAGAGCAGACGAACGGCATAGCCGTTCGCCTGCGCTGCGGGCTTGGAACCCTAATAATAATAATAATAAATAATTTAAAAACACACGAAAAACAATAGGGTTCTCTGCTCACAGAGCAGACGAACGGCATAGCCGTTCGCCTGCGCTGCGGGCTTGGAACCCTAATAATAATAAATAATTTAAAAACAGACGAAAAACAATAGGGTTCTCTGCTCACAGAGCAGACGAACGGCATAGCCGTTCGCCTGCGCTGCGGGCTTGGAACCCTAATAATAATAATAATAAATAATTTAAAAACACACGAAAAACAATAGGGTTCTCTGCTCACAGAGCAGACGAACGGCATAGCCGTTCGCCTGCGCTGCGGGCTTGGAACCCTAATAATAATAAATAATTTAAAAAACAGACGAAAAACAATAGGGTTCTCTGCGCACAGAGCAGACGAACGGCATAGCCGTTCGCCTGCGCTGCGGGCTTGGAACCCTAATAATAATAAATAATTTAAAAACAGACGAAAAACAATAGGGTTCTCTGCTCACAGAGCAGACGAACGGCATAGCCGTTCGCCTGCGCTGCGGGCTTGGAACCCTAATAAATTAAAGGTTATCGCCACTGACAGGGAATTCTCTTTATGGGAAAAAATCTACCAAAAACAGGCCATTTCTGAGGTAACCGCAGGGAGCAGCATTACCATTTTATGTTCAATACCATAGTTTAACTTGGCAGTGGTTACAACTAACTTGTTTCTGTCATATTCGTTGCTGGAAGAACTTTAAACTGAAATGCTTGCAAACTCGATATGCGTGCATGTTTATTTGACGTTAACACGCGGTTTTTTGTTGTTGCTTTCTCGCGTGCATATAGTGAATGGCAGGGGAAAAACAAGCAAAAACACATGGATACTTTGAAACGAGAAGCGACTTCACCGACAGCGTTGATGCAGACCCCGCTCCGCTCCGCACAAAACTTGTTCCGTTCGCCAACTCACCGCCTCGCCTAAGCAAATTCCTGCGGGAAACACCGCCTTCCCCATGCCAGCTTTGTTTTTTTCCGGCCAGCACCTTTTATTCCTCTTTGAATCCGAGGCTTGGCTGACAGCGAGGTTATTGGTGCATTATCGCCACCTACTGTTCTGATTCAAACCCCTACACCGCAGCAACAGACCTTCACAAAATAAAAGCATGTGAGCAACATGCGTTAATGCGCATTAAAGTAAATATCGCCGTTAATGAGGCGGAGGGATATTTCAGCGTCACTTAGTTTAGACCACAAACAATCGACTTCACTTTCAGAAACAAGCCCAAAAAAAACTGCATCCCCACAACTCATGAAATATACAAGTGACTTTAGAAAAAATAACACCAAAGTTGCATAAAATAAGTGGGCTTCACAACAGTGAGCATGCTTTCTAAGTGTGTCGTATCCCTCCGCCGCTCTGGTCGGAACAGAAATGTTCCGGCAAATTCTACATTATGAAAAAGAAAAACATACCGAAAATCCTCGCTCTCATGTCATCTTGAAGACATTCTTCTTCCAAATGTTGGCTGCATATGACGTTTCTCTCTGGCCAGAAGCACGTTGGAAAATCCTCTCTCTTCAAGTAGGTAATCCAGCAAAACAGCCCATGAATCGGAAAGGTGAAAAAACTAATGTTTTTTCCACTTTTACCCGATGTATTGGAACATCCAACTGCTATGCACGTGAGCATTGTTGCTTTAACAATGGCTCCCGCGAATTTCAATGGGGAAGTCCTCTGGAAATCCGAAAAAATTGTTGATGATCGCAGCTGTTTCTACACAGGCTCCTATTGACTTTGCTTGGAAAGTGCGGAGAAATGCTGTCAGCTCTCCGCTTTTCCACGTCACAGGATGTGATGTCAGGCGGCCCTTACTGCCCATATTTGGGTAGTAATGGCCGCCCCCATACACAGTGATCCAGACGACAATTTATGTTTTAATTTTCATATTGATTAAAGCTAAATTCATTAAATAACCACGAACGTATTACTTTTAGTTATAGCTAATGATCCCCTGATTTTTCCTTGTTGACCGGACTTCTCCTTTAAAGTTATCTTCATTGAAAAAGTACAGTGCCTTTCCTTCGGTAGTATATATATATATATATATATATTTCAAAATTCAAAATATTCCCGTGGTTTATTTTTTAAGTGGGGATGATTAGTCTCCAAATGTCTGCGCAAGAGGGACGGTTTCATTGAGTTGTGCGATAACACCTTTGCACATACAACGCACTGTGGCTGAATAGACGAGCCCGTATCAACACACGTGAACCCCAGCTCAATGTATTTGTCATCATATTTTCGTCTTTTTACCGTTGTCGGCACTTTTACATCCACATGCTGACTCGTGGAAGGGGGCTCATCATCATCATCACCCTCACGGTCAGAGGCAATTGCAATGCTAGTAGGTAGGCTAGTAGCACGTTCACTGTTGCTGCTGGCGCAAGTGTCCTCGGGAGCCAAGTCTGGGTCGTCTCCGACATCCTCGGGACTATGACCTGGTGGTGTCTGTGCGGAGGGGGGTTTCACTCTTTTCAGCCATTTCTCCATATTTGTCCACTTTTGTATACTCGCTTTCATTCATTTCAAGCGACCATTCTCCACTTCCTGCCCGCCATCTGAATTTCGCGGGTCATCAGAATCACGTGATTGCAAACAACCTATCGGCAGGTTTTTTTTCTGTTGTAAATAGCGTACCGCGAGCGAGCTATTTTTAGAAACGTAACGTCACGATGACGTCACATCACGTGGTACGCAGTAGGGCAAGCTTGCATAGTCCGCAGCTGTTTCGCTGTAAAAGAGACGTGCGTTACCCTTGGTTTTACTCGGTAAACGACTGCTTTTTCCAAATCTAAAACCATGGTTTTTAAACATTGTTGCTATGGAACGTGCAACAGCGACTCGAGGTACGCTGATCGGCCGCATATGAAGGATGTTTTCTTCAAGACTGCCAAGGAGAAATGTGTGCGCTGGGTACACCGGTGCGGTCAGCCTACACAACAGTTCAACCCGGAAAAAGTTACCAAATTCACGTACATATGTAGCAAGCATTTTGTCGGAGGAAAGGGCCCAACCGAAGAACATCCTGACCCAATTCCAGCGACATCAAGTAGTGAACAGGTAAGAGTATTTTGGTGGCCGACATGTTAATAATGAAGGCGGCTGAGAGGGAGATGAGCGGCTGAGATCTCGCGAGAGATGTGCGTAAGTAAAATGGAGGCGTTCATGTAATTCAAATCAAACAAGCTAAGGTAAGAACGAACCAATAACTGAAAATAATACAAAGTAAAAGCCCAAACATTTACAACTGTCTTATTTTTTACGAGGGAACAAACTGGACGAAGAGACCGTGACGAGCCTGGAGTGCTACCTGGACGAGTGTTTTGATAGCATCGTGATGGGGAAGGCCCAGAAGCCTACGGCTGCTAGCACACCGTCACTTAAGCGCACTCGCTCTAATTCCACCAGTGCGTCATCTTCATCTACTCTGTCTCCCGACAGGAACTTCAGTGACATCTTGGAATCCATCGACAAGAAGCTTACCAGCCTTGACGCGCGTCTCGCCTTGGTAGAGGTTCTACATAAGGAGTTTCAGTCTTTGAGGGAGTCGGTGGAGTTTAGCCAAGCCCAGCTAACAGCCATGGCCGCGGAGAATGACGCGCTGAGGGGGAAGGTTACGGAGCTGACGGAAGGGATTATCCAGCTTTCCGGCGAAAATAAGAAAATGAAGGAATCCATTCTGGACATACAGTCGCGAAGTATGAGAGATAATCTCGTCTTTGCAGGCATCCAGGAGCAGCAGGGAGAGTTAGCCGAAGAAACGCTCCGGAACTTTCTCCAGCAGAAGCTAAAAATCCCGGCGGATCAGGTAAAAAACATCACTTTTCATCGAGTCCACCGGCTCGGAGGTAAGAAACCCGACAAGACCCGTCCTCGCCCGATCATAGCTAAATTTGAGCATTATAAACAAAAAGAATTTGTTAGAAGTTGTGGCAGGGAACTGAGAGGGACAGACTTTAGTGTTAATGATCAGTTTCCTAAGGAAATCCTAGATCGCAGGCGAGTGCTGTTCCCAATCAGGAAAAAATATATGAAGGACGGCGTTAAAGCCACCATATCGGTTGACAGACTTTATATTAATGGACAGTTGTTCAGGGATCAGAAGATCACCCCTTGGCTTTATTAGTTACACCACAGGTGGACTTAAAGCATGTTTCAATGACTTAAAATAAATAAATAAAATAAATAAATAAAAAAGGCGCACAGATCGGTACACGGTGATAAATGAAATATACGCACAGCTCAAGAGCACGTTGGTATGGTTGTTGTTCACGGTTGGGTACACAAGGCACTGGCTATGGTTTATCCCTTTTCACACTCTCTTACTCTTTGCACTTTTTTATTTTTTTGTGTATTTCTATCTTATTTGTCTGCTTCTTTCCTGATCATCAGTCAATCACAAGCACATCATATGATGCTACCTGGGTCTATATGTATGACTATTTTCTCAAGGGCATGCACCTTCTAACTTCTCACTCACATCTATGGCGAATGTAAAGTTTGTGACATGGAATGTGCATGGGGCTGGCACCAGAGAGAAAAAAATTAAGATCATGAACCAGCTTACTAGATTAAAGGCAGATGTTGTCTTATTGCAAGAAACCCACAAATCAGCTACAAATGCAAGTGAGCTTAATTCACCCGAGTTCCCTGATGTGTTTGCGGCCGGCTATAACTCTAGACAGAGAGGTGTAGCAATCTTAATCCACAAAAACGTTAGTTTTAAAATATTAGATAAAACTATAGATCCTGAAGGTAGATACATAATAATTAAAATAGCTATCCATAACCAGAAGCTATGTATTGTCAGTATATATGGTCCAAATGTTGATGACCCCTCTTTTTTCCACCAATTCTTCCTTGCACTTTCAAAACACGGGGATTGTTCACTAATTATAGGAGGTGACTTCAACTTTGGTTTAAATAACGATATAGACAGGTTGAATACAACAGGGTCTCAGCGTAGTTGGCAGTCAGTAAGTGTAGTCAAACAATACATGAGTGACTTTGGTCTTTGCGATGCATGGCGTTCTCTTCATCCTAATAGTAAAGAATACACTTTTTTCTCAAATGTTCACCATTCGTACTCTCGTCTGGACTACTTTCTAATAAGTAGCTCACTGCTGTCGGTTGTTTCAGAGACGGTAATTCATCCTATTGCTATCAGTGATCACGCTCCTGTTACTCTCACCTTAATTAATAAAAAATAACCCCACAAAACAAAAGCTGGAGATTTAATACATCACTGCTTAAAGATGAAGAATTTATAAAATTCATCAAAGAACAGTGGGCTTCATACTTAGAATACAATGATCAACCAGGTACATCGGCATCGATATTGTGGGAAGCTGGAAAAGCAGTGATGAGAGGTAAAATAATTTCTTTCTCAGCTCATAAAAAGAAAAAAGAAAACAAAAAGATTCAGGAATTAGAAGAAAAACTTAAGTTACTAGAATCCTCTCAAGAAGAAGGAAAGTTAGGTAAAATCCGTGAAGTAAAATTAGAACTAACGGAATCGTGTGGTGCGATTACTTTCCATCTATGTGAATCTCTGCTCTGTTTCTCAATAAAAGTGCTGGAACGTCATACCACCGTCTCGTCATTTAGTAAAGATGGGAACTCAGTTACTATTGTTTAGAATTCCACCCAAAACTCCCATAACAACCACTATATTGAAAAGCAAAATAGATTTCTAATACAAAGACTTCGAATAGAAAATTTTGAACATGGCAATAAGTCAGGAAGCTTCTTAGCTAATCAGCTTAAAATAAATAAGGAGAAAACTACTATATTTGCAGTTACAGATTCAACTGGTAATACAGTAAGTGAACCAGAGTGTATAAATAATACCTTCCGCGATTTCTACAAATCTTTATACACACCACAGATAAATCCATCAGAGAAGGATATTAAGCAATTTCTGGATAAAATTACACTTCCTAAATTATTAGATAACCAAAGAATGACACTGGATTCCCCGCTGACAACAGCTGAAACCCAGGAAGCTCTTAAAAGCATGCCTAATAAAAATGCTCCAGGTCCAGATGGATTCCCTACTGAGTTTTATAAAGAGTTCTGGAATATTCTAGCCCCAACGTTCCACAGAATGTTGCAGGAAATACAGGAAAAAGGTAGATTTCCAGCTGTCAGGGTTCTCTGTGTCTTGCTGCTCTAACTCTACTCCTCAGGTGTGTCTAGTTGGCTGAGGAGGCGTGGCCCACACCTGCAGCTCGTTGCAGGCGGCTTCCTCTGGCTTCTTAAGCAGAGCGCTGACAGATGGAAGACGCCAGAGCCTTAACCAGTCGTGGTACGACGTGGCCTCTGTCCCAACTCTCGGAAACCAGCTTGTGAGTTTTTGACTCTTCGTTTTTTGACTAATTTTTGGATCTCTCTGTTTTCGCCTCAGATTTTGGTGCTTGGATGCACTCACCTGTCTTGACGTCTCGTCCGAAGAAACAGACCAGCAGAACCTGTCTGCTCAGATTTTGCTCTGGCGCTCCCCTCATACTTCCTGGATGTTACCCAGCGAGGCCTGAGATCCCCTTTCCCGGGTTCTGTTGGTTCTGTGTTCACTCTGGTCAATCCATCTGTCAACCGTTGCCGATGAGGCTCGCTCAGGATCCCTCGCCAGTTACATCAGCCGTCCTCAGCCACTAGCCGCCTATCTCCAGCAACGTAAAGTCATAGAGTCCTCCCGACGCTACTTCTTCCCGGTTAGGTCCGCCCAGCCCAATGGTAAGCAGCGCCACTTCTAGCAATTCTCCGGGTTCTCCTTTCAGAGTTACTCACTCCCTCTCTCTTGCAGACTCTCCAGCCGTGACGTTCTGACCCAGCCGAATCGCCTGTAGTTCCGTCCATAGATCTGCCTGTTTCCAAAATAAACATCTTAAAACTGTGCATTGCCTCCCGTTCGTATCTGCATGTGGACTCGTCACCTGAAAACCATGACAGAAGAAGGCTCTGGCCACCAAAGTCCAGCGGATACGTTCGGGCGGCAGATAGCCGCACAGCAGGAACAGATGCAGTCGCTAGGTTTTGCCGTCAATTCAACACAGGAACAGCTTCAGAGATTAGCCGCTCAGTTTAGCCAGCTTATGGACACAGTCACTTCCGCGATGATTATGGTTATGCACACCAGTCCAGAGGTTCTGGACACAGATATGTAAGGACTTATCAAAGTGCTTGAGCTGTAAAATTACACCTTCCCCATCAGTTTGCTTGCTCGGTAATTTTGAGGAAAGTCCTCTGAAAAAAGAAATAGTTTACATGGTTTTCACTGCTTTATGTATCGCAAAGAAAACTATCCTCATGAATTGGAAAAGTAAAGAAAATCTCAGTATCAATCAGTATAGAGATCTTTTGTTGGATCATATTAATCTAGAGACAGCGTCTGCTTCCACATCTGATTGGTCTCTTTGGGCTCCTCTGATCAACACCATCACTTAATGGAATAGGGGGCGGTGGGTTGCTTCCTGCAGGGCGCAGTGGCTGGATGGAGGGGTTCCTGGGGCTCTGGGGGCACTTGGAGTGGGGCGCCTGGTGGATCCGACTCCGGGGTCTGTTGCCCCCATCTGGTAAGAGCTTGGGAGGCCTACGGGTGGCCTACAGCGGCCGCGTGCGACGCTCTTGGGGAACTGCGTGTTGACGGACGTGGGTTACTGACCTGGTAGCTGTGCTGCCGCTGGGTGGGGCCGGGGTGGGTCTGGGGGTCTGGGGCCCCTGGGGCGCGCCGCCCTCGGGCGGGGGCCCCGGCGGGGCCTCGGGGGTTCCGGTTCCGGGGAGTGTGCCGCTTTTGGTGTGGGCCGGCGTCTGCCCCTGCACGGGGCCTCGGGTGCGCTGGGGGGCCTCGGGGGCTGTTGAGCTGGTAGGGGGGCATGGTCATTAACATCTCAGGGCAGATGCTCTTCTCCTTCATTGGATAGGCACTCTGCTAGTGGGGGGAGGGGGAAGGAGGGGGAGTAGGGACCTACCCAGCCTGGATGTCTACTGTCGAATGTATGGTGAGTTGTTTGAACGTTAGTGTTGGGGAGGGATTAAATCTACAGGTGTGTGTGTGGGGGGGGGGGGGGGGGGGGTGGACGTTCTGGTGGGCTTGTGTCCGGCCCCCTGTCCCGGTCCTGGTCCATGTCGTCTTCCGGTGCGGGTTTCGCTTGGGGGGTGGGGTTTGGGATGGCTCGTGCCGGCTGGCTGGCCAGGGTCCCCCCCTCTTATTTATTATTATTATTATTATTATTATTATTATTATTATTTATTTATTTAGTTTTTTTTGGGGGGGGGGTAAAGCCAGTAGGCTTGGTGGGTGGGCTGGGGGGGGTTGAGGTGTTGGTCCTGGTGGGTGGTTGGCTGGCGGGCCCTGCGGCCTCTCCCTGGCCCCCGGGCTACGGTGGTGCCGCTGGCGAGGCCCCCTTCTCTGGGTGGGGCTTTTGGGGAGCGGGGGTGCCTATTGGAGTCAGTAGGGGAGCTGGCTCCCTGGGATAGCTTCCCAGTCATTTGCTCCCCATCCCCGGACTCCTCCCTCTGCCTGCTCCATCACGCCGCCACACATGTAGGTCCTGGGGGAGAGGGCGTTACTGGAGGTTGCCACTTTCCGGTGACGCCCCTCTCCTCAATTTTATCATGCATCTTAGACACTTTCACTTCAAACATTTTCTCAACGCACACTCATGTAGGCCATGGTAGGGGGGGGGGTGGGGGGAAGACGTCTGGGGGGGCTTATGTTGTGTGAGCCTCACCACGGACGGCTCCCTTCACCTCCTCTCCCACTTAGACATTGAGGGTTCTGGGCAGTTGCCCGGAGGGGGTGCGCTGGCAACAGCTTCCTTCCGGAGGGGGGGTGGGCTGTGCCGTGCACCCCCCTTCGGCGCTCCCAGTTTTTAAACGCACTTGAGAACAACATGCAACAACACAACATCTGAGCGGGCGTAGGGAGGATCGGGGTCTTTTGCACACCCCCGTTCTCCGATGGCGGCAAGGAGTCTGGGGCCTGGAGGAGGTGCGGGGTGTCCGGGGTCTTGGCGGGGGGCTGCAATGGGTAGTCAGCGGCTTGCCAGGTCTGGGGCTGACGCCTCCGCTCCCCCCAGGAGGGGCGGGGGGCAGGGGTTGTAAGGGTAAGGTGGGGGAGGGAGAGAGGGGGTTTATTAGGTATTTAGGGGGTGAGGGGGGTTCTGGCTGGGTGGCCCGTACGGGTCGTGTTGGCCCGCCCTCTTTGGGGGGCCCGGTCCAGGGGGCGTATGGTCCAGGGGCGGGGCCGGGCACAAGCAGTCGTATAGTCGATTTTGGGGTGACCCCCCCCTCTGGTCAGTGTTGGATGCGAGTGTTATGTGGGAATGTGTGTACAGCGTCTTTTTTTATCTGTGTGTGGTGAGTGGGGCACAAGGGAGGGATGGTGTGAATGTTTTTTTTTTCCAGGTATGGGTGTGGTCCGCTCCCTCTCCCAAGAACATCTCAAGTCTCCGCTAGGTGCGGAGCCCATCCCCCCACGTCCTGCCCTCCTCCGCTTCGTTAGCAGGCGCCTTGGCCCTCTGGCGCATTGGTTGGCTTTGGGGCGGGTTCCCGGGCGTGCGCCGGCCCACTCCCGGCGGCCTCTTCGCGGGGCCTGGCCCCCCGGGGGGCGGCCGGGGCCCCCCTCGCGGGGGCGGGGCGAGGGGGGCCTTGCCCCCAGGGCCCATGGCCGGGACCACTTCAGCGGGGCTGGCTGCCGGCGGAGCCCACGAGCTCGTCCCCGCGGCTCTTGGGGGCGTCGGCATTGCGGTGGCTGGGGGATTTCCTCGGGGTCGTCTCTGCTCCTTCCCTGGGGGGGGGTTGTAGATATCCTGTGTCGGCCCCTCCTGGGCGTCCTGCTTTGGGGACCCCTTTGGGAGTCCGGGGTTATGGGTCCCCTGACTCCTGCCTCTGTGCTCGGGGAAGGCGGGCCTTTGGTTCTCCACAACCACTATCAAGCTATTTCCTTCTAGATAATTTTCACCTAAACTAGTGCACTCTCACATCTCCCACAGGTGCTGGGTCCCAGGTATTAAGTGTTCACTTATATACAGTAATCTTATAATTTATTTATTTATTTATTTATGTTCTTTCACTTTCTTTTTTCAAGTATCACATTACACATGTCAGCTTACATAATAATATATATGATTTAGCAATGGCATCTAGGTGTATCGATTCGATTGTATCTGTTGCTTTATGTCTGTTGGTTGTGCTGTTCTTTTTGCATCTCTCTTTCCAGGTGACGGAGCAGACGGAGAAGGTTTTATCATTCTCTCTCTTTTATCTCTTCTTTCTTTCACCTCTACTCTTTTTTTTTCTTTTCTTTCTCTTTCACTTCTTGTTCTTCCTTTACTCTCCCATTGTAATGTTCATATAATTTGAAATTCTCCTTGCAGGAATCACAATAAAGCTATTTACAAGCATAAATCAAGTGGAGCACTATGGCGAAAGCTGTTCGCTCCACTTGTAAAAGCAAAATCTGTCGAGCTCTATCTGGCATTCAGACATCAATTCCTATTTCCACATTGCTAGACAGGACACTGGGGAAAAAAAAAAAAATAATAATGAAGCGCCTGCTACCATGATAGCAGGCGCTAACATGATACCCTGCTACCAGGATAGCGTACTCAAAAACATTTCAAATAAGACAAACATTAAACATATACCGATCCCTGGACGGTGATTACAAACAAAAAAACGCCCGACGACGCCATGACCGCCGCGCAGGAAAAAAACCCCCAAAGCTTACCGTTCGATCAACTCGGCCCGTTTTCCGGTCTTTTTAAGCCCTCGACACTCAAGCCATCGTTTGAACTGAAGGTTGGTGTGTTCTTCGACAGTGCAACCAGTAAACCGTGCGCCTGGAACATCGTCTTGCGAAAGTTTAACGGCTATAAAGTCGGTCAAGTCTCCCCGCCAGCCGCACACTCTGCTGCGCGCAGCTCCTCCGTGCGCTGAGGCGCTCGGCTCCTCTTCACCTCCCGGCCGCATAATGACCTCGGCGGCTACGATGACGGAGCCTCTCCACAGCGGCTGGACCCCGCCGGCTGCGATCAGCGGAGGAACCACACCCCCTCCACCGCCCGCTGATGACGCGAACAATAGTTTGGGAATAACTGTATTAGAAAAAACTATGGATGGATTATCTAGACACGGAGCAATACAGTTTTTGACTATGTAAATTGTGTATGACTTGGAAAAGGAAAAACTTTTTATAGATAAAGAATGTTTTGTTAAAATTCTCAGTTCGCACGCGTCCTTTACTTCCAGTGTCTAAGGAATGAACCGATATTGGATCTTTTGCCATAGAAAGTGGCTTTTTAGAATAAAATATAATGATTAAAGGCTACCATTTTGTAGAATATTCTTGTATTTCACTTTTACTTGTCCCCATGTTCTAGTGGGTCCCGTGGAGGCTCTGACAAAAGAACTAAGTAAATATGAAATTATTAAAAAGCAAAAATACATACTGTAGGACAGCACTTACGCTTTTAATTTGTCTGCTGCCTTTTGCCAGCCCTCTCTACTGGCTTTAGCAGACTTTGAGGTGTTCCCTGTCGTTTTAATTAATGACTCAAATTCGGCATAACCTTCCATTAAAAGCTCTTGTTCTGCTTGGGAGAAAAACTGTGCGCGTTCTTTGGCCACGCTGAACAGCCAATAGCAGCGTTGCTGATCATTGTTTCTACTATCGACACATTTCCCCTTTTAAACAATCGCATGAACACGCAGTTATCTCAGATAACTCAATCTAGCCATACTAATCATAAACAACAGGTGTGTTCGAAGAACCCAATTAACCGGATCATGGTTAGCCGGATGAAATCATCTTGGATGATTTCTGTTACCTTTGAAAGCATCATTTCCAGTGACTTATTTAGCCAAAGGGACATCTTAAGAAAACGCACCTTTAAGGACAATGCCACGGAAACCTTTATTCAAGCTTACTCTGATACTTCAACCTTGGGCTGCAACTCAGTAGATGAGCTAGTAGCTAACTTTCAGTCCAAAGTCTCAGACATCATTGACTGCATTGCTCCAGTTAAAGTGAAAGTTCTTTCCGGGAAGAAAAAATCTCCTTGGAGAAATGCTCCAGCAGTTAGAGGTGAAAAAAGGGAGTGTCGGAAAGCTGAACGCAGGTGGAGAAAGAACAGACTGCAGGTTCACTACGACATCTATAAGGAGAGACTTTACAGATATAACTTACAATTGAAAAATGCAAGAGAATCTTTCTTCTCTGAGATCATCAAAAAAAACAGTAATAATGCTCGTGTCTTATTTTCCACAGTCGACAGGCTAACAAATCCTCCTGTGTCCGTGACTTCCGAACTCCACTCCACCAGGGCCTGCAATGAATTTGCTAACTTCTTTACTGAGAAAATCCTAAAAATTAGAGGATCATTTTGTACTACCATATCAACTCCAGAACCAAAGCTGTATTCAGCAGGAACTATTTCTGACAAAATGTCCCATTTCAGCGAAATAGACCACAAAAGCTTAGAGCAGATCATTCAGCAGCTAAGTTCCTCTTCATGCAGCCTTGATGTTCTCCCCACAGCTTTCTTTTAAAAAGTTTTACCTGTCATATCGTCTGATTTGACCCAGATAATAAACACGTCCCTTCTGTCAGGTGTTTTCCCCCAGTGCCTAAAAACAGCAATTATCAAACCACTGTTAAAAAAGAACAATTTAGACAAACTACTACTCCAGAACTACAGGCCCATCTCAAACCTCCCCTTTATCAGTAAGATTATTGAAAAAGCTGTGTTTCAACAATTAAACACCTTCTTAATAACGACCAGCCGCTTTGACGTTTTCCAGTCTGGCTTCAGTGCTCACCACAGTACAGAGACCGCCCTTATTAAGGTGTTTAATGACATCCATATAAATACAGACTGTGGAAGAACCACAGTGCTGGTACTATTGGACCTTAGTGCAGCATTTGATACCGTCGATCACTCCATTCTGTTAGAGCACCTGGAGAACTGGGTCGGCCTCTCTGGTACAGCTCTCCACTGGTTTAAATCCTACTTAAAGGACAGGGACTTTTTTGTGTCAGTAGGTAACTTTACATCCCAGACGACAAAAATCACATGTGGGGTTCCCCAAGGGTCCATCCTGGGTCCCCTCCTCTTCAATATCTACATGCTCCCCCTAGCTCAGATAATAAAAAATAACAACATCAGCTACCATAACTATGCAGACGACACACAGCTTTACATCACCATGTCACCAGGTGACTATGAACCAGTTCAGGCACTCAGTAAATGCCTAGAAGAAATCAAGACGTGGATGTGCCAAAATTTTCTTCAGTTGAATAAAAACAAAACAGAAGTAATAATTTTTGGACCAATAGAGGAGAGATCAAAAGTTAGCACACAGCTTCAGCTGCTTCAGTTAGGAACCACTGATCAGGCCCGAAACCTGGGTGTAGTGATGGACTCAGACCTGAACCTTCAAAAGCATCTAAAGACAATTACAAGGTCGGCTTTTTATCACCTGAGGAACATTTCCAGGATTAAAGGACTAATGTCTCAGCAGGATCTGGAAAAACTAATCCATGCGTTTATTTTTAGTAGAATTGATTACTGCAACGGTGTTTTCACAGGTCTGCCTAAAAAGTGGATCAGACAGCTGCAGCTAATCCAGAACGCTGCTGCCCGCGTCCTCACTAAGACTAAGAAAGTAGAACACATAACCCCAGTTCTAAAGTCCTTACACTGGCTCCCTGTATCTCAGAGAATAGACTTTAAAATACTTCTGTTAGTCTATAAATCCCCAAATGGCTTAGCACCTAAATACATCGCAGACTTGTTATCAGCGTATAAACCCTCCAGACCACTCAGGTCTTCTGGCTCCAGCCTACTCTGCATACCTAGAACACGAACCAAACACGGAGAAGCAGCATTTAGTTCCTATGCTCCACTTATCTGGAACAAAGTTCCAGAAAACTGTAAAAGTGCTGAAAGCCTGAGTTCCTTTAAATCGAGATTAAAAACACATTTGTTTAAAATTGCCTTTGAATGTTCAAGTTAAACTGTTTTAAAATGTTCAATGTTCAAGTTAAACTGTTTTAAAATTACTTTTTTTCCTACATTCTATCCGTACTTGCTTTTATTCCTATATTTTAATCATGTAAAGCACTTTGCATTGTCTCTGTACTGAATTGTGCTATATAAATAAATTTGCCTTGCCTTGCCTTGGATGTCTCATTTGATCTCGGATGTTTTAAGCAACGTACGAAGAACGGGCCCCAGGTGAAACAGCAACTCTGTAATCTGAACATAAACTTTGGTCTGATATTCCCAGCAAAGATGAGGATTTTTCACCGCAGTAATCGTTTCCTCTTCCACACGCCATCGGAGGTGGAGGAATTTATACGGAAAACAAAACAACAAACTGACGGGTAATCACACTTACACGCTAGATGGCGTCAGCAAGGTTTGATAAGGATCAATAATCCATTTGATCGGTGATTCTGGACAATACGCATTTCGACTAAATGCCCCCTCATAGCACGAGTTCGTTAAGTGGACGTTTTTTTTCTGCTCCTGTTTTTCTAGGTTCAGTAACATAGCTAAGTCACAGAACAGAGAAGGGGAATCTGAGATTCCCACTGGTGGGAAATCTCAGGAAAGTTTTTTGTGTTTGTAAATGTTCAGTGTTCTCAAGGTGCAATGTTCTTCAAGTTGTAATTTGCAAGTTCCTACAGTTGAGACAAAAAACAGAGCTGATATATGGACATTAAGTAAATGAGTACTGAGTCCGTAAGAGGCCTGAGGAAATTGATCAAATTCAAAAGAGTTATGAATAGACTTAAACAACACCATCCAAAAAATTTTTTTATCCAAGAAACACACTTGCTTAAAAAAACGAAATTGCACGACTAAAGTCGGGCTTGCACTGTACGAGTTTTTCAGTCGTGGTACTTATATACATCTCAAACTGTGCGACGGAACCGCGGGGTTTAAAGTTTCTCACGACTACCTCCCGATCAGGAATCAGACGGTCGGTGAAAATCAAACATGTTTGAAATTCAGTCGGCCGTCGTGAGGTTTTCGTGAGCGCATCCTGCTGGTGAAGCAGAGCTACGACAGTTTACGAGCCATTTTTCCCCCAACCTCGCGCAAACAAGTAGATTCTGCTTCCGTTTTCCTCTCGGACAACACAGAACACCACAGAAATATGGATGTTACATATTATAACTAATCTACACTGAGAGTAAGTTCATATAACCACAGCAAAAAAGGTATGTTGGTGGAGACATGATGGACATAATGTTAAAGTCCAAAGAAATGTACACTTAAATGTATAAATTCAAACACCTTGAGGTTGAAATAAGTCACTACAGTCAACCTGCACCTAATAATTATGTGTAAAATTATCTGACTGGACTAACTGATCAAACTTGTTACTTCATTGTAATCACTCTATTCTGATTGCTGTCTACGCTTTTTCCCACAGCCTGGCACTGAGTCAGAGGACACTTTTGAGGGAGAGGAGGATCCATCCACTGTGGAAAGTGAAGCAGATGTATCTTCAGATACCATCAGTCCAGTGTCAGTGCCAGAAGAGGAAAGCAGTGTGCCTGTGACATGTCAGCCAGTGCAAAAACAATGGGTCCAAAAAAAAAACCTCAATCTGCTCAGCAAAGCCTTGAAATGACCAAACTTTCACTGCTCCAGCAAGTACAAAAAACTCTCTCATCTACTGGCGACCCTGCGGAGCTGTTTGGACAGCAAGTAGCCACAGAGATAAGAATCATAGAAGACAAAGTAGAGTATTCAAGGCTTAAAAGAAAAATCATGGATCTGATTTATGATGCACAGGAAGCATAGGCTTCCCGTGCATCGTATACACAGGAGGCCTCTGCCTCCTGTGTATATGATGCACGGGAGGCAGGAAGTCAGCTGCCTAGGCCATCATTGTATTCCTCTCAAGACTACCAGGCCCCATCTACTCAGCCTATGTCTTTTACAACAATGTTAAATTCTGATTAGCTGGTTTGTAAAAAATAAATGTGTCAAGAGAGATCAAAGTTGTTTATGTGACAGAAACCACTTTGGTTTTGGAGAATTTCCACATTTTGCATTTCTCTAAATATCTGAAGCTAATAGTTTTTGTTTATTCTTTACAACATAGATTTGTTTTAATCTACATGTTCAGTTTCTACACACAGGTTTGTCCGGGGTACGAAAGAGAACAGTCGAACTGTTCTTGATGTGCCATCTACTTCAATGTAGCACTGTTGGCACATTTTGTAAATAAAGGTTTTTCTGAATGAGTAAATCACTTATTTCCCAATAATGTACAGTAGTGTTTTCTACTTTGTTTTAATATTTCAAAACATGTTTAAGTAGGCTTTATAATAGGTAAAGTTTAAAATAAAATTGCAGGCGACACATCGTTGTCACTTGCATGGCTTTAATGACATCAGAAGGCTGCAAACACAAGTACTGACATTTCCACGTTTTCAAAGTAACACTCCTATTAGGTAGATGATATGGGTGTTTGTGAACTACTTCTGTTTATAATTTTCCATTCTATACACAGTGTATTCCAAAAAAAAAAAAAAGAAACACTCAATAGTTTTAACTTTGGTCCTGGACCTACACCATGTTTTCTTGCCATGACACGCTTCCTGCAGGTGAGACAAAGTATTGGCAGAGGACCTCCCTTTGTCTCTTTGCCTCCATTGATGGGTTGCGTGCCTGGCCTGCTGAAATGGACTGAAGTGCCCCCTCCCTCCTCCATGCTCCTTCAATCAGCTGGTTGTTAGCATCCTCTGAATCTACATAACCAGGTGGTACGTAGGCCTCAGACCTCTGCTGTCGGAGAAAGTTGTGGAGACAGAGACACGTGAACACAATGGTGACTACCTTGTCTGGATCCAGGCAAATGGTTGTTCTGAAAACCCTAAACCGATTCACAAGAATTCCAAAAGCATTCTCCACAACACGCCGTGCTCTGGAAAGACGGTAGTTGAAGATCCGCTGATTGTTGTTAAGGTTCCGAAAGGGATATGGTTTCATCAGATCTGGTCGGAGGGGATACGTATCATCACCAATAAACATGTAGGGAATCACATTATCCGTGCCTGGCAGGGAGTCATCGGGGGGGAAATTCAGTGTGCCTGTGTCCATAGCATCTCTAAGGTCAGAATGAGCAAACACTCCAGCATCAGACACCCTTCCTTGTGTCCCTGCGCTTGCATACACAAACTTGTAGTTTGCGTCAACAACTGCCATAAGTAGGATGGAAAACCTAGACTTGTAGTTATAAAACATGCTTCGACTGTTGCGAGGGGGTTGAATGAATACATGTTTCCCATCTATTGCTCCTAAGCAGTGTGGAAACTGCCATTTGTTTTCAAAGTCTCTGGCAATGGCCGTCCACTCAGAGTCAGTTGATGGCGTCTGTGGAACACAAAATATGATGTATGAAATACATGGAAACTTGGAACTTGATACTTGGAAAACACGTTTTTATGTCTTAAACACAGTTTTTTTTTTACCACATTTCACAAAGACTGGAGAAAAAAACTAATGACTTTTGGTTTACTTGTGGAACATATTTGAAAAATGTTCAGTAAACCGTTAAGCAGTATAAAAATAGCTGTAACAGAAATTTACCTTCAAGTAACCATCACGCAGCACTGTAGTGAGGGCTGTGCACGTTTCCATCACTATCCGACTCAGTGTTGTGCTTCCAATCCTGTATTGAAAACCTAATGACTTGAAGGTCTCGCCTGTCAAAATAAAGAAAGTGATTTAGATAGTTAGGTAGATTTAGATCAGGCGTCACCAACCTTTTTCAAACAGAGCTCCTTTATCGGTGTAGTGTCATAAAAAGGGATACAAAGATCTGTAATGTGGAACTCACTTCCTGGTGATTTAAAGTCTTACCAGTTTTAGTAAGACTTTAAATCACAACTCTGGTTATGCCAAAATAAGACATGTAACAATTTAAGATGTTTTTATATTTTACTGTATGCCTTTAGATGTTGTCAATATTAAGTTGTGCTATTTTAAGTGACTTATTAGTTTTAGTGGCACTTTTGAAAAAAGGCCATCTAGGGAAAAGTGTTGCAAAATAGCAGTAGCTATCGCATTATGATGCCAACATGGGACACCTGCCATGTTAATTTTGCCTATGTCTAGAATAGAATAAAGTGGTAGTATAAAGGACAGATGTCCACTCACTGGGCATTAGTAGCTGTAATTGTATGAACTTGGGTGAAGTGATTTATAATGTGATGTGGTTAAAGGATTTTTTTTGCATCATGTTCACCTCTGTTAAATGTAATGAGCAGTGTTGCAGAAGTGTTTTTTTTAAAATACACTTACCTGTTGCCAGAAAGCGTAAGGTCACAGAGAGCCTGTCCCTGGGGCTGATGGCTTTTCTTAGGTGTGTATCTTTCTTTATTATGTGTGGTGTCACCCTCTCCAGGAGATAAGAAAAGTCTTCAACCGACATCCGCAGAAGCTCCCGAAATCCCGTCATGTCATCTACCTATTGATAGATAGGGCTGTCATTAAATACACACACTTAGAACTTTGAATATTTATGTTTACATAATTCTGATGCTATTAAAGCCATACAAACGAAAATGACTTATGCAATGCAAATCTAAAACATGTTTAGTGTTTAGACAATCAGTGAAAATAAAATGCAGGTCGACATCACATCCACACATCTGGTGAAAAGGTATGCAATTCACAGCATAACAGTAGTTTAATTATAACAAAAGCAGGCTATAGACACCAAACATTTATTTCTGCATTTAACTCACTATCGTGACATTGTTGATAAACAAAGAGGAAAAGGCGGGGGTGTTAAATGTGCACAACGTCAGCTTACCTCAAGTTCTTTCTATAAAACAGACAGACCGTAGATGTCACGTTTCCTCAGCCATGTCTTTGTCCAAATACGTCCTCGCCTTTTCTTTTTAGGGCTTTCTGCACACAAAATTGCACTTATTGCCAAAGCAGCGCGTTTCTTTGCAGTAGCCATCGACACTTCCGTCTTCTTCTTCTTCTTCTTCCGTCTTCGTCTTCTTCTGTCTACGTTCGGACGTACAGTGTGAGCACTCCGGTCGCGTCCGAGCGTCGCGCCGTACACAGATTGTGAGCGGTGAACTTTAAACCCCGCGGTTCCGTCGCACAGTTTGAGATGTATATAAGTACCACGACTGAAAAACTCGTACAGTGTACGCCCGGCTTAAGAAGAAGATCAAGTATTTTCAAGCTCCTTCTCTCCACATGCTAGGGGGGTGGCAATTCTTATTCATAAATCTTTACCTATTTGTAAAAAAAAAGACCATCATAGATCCTGCTGGGAGATTCATAATAATCCAAGCCTCACTGATGAACCAAAACTTAATTTTGGTTAACCTGTATGGTCCTAATATAGATTACCCTGATTTCTACAATAATTTGTTTCTGTCGATTACAGCCCTTCATGGTGATGTGATCTTTGGTGGAGACTTTAACTGTACTTTAGATCCTAGTCTCGACCGATCATCAGGTTTAGACTTATCCCACCCTAAAAGTAGACGGGTTATACAACATTTTATGTCTGAATTAAACCTAAGAGATATGTGTAGAGTACAGAATCCAACAAAGAAAGAATACTCTTGCCACTCAACTACCCATAATAGCTATAGCCATATAGATTATTTCATAATTTCAAGATCTTTGGTTACCACAATTAAGGGTTGTGCCCAGTGTCCGAAATTAACTTCCTGATTCACCGGGCAAGTTGGCCGGTAGATGTAAAAAATCAACTGGCCAGGCATATTTTTTACCGGCCAAAATATTAGTCCTCACCAGACCTCTCAATTTTTACCAAAAATTAAGAGTGAGATTATGTTAATTTTTGGGGGGCGTGACTGACTGGACCCTGGAACAGAAATCTTTGTTTCCTACCTTTTATAGGAAAATATTAAGTTTATTATAAAAGGCACAATATGAATTATCAGATTCACATCCAGGCAAAAAAAAAAAAAACACTACAGATTATCATTATTCTATCCATGTTGGTCTCATTTGTGAATGAGGCAGAGTTCCATCAAGCCTATACGGTCTAAGATTTTTCCCTCAGCTGCAACACTTAAAGCACGCAGTGGTTCACACTGCGTCTTTACGCATAATCCAGCTGCTGGATAAACAGTGGGGAAAATGCATAAATGAAGACTGTAAAGGGCTCCTTTAGAGGGGAAAGAAGGAAAAATGGGTCTGAGCTAAAGCTCCTGATGTTACAAGTTCCTTAAAATGATCCTTAAAAGTGTGCACCTAAATTACACGTAACGTAATTTTGCACGCCTGAATTCAAGCGCAAGGAACCACGCCCACCGAAGCACCGCTTAAACGTAGTGATTCACGTTTTGAAGGCTGGCCACTGATAAAAGCACCTGGCTCCGAGAGGGGGGGGGGGGGGGGGGGGGCGCAGTAAGAGCGGTGAAGCACAGAAACACAGCGCACGTATTTAAAAAAATGCACAATAAATAAGAATGAAACTTATAAACAGACTAATTGGCATTTTAGACTGTATCTGGTTAGCAGATCTGTTTTCTAATCCAGCGTGCAGCCATGACTGGTTCTGAATGAAGGCTTTATCTGGGAGCCGCTCTCCCCCCATGCCTCCCAGAAGGCGTAGTTTAGACGGAGCTCTGGATCGACAGAGCTGTGAACGGGTCATCCGCAGCCCAGATGGGTTTTGTTATTTTTATGTTATTTTTAATTTATTTGGTACAAACATTTACTCGCCATGTGGCAGCTAGCCCTCTGAAATTCACTCGCCAAACGGGAAATTTACTCGTATTTGGCGACTGGCGAGTGTTAATTTCGGACCCTGGTTGTGCCTACAAAAGCATTTTGATCTCTGACCATTCAGTATGCATGCTTAAATTTTCACCCTTAAGTGCATTTAGACGTAATCCTTCTTGGCGATTAAAGCCCCACTGGTTGCAAATGCCCAAATTTCTGAAATATATTGAGACAAATATTGATGATTACTTCAGCCTTAATAAATCTGAGACTACAGCATCTATTAGGTGGGAAGCCTTTAAGGCTTTTATACGGGGTCAGATGATAAGCTACACAAAAACTAAAACTAATAAAACTATCAAGGAGATGCTAGAACTTGAAGAACAAATAAAGACTGAACTTGAGATAAATCTTAAGGGTTCTAAAGAAAAGCAACAAGAACTGCTAGTATTGAAAGCAAAATATGACAAACTATCTACTAACAAAGCGTCGACAGACATATTCAGATTGAAACAATCCTATTACGATCAGGGAGAGAGGGCAGGAAAACTTCTAGCGTGGCGCATTAAAGTTCTGCAGAATGAGAGGGCAATAAGCTTAAATGAAACCACAACTGCAAATGAAAATACTACTGATCCTCAAAAAATTTAAAGATATCTTTAAAGATTAAACTTATTACTCAAAACTATATACATCTAAAGGACACGTACCACAAGCATCACTTAACTCATTTCTTAATTCTATAAACTTCCCCTCACTTAGTGAAACAGCTAAATCAGAACTGGATATGCCAATAACTATAGATGAACTCTCAAATGCAATAAATAAATTAAAATCAGGAAAATCACCTGGTCCAAATGGGATCCCTTTGGACCTATATAAAATATTTAAAAACAAACTACTGCAACCCCACTATAATATGCTATTGGAAAGTTAAGCTTATACCACTAAAGAATTACCTCCTTCCTTGCAAAACGCAATCATAACAGTAATACCTAAACCGGGAAAATCTCCCACTAGATGCGAATCCTTCTGACCAATCTCACTTATAAATTCCGATGCCAAAATAATATCTAAAGCACTAGCAAATAGGCTTGAGAAATTCTTACCATCCCTTTCCGATCCTGATCAGAACGAATTTATAAAGGGGCGGTATCTTTCATGTATTGAATATAATTCATGCAAAATTTGAACACCCCGATACAGCTTTGCTCTCGCTTGATGCAGAAAAAGCATTCGATAGAGTGGAACATAATTATCTCTACAAAGTTTTCTCTCATTTCGGCTTTGGTAGTTATTTCATAAACTGGATTAAAATTATTTATAATAAACCTTCTGCCTCAGTGATAACTAATAACATTGTATCTAAATCATTTAATCTAGCTAGGGGCACTCGTCAAGGCTGTCCCCTTTCACCCCTTTTGTTCTGGGAATAGAGCCACTGGCTATTGCCATAAGGAATAATCAAAACATTGAATCTAAAATTGGACTATTTGCTGATGATATTATTTTAATGTTATCCAATCTAAATATCTCAATCCCTCAACTACTTAAAACTATCAACGAGTCTGGTTACATTTCTGGTTACAAAGTTAATGACTCTAAATCCACCATCCTATTTTAAAACAGGCTGGGAGAAACAACCCACCAATTCACACAACATTTCAGGTGGCAAAAAACAGACTTACTTACTTAGGCATAAAAATTACTCCAAATATAGATGATCTGGTTCAGGCTAATTACACGCCGGTGGTTAATTCAATAATGGAATCCCTCGATAGATGGTCTTCCTTGCCTATATCCATGATTGGCCGTATAAATACTCTCAAAATGAACGTACTCCCTAAATTCCTATATCTCTTCCAGGCTATCCCTCTTAATCCTCCCGACGTTTTTTTTTTTTTACAAAAATTCAAACAATCCTAAATAATTTTATTTGGAACAACAGACGAGCCAGATTACGTCTATCACTATTATATCTCTCATACGACAGAGGAGGGCTTGGTGTGCCAAATTTCAAATGGTATTATTGGGTTGCTCAGCTCTCTAGTGCATCCAGCTGGTTTTCAGCAACTGTTCAATCGTGGGTAAATATAGAAAATATAAACACCATTCCACTATCCCTAAATTCATATCTATACTCAAGGAAATGCAGAGTTATTGAAAAACACTCCAAACCCATTTGTTAAAAACACTATCCGAGTATGGTATGATGTACATAAATTCAAAAATGAAACACCAACACTATCCCTACACACTTTGGGTGGTCAGCATGACTGGAAAAGCGCTATATAAGTTCAGTCCGTTTACCATTTAACATTTATCCCAATTCTCCCCGATCTGGGGCAATATGACATTTGCACCAGGTAAGAAGGACATGGGTTTTAAAATATGGCACGCGAAAGGTTTATGCAAAATTTCAGATTTATTTGATAAAGGGATTATGATGAGTTTTGAAGATTTGAAACAGAAATTTGACATTCCAACTAAACATTTTTTTTAAATTTTTGCAAATTAGAAGTTTTGTCCTGGTTACTCAAAAATCTCTAACATTACCCTCTCTTACGTCTATAGAAGAACTGGCAACAAATTGCCATTCCAAGAAGGGCCTAATATACCGCTTTTACAACGCCATTAAAGACAGCTCCCAGACATCCTCAGAACACAAAAGAACGGCATGGTATGAAGACATGAAATGTAATATATCAGTAGAGGAATGGCAAAGGGCCTGTCTGAAGGCACAGACACAATCTATTAATACTCAATTTAAATGAATCCAATACAAATGCTTGATGAGAACATATGTTACTCCAACGTTATTAAATAAATTGAATTCCAACATTCCGGATACTTGTGTTAAATGTGGAGATAAAGGCAATTTGATGCATTGCCTCTGGGAATGTCCTGAGATTCAGAATTTTTGGAAGGAGGTCTTGGATAAAATTTCACTTATCACTGATACTAAACTTAATCCCTGTCCTAGGTTATGTATTTTAGGATTTTTTCCCACTCAAACTCAAATAAGTAAGGGTTGATCAGAAATCCATAATTTACTGTTTGGTGCAGGCCAAATATAATATAGCCAGGTCCTGGAAATCTGTAATCAGACCCCAATTAAAAACTTGGATGTCTACATTATCAAGCTCTCTTGCCTTGGAGAAACTCTCCTTTATGATTAAGGGCAAATATTGTGTGTTCAAAAATATATGGGAAAAGTTTTTGCTATTCTTGGAAAATATAAACACTCATGACAAAGGACTGAATGTTCTCTAGCTAATTTTTGCTTATGGTTTTATTCTTGTAATGGCTGTAAGTCTGTTGTCTTTATGTTAATTCCAAATGTACTCGCTTTCTTTGGGAAATGTACGAGGCTGAAACGCTGAAGTCGTGATGCCTGGATTCGGGGAGGACGTTGCTATCACCCCTCACCTGGCTTGTGGATTGTGATTAGATCTCTTGGACTGGATCTCAGCATACGCCACTGAGATATCAAACTTAAAGTACTTTGTCTCGCTGCATTCAACTAATGTTTGTCACCTTAAATGTTTGAGTTGTTGGTGTGTTTTCTTTCGGTTTTGTTTGGTATTTTATACATTTGTGAGTTACTTGTCTGCATGTCTTTTTTGAAATATAAAAGACAAACAGATTTTTTGAAAAAAAAAAAAGAAAAAAAATAGTGTACTCCCAACCAATTTATTTACCTTTTTCAAAAAAGAATTAAAAATAGAAAAATTTTTCCAGTAGTGATCTGGCAGTGTTGGCTTCATTTAATTGCCATATTTGGGATTCACAGCACTTTTATATGGATTTTAGTTAGAAAAGGATATATTACCATCCATCCCACTGTCCATCTATCTCATGGATGTATATTAACAGACATAAACACCCTTTTTCTTGTTAATTTTTACTTATGGTAAATCTATTGGGAGGTTTCAGGGACGGAGAAAAGGTGCAAAAAAGCAGCAGTAGCATCTGTCAGTGGCACCCTCAAAATGCTACAATGGCCACAGCACCTACCACTAATGTCAGCTCTCCTGCTACCAATCTCCAATGATGCCTGCTGGGAAAAATGGTCCCTCACTAGAAACCCCTTGCTCTTAGTTCAATCCATCCAGATTCTGACAAATCACAGAGTGCCTGGACTTCCTCTAACTTGATAGGTACAAATTCTAGAAAACTTCAAGAAAAATCACTGAAAGATTTCTGAGAAGTTGCTGTCCAGGAGCTAAATCGTTTTTCTTTTTCTTCTGTTTTTCCCTCTGTGCAAGCTTGCCTCTATTTGTGAGGTTTAGTAAATCTGTATAATATTTATTTGGATGCGTTTAATGTCTAGAGTAGGTAACAGAAAGAAGCACTGCCTTTTCTGTCAGTGGGTGATCAGCACAGGCCAAAATTGCCGGTACATTTTTCAGGGCGTGACCATCATAAATGTTAGACAGAGACAGCTGCTTTATGCCAATTATTGTACAGGCTGATTTGACAATATCTGACATTTGGAGGCTTTTTAGTTGGCAGATATGTTGAAGTCTTGGCTCAAACTCTTCTTGTGATTGTACCTCTCTACTGTTTCCACTTGTGAACCTTGATGGTAAGGGGGATTAGAGGGAGAAGTAGACAGTCACATCTTGTTTTTTTTTGATTGTTTTTTTTCCCTTAAAAAACATTCCAATCACACCTATTCTAAATTTTCACTAATGTAAATAGCCTACATGTTTCACAAGTCACATACTAAGTTAAATTGAAACTGCCACTTGTCTGTCCAGGTGAGGTATATTTCAAGCTCATCTGGTCTCAAACCACAACAAATAAACCCAGTTTATCTCGTTTTCATGAAAAGAATAAAGGTTTTATTTAAAAACAAATTGTGTTTTCCGTAATGATTTATTACTGTAAAAACAACCCATTAAGGTTGATCATTCTAGGTGTTTTAGATTTCGAAACAAAACGCATTACATGTAGTCAGAGTCATTAAATGCAGCGGAACAGACCTTGAATCAAGGGCCCAATCAGAAACTGTGAATAGGAGGCTAACTTCATAGTCGGCCTTAAATCTTCTCTTGGTAACATTGACTCATCAAGTGGCAAGTTCATAAGCCTCTTACCTGCTTTATTAGCTTCAAATCCGGCTTCAAAGTCACTTCTGTACCACATTGTCTTTGATTTCGGGGTGCAGTAAAACCAGAATCCGGTCAGAAGACCAAGAAGGAATATAGCTCACGGGAAAAAACATGAATACTGGCCCACACATGGCTTCATCTGAAACAACTACAACCAAAAGCTGGGTTTGCTTTTGAAAGCTTATCCATCAAGAAAGGTTCGCCTGTGTTTCCGTTAGCCAGCAGCTTTTTGAGCTAAAAGTCGTCTCCAGCATGAAGCTCCTCCTCCTTCTCCTCTGCAGCAGCAGCAGCAGCACAGGGACTCCCCATGTGCGGAAGACCTTTTTTTTAAAAAGAAATTCCTCTAACGTAATACACTAAAATAGAGTTAAATCCGAACACATTTTTTTAATATGTCCCTCATTAGTCCTTGTTATTTGCTGCATTGGAGATATTAATAAACTAAAGCCTAACACGTTCTCCACTTAAATGTATATGCTTTTTACCTAAGACAATGTCAATGGTGATCATGTCAGACACGGATGGATATTAACCTGACAACAGCCAGCTGTATGTCGCTCCGCCTAGCTCCACTCACATACATCTGGGACACCATAGACATGATATAAGAGTAGACGCGTCATAGACCCTTTTCACATGACGTCACTCAACTTCCGTTTTGAAGCGGAGCAGGGTATCTTTACTTCCGGCTACATGCTTTTACATAGAAAATTCGGGAGGTGAAGAGGTGTTTCACTGATAATCAGCGCGATTTCATAAGGTAAGACTCAGACCACAGTGTGTCGCATTGACTATCTTTATTTTCCTTAGTATTGGTAGCAATCATTGCTGTTATATAGATGCTTTGATCGGGACAGTAACATGTAGATCAAAGCTAACATGCAGCAGCTTGTTAGCTTACCTTACCAAACTTTTACCTATCAGTAATCAGCGTGATTTCATCAAGTAAGACTGAGAGCACAATATTAAACGTGTCTTATTGACTATCTTTATTTTCCTTAGTATTTGTAGCAATCATTGCTGTTATATAGATGCTTTGATTGGGACAGTAACATGAAGATCAAAGCTAACATGCAGCAGCTTGTTAGCTTACTTTACCTGTCATTAATCTGATGTAGATGTTATAAAATGATTACTGTAGCTTTGCTATTATAGAAATAAATCTTGTTCACAGAGTGAAAAAAGAGACATTTATCTGCTACATTGTTCCCCTTACTTGATTATGGTGACGTGTTATATATAATTGCAGTCACTGAATTAAAAAGATCTTATTCCATTTGAATCTTTTTGTTCATTCCTAAAAAAATTACCGTGGGTCTATTGGACAGTACTTCTGTTTCTGAATTTTCTGTGTATTATAATGAATTTTCTTCATAATATTATTTGCACTTATATTAATGCACTTTTTTTTTTAGTTTTTGTGCAAAATACTGTATATTTTAAGTAGAAGCCTGAAATTGTTTTATTATACTGTATTAGTAATGACATGTGCTGCTGACCTCTTAGTCAGATCAACCTTTAAAAAAGAGATCTTAATCTCAATGGGAGTTTATCTGGTTAAATAAAGGTTTTAAAAAGTATTATAATTAATCTATTTTTTCTCCCCTTGTGTCCATCTCTCAGCAGCATCATATCCACCAAGCATGGCACAATCACAGAGAAACTGCTACTGCAGTGTCCCACAGTGTTAGAAAAACGTTCCATATCTCGGTTTTCACGACTTCCCGGCTGATGCTGAGACTGGAGCCTATTGGGTGACAGCAATAAGAAGAGACGAGGGGCCGAATTTTAAAATCCTTCGCAGCAGCACTTACGCCTGCAGTCAGCACTTCTCTTCCGAGGACACCTATGTTTCTGCAAGTGGTCTTTAACAAATTAAACATCTTTCTTTCTTAAAGATAATTGAGTTATAAGTTTATTTAGCTATTCCCAAGATAATTTCAGTGGCTCACCACGTAAATTTTTATTAGAGCTGTCAAAATCAATTTGTTAATGAAAGGAAATTAATCTGAGAAATTAATTAATTTCTGCATATACAAATGGTTTTTAAAAATACTCACCTGTACACTGTAATCGCACACTGTCTCTTTCTACTGCATTGTTTACATTTCAATTGTTTACTGTTAAATCACTGCTGCATTTTATCCTGTAATTTACTGTAATTCTCAAGCTGTATGCAAACGGAATTTCGTTCTGTACGCACTCTGTGCATACATAATGACAAATAAAGTTGTCTAAGTCTAATTTGTCTATGGATGAACCCAGAACCACACACACGGGACTTAAAATGAAAGTCTTTATTGAAGGTTTGATGGGATGGAGGGTGATGTAACCAGCGAGGTAGAACTGCACGGGAACAGGGTGATGGTGTTGGCAGGAGCTGACGGCCCGGAGAGAGACTTCTTGGAACCAGGAACAGGCAGCAGGGTCCACAGCTCGGAAGAGAATTGACAGTTCAGGGAAGAACCCACCAGAGCTCGGCAGCAGGCTCTTCTGTAAGGCAGAGGGGAACCGGAGCAAGACAGCAGGATAAACAGGACAGGTAAAAGGTAAAATGGACAGAGCTGCTATGAAGTATCTATGTAATAAATAACTAAAATATATGAAGTGTGATGTCTGAAGTTTTTTAAAATCCATGTTTTTTTGGTCAGTTCCTGAAAAATAACAGTATAGGACACAAGGGGTTTGCCCCGACAGCAGCATAATCCATAAATACTATAGTGAACTGATTATTAGTGTGCATGCAGTGTGCATTCAACATTATTGACAGCGTCTTTCTCAGTCTATGATGTCCTAAACTATCACAGTTTTAACAGGAATGGGCAGAATTATTTTATTAATTGAGGCTCCAAATGTACTGACGAGACTGAGAAACACACTGAACCCACAGAGGAATTTTGAGGGATACTGCAAAGTCTGCAACCTCAGTAAAATACTACACAAAAAAAAAAAAAAAAAAAACGGGGGGGAATGAGGCTCCTCATTTTTATTCATAGAGGTGTGACAGCGTGCTCTAACTGTGACCAAGTGGCCAAAAGCATTGACACTGTTCCAAAACAAAGTATGAAAAGGCTCAACATTATACATCAACTATATCCCTGGTGAGACTCATTGGCTAAAAGCTGTGAAACAGATAAGCTTATATAGCAATAAAGCTAGCGTAGCAATATAATGGAGAAATAGAAAACTAATAAATGACAAAAGTCCTGTTGGTAGCATTGCTATCATTATCCTAGCATCTATGCTAACAACAGAGCTAAGAAGACAAAGCTCTTACCTTCATAATCGAAAAGGTATTGTTCCACAAAGAACTTGTCATCTTTGTCGAGTTTGGAGGCTGGTGTGGTCGAAAGCTTTTGTGCCAGTCTGTCCACGTCTCCCAAACGAAATTTGGGTAGATTGGTGAGGGACTGTGTGAATTCCCTATGTAAAAACACTGCTCGCGGAGAAAGCGGAAGTAAAGATACCCTGCTTCACCGCAGAACGGAAGTTGCATGACGTCACTGTGAAAAGGGTCTATTGGGCGGGTTCTGCCTATGCTGCGATGCGTCAGAGCGTCCGCCATCTTAAATGTGGCAAATCTGCAGTTACTCAGTCACTTAAACAGTATCAGAGGGACTTTAATCTCTGAATATACTTTGTATTCGTAGTATTTTTTTTTGTAATATTACAAGTTTATTTTCGTATCCCTTTAGCTTCATTCTCCTGAATTTATTCTCCTAAAGAATAATAATATTTAAAATAATCTAACCTGGCCCTATTACTCCAGGAGTGAAATAATTCTGCAAACTGTGATTATTCTGGAAATGTTCCCCCTTAATTCTCATAATATGATGTTTTTCTCATAACATTATCACTTTTGTGTTTGTTTGTGTATTTTTACTTTATTGACCTAGGACTTTTTTTCCTCATATTATTAATTTTACCTCTTTAATACTCACCCAAAAAGTCTGTTCCGCCTGTGACACGGTTTTATGAAATAATGAAGACCACAATGTTTAGATTTAACAAATTGATCCTTATATTCATAACACATACACACACAAATATATATATATATATATATATATATATATATATATATATATATATATATATATATATATATATATATATATATATATATATGTGTGTGTGTGTGTGTGTGTGTGTGTGTGTGTGTGTGTATTTATTGCAGCACAGCAATGAGGCATCTTCTCTGATCCACGTTCACAATAACAGAACTCAACTTTTTTCTGCCACATACAATATGGCGGTGACGTTGACGTGCGAACCTGCGCCCAATGACGCGTCTACGTATATATGTCTGTGTGGGACACCGCCGATAGAGAGTGATTTCTCCAACCAATTTTATGGTCTGGCCAATCAGGACGCAGGGCTGGAGTTTCATAGATGTGACGTAGTGGAGACGCGACCATGACGTGAGACTAGCCGTTTCTCAATATGCGTTCTTGAGCGTTCTCGTGTGCTCGTGTGCTCGTGACACGTCATCAGCCTCAGCCCGAGCACTGTTCCAATACCGAGAACGCCAAATCGAGCCGAATTCCCCGGATGTTGTTCTCGCCCGCCCTCTTTATCGAGCATGCATCAGAGCAGATGTAACAGGTTTAATTTGTTATGATTCCACTTGTCATTTTTCATTCTGCTCACTATATTATGGGGAAACAGCGCCCTCTATTGGTGGTCGGCTACGATAAGAGCAGTGTGTACAGCTACCTCGTTGCCATTATATGCAAGACGGGCACGAGGTGAGTTCTTCGCTGTTAGCACAGGGTAAAGTATGATGTATTATGAGCCATTGTCAATTGTATGATCCCTGGCGGGATGTATTTATGGCAAATGAGGTACTACGTGCATTTTATTATCGTTATAACACTGTGCTAAACTAAATATGTTTGGAAATAACAGCTAGTTGATGCTAATTGCTAATGCTGTTCCTCGTAGAGGTGCTGTGACTGCTGTGAAGAGCCTATATGTGACCAGTACATATCCTGTTCCATGCAGGTATTTGTTTTATTTTGCTGCCTTTCTTTTAAATATAAATGTATTATTGTGGCCATTATATGCAAGACGGGCACGAGAGGTGCTGTGACTGCTGTGAAGAGCCTATATGTGACCAGTACATATCCTGTTCCATGCAGATTAAATGCATCATTCCACATCTTCCGTCTCTTGGCCATCATTAAGACACAACGCGGAGGTATTATACTAGGAAAACACGAAAACAAGACTACTTCTATCTGGACCGAGCTGAACAAACAGACGGCCAAGTTCAGCCCGGTTACATTGGTGCCGTGACCCATTCTTCGGCTGCATCAGCGCGGGCAGGGGCGGATCCAGGATTTTTCAAAGGGGGGTGCGCACCTAAGGGTCATGGGGTCAAGGGTCAAGGGTCATGGGGTCGAGACAATGTGAAGCTAAATGACCAAAGAATGCCATCTTTACTCTTTCACACTAGCCTAATTATTCATCTAAGGGTTTTTTAAAAGGGCTGCACAGTGGCACAGTGGGTAGCGCTGTTGCCTTGCAGCAAGAAGGTCCTGGGTTCGAGTACACCCCTGGGTCTTTCTGCATGGAGTTTGCATGTTCTCCCTGTGGTACTCCAGCTTCCTCCCACAGTCCAAAAACATGACTGTTAGGTTAATTGGCTTCTCCAAATTGTCCTTAGGTGTGTGAATGGTTGTATGTCCTGTTTGTCTCTCTGTGTTGCCCTGCAACAGACTGGCAACCTGTCCAGGGTGTACCCCGCCTCCCGCCCAGTGAACGCTGGATATAGGCACCAGCAACCCCGCAACCCCATGAGGGATAAAGTGGTTTGGAAAATGGATGGATGGGTTTTTTAATTGATAATAATTTTAATGGATGAACATAAGTGGAATTAGCATGATTATCTTATTGTAATTGAAAATGGGTTTTTAAGTCAAAATTTCGTGCTTTTTACAGCATGCACAAGGTTAAAAAGTAGTTTGAAGAAAAAATTATCCTTATCAACAATTAATCAAACAAATATTTTCTTTATTTCCAGAAATTATATTTATACAGAAAATGAAATAAAAAGATAAAGGAGTTTTAAAAATATACATGTATTTTAACAATATATTTTAACCATATAAACTATATTAAGAAAAAAAAATACTTAGAAAGACCCAAGGACTTAAGAACAGTGTGGTATAGTTCAAGTGATAAAAGATTTTTTAACATATTTTAACAAGACAAACCACGTTGAGGAAAAAAAATCTTTAAAGTAAGTTAAACCAATGAACATGTATGGTGAAGTTAAGCCATAAGCCTATAATAGAACAGTAAGACTTAACAAAGAATATTGTTCTCTTTTACAACACCTTCAACTTTATGATGACGATGATAATGGGTTTATGAATGTCAACCTTCTGGGATGCTTCTGGGCAAATATGTCAATGATTTTGTTGATGTCTAAATGGATGTCCTTGTGGACATACATAAGTAGCAAAGCCACAAACCTTTTCTGTCCCATAGTCGACCTTAACAAAGTTTTCACTGCTTTAAGGCCTGAGTTAACACGTTCCACAGAAGCACTGGTAACAGGTATAACTGACAGAAGGTGAAGAATCATAGAAATGTTTGGGTTGCACTTCATATTTGTTATCCTTAGAATTTCAGGGAGAGAGCTGGGTTTTTCCTCTGATGATGACCACTTTGTGTGCCACAACTTCACTTCCTGCCTGAATGTTGATCCTGATGGTAGATCATCTTTATATGATGTAAAGATCTCTTTCTCACTCTCATCGTTCATCATATGCAAGTTGCTTGGCAATAGTTTTAAGCCTAGTATGTTTTCATAAAGGAGACCATTCTTAGTTTTAACAATAAAACGCATGTGGCACTAAAAGGTTTAAATCAGACAATACACACTACACAATAACTATTGTATGGGTGTCAATGTCCACTATTTTTTTTTACTTTACACTCTTTTTTTCATTACTTTTCAAAAACTGTGCAACAAAAATGTATTTTTAAACTTTCCCGTTACTGGAAAAAGTTTTCCTGAAATTGCACTACTTTACAACTTTACACAACTTGTGAGAACTCAATGTTTTTTCATTATCAAAATTTTTTAACGATCATCATACCTTTTTTCTGTGGGGAGAATATAAGATTAAGGTTGATCCATACTCCAATCTGGAAGGTGGCGGTAATGCACCTAAAAGTTGTTTGCCAACCACTATTAAAAAAGAGAAGAAGAAGAAGTAGTCGTAGAAGAAGAACAGGCTCGTCACTGCGCGCTGTTATTCAAGATGGCCACGACCAGTGCGGCAGAGAGTGATGGATTAATTAGTGATAGTGATGGAGTTTCATGGATTTATCATCATCATCTGAGAGCGATTTGGAATATATAGAAGACTTTCTTGACAGCAACCTGATTTTTGACGAAATCCCGCCCAGTTTGAGGCAAGGAGACCAAAAAGGAACGATGTGAGTTGAATCTGTCTGCTGCAGCAGCCATCTCCTTATTTTTGTGATGTTTTTCCACTCTTAACCGATGTATTGCAACATCAAACTGCCATGCATGTGGGCATTGTTGCTTCAACAATAGCTCTCGAAAATTTCAATGGTGAAGTCCTCTGGAAATCCGAAATAATTGTTGTTTATCGCAGCTGTAGGAGTGCAATGCCTCTGCTAAGAAACAACACAGGATGTGACGTCAGGCCGCCATTACTGCCCATATTTGGGCACTAAATGCCGCCCGCAGTATCGGTGATTGCGACGACAATTTATGCCGCGCCGGCGTCACAGTGCGTTCTAAATGAAAGGTACTGGCTCTTAATCGTAATTCTATGAAGGATGTTTAAAATTTCGGGCTCTTTAAAAAAATACTTTTGGTCTCCAAAAGGGGGGTGCGCGCGCCCCCTGCGCCCCCGCCTGAATCCGCGCCTGGGCGGGCGGCGTCTACTTCCCGGAGCCGTTCGCATCGGCGGTCCGTGGGCTGCGTCTACTTCCCGGAGCCGTTCGCATCGGAGGGCCGTGGGCTGCGTCTACTTCCCGGAGCCGTTCGCATCGGAGGGCCGTGGGCTGCGCATCGGACCCGGACGGCGGAGCACAGAGCCCCGCAGGGACACTTCACCGCCTCGGCAGTGTGGCGGTAACCAATTTAGTGAGTGTGGAGCTATTTTTTTTATTTTTTATTATTTTTTTTACCTTTTGCGGGTTGTAAAGAGTTGTCACTGTATTTAGTTTCACTGAGTTTTTGAGGTTCATTTTTGCCCCTGTATTTTATTTGAGAGTGCTCTGTCTTTTATTTGTCTGTTTTTGGGGACTGCGTATTGAGCCATGACAGGCATTAATGGTTTTGGTAGGGGGAGAGGGTTCACAGTTTTTACCCCGGTGCCTGCAGTTGGTAGAGGCAGAGGCACGTTTTTGTTTTCCCCTGAAACGTCCACACCAAAGCCGGACTATGGTGATTTGGGCCAAAACGTTAATGACACTTTTATTGCTCCACAAGCTGATGTTAACGGGAAGCTTTTGAGTGATATAGCCTCTAAGATTGGGCTTTCTATTGGTGAGAGTATTGCAACATGCATTGAGACACGTCTTGGTAATGCAGTGGGTTCTGGTGTAGTTGGGGCTGCAGCTAATGAGTCTACTATGCTGAATGTCATTGTTCGCCCTGATGTGAAGGAGCCGGTGAGTTTTAAAGGGGATCATGACTCATGTTCAGTTCAAGAGTGGGAGGTTTTGATGTTGTCATACTTGAAAAAGAAAGGCATCCCGGTAGCTGAACAAGCTGAGGAAGTACTGTCTAAGCTTGTGGGGAGGGCACGTGAAGTGGTTAAAGTGGGCATACGCAGTAAGCCAGTTTTGACTCTGACTGACGGACCTGAGCCCATTTTTGAGATACTGAAACAGCATTTCAGTGACACAGTGTCATCTACCTTGCCCTTAGCTGACTTTTATGCTACTGTGCCCCACGCTGACGAACACCCCTTTGATTATTGGCTGAGACTTAACAAAGCTCTTGAAGTGACGGAGGACTGCTTAAGGAGACAGAATAAGACTTTTGACTATCTTTCACGTGACTTGGCTGCCATGTTTATCCAGAACTGTCCTGATCCTGAATTGTCGCTTATATTTAAGTGCAAACAATTAAGCGAATGGACAGTGGCTGATATCCACGAGAAGCTCGTTGAGCACTGCAGGACTCGCAAGCAGCTAGCTAAGCACAGATTGACCTCTGCTCTGCTTTCCCAGCATCAGGAAGTTGTTGACTCTGTGCGGAGTGTGGCGCCCGTCAGCGCAGTTCGACCCTCAGCTGCTGTTGTCTCATCACCTGATGGACAGTCGGCTGAGAGCTCACCGGACCGCCTGGACCGGGTCATCGCCCTGCTTGAACGTGTTCTGGAGCAGCAACCACGTCAGCACAAGCTTCCGTACAAGTCTAATGTGCACACACAGAGGAATCTGCCAATGAGGTCAAAACCCGTAGTGCCCTGTGCTGTGTGCAGTGATGAAGGACACACTACTCAGTACCACTGCAGGTCCAATCATCTGTGCTTTAACTGTTTTGCACCTGACCACACACGAGCGGAGTGTCCGGGGGCTGTCGCCACAAAGCCCAGGGGCGCTGAGCCGGTGCGGCCGCAGGAAAACTAGATGGCCTGCATGTGGTGGGGGCAAGTGTTGGGCCTAAATGGGATCCCCTTGGTGCGAGTGGCGAAGATGACAGGGAGTCTATGTATCAAAGTGTATGTGAAGAGAGGGAGATGGGACGCACTCCAGTACTCCAAAACATTCAGAGACTCAAACTACATGACCAACTGTTTTACGAAGATGTAACACTGGGCGGGAAGGTGACGGTCAGAGCTTTACTGGACAGCGGATCCATGGCGTGCACCTTGAGCTCTAGTGTAATGCCCCAGTTGTTACGGCAGGGTGTTTTAAAGGGCTCCACCCTTGAGCCGACAAATACTGTGTTGATTGGGTGTGGGGGGTCCAGGACCTTACCTGCTGGCATGTGCGACCTGGAAATGGAGATTTACAGCTGCAGAGTGATTGTCCCAACGCTGGTTGTCGAGAACCAGAGTGATGAACTGATTGTTGGCAGTAACCTGTTGAAATATGTGATTAACAGGCTTAAGCTAAAGAGGGATCTTCAGGGCCAAAGCCCCACAGCGCTCAGTTGCGGTGATAATGCAGAGCAGAGGCTGTTAAGCTTGTTTGCAGGGGTGGAGGTTGACGATGACGTTGTCCCAGATGCGATTGGAACAGTCAAAACCAAAAGAGCTGTCACTCTGGAACCAATGACCGAGCATCTGGTTTGGGGCGTAGTGCAACGAGTGGACAATATGCTGGCTGGGAGCACAGTTGTTGTTGAGCCAACCGTAACTGGATCTAGACCAAGGACAGTCATAGTGGGGAGGTCTGTGTCGATTCTGAGAGGGGACGGGTGGCTACCGCTGAAGGTGATTAATCCATCAGACAAGCCAGTCACGCTGAGACGTAATGCTAAGTTGGCTGATGTGGCTACTTGTGACTCAGTAGAGCTGTTTGCTGGTTCCCAGCTCGGCGTCCAACAACAAGTACAGGTGCCATCTGACGAAAGTTCGACACATAGCCTTGTCTCAGAGACCTCCACCCTGCCTGACCATCCTCAGCCTAAGACACAGTGTGCCGGTAATTCACTTCAGTCAAAACTAAGTGAATTGGGACTGTCAGATGTAGACATTGAGTCATGTGAAGTTGCTCCAGAGTTTAAAGCAAGACTTGCTAGTCTTATTGACGAATATCAGTCAATTTTTTCAAGAGACAAGTTGGATTGTGGCAAAGCCACTGGTTGCCTACACCGTATCAGAGTTATGGACGAGAAACCATTCCGGATGCCATGTAGGCGTATTCCACCAACGCAGTACGAGAAATTGAGAGAGGCACTGGATGAGATGGAGGAGCGGGAAATCATTCGAAAGTCTTGTAGTGAGTTTGCATCTCCCTTGGTGATCGTTTGGAAGAAGTCGGGTGACCTGAGGATCTGTAACGATTTCCGCTGGCTCAATGCACGAACTATCAAAGATGCTCACCCACTCCCTCATCCAGCTGATGCCCTAGCAGCCCTGGGTGGCAATGCCTTTTTCTCAACCATGGACTTGACCTCGGGCTACTACAATGTTGAGGTACATGAGGCTGACCGAAAGTACACCGCCTTTTCATCGCCGTTTGGATTGTATGAATACAATCGGATGCCTCAAGGTCTTTGCAATAGCCCAGCTACGTTTATGAGGATGATGCTGAATATCTTCGGTGACCAGAACTTCATGAGCTTGCTGTGCTATCTGGATGATGTCCTGGTGTTCGCTCCAACGGAGAACCTAGCTCTTGAGCGTCTGCAGATGGTCTTCCAAAGGCTCCGGGCTCATAACCTCAAGCTCGCTCCAAAGAAGTGTCACTTTCTGAGGAGGTCAGTGAAGTTCCTCGGTCATGTCATCAGTGCCGATGGGATTCGGTCTGACCCCGACAAGGTGACTGCTATCACCTCCCTAACCGAGGCAGACCTTATGGAGGATGGCACAGATGTTCCTTCTCAGAGAAAGGTCCGCTCTTTCCTCGGCATGGTGGTTTACTACCAGCAGTTTATTGAGGGCTGTTCAGCAATTGCCAGACCGCTGTTTCAGCTAACCTCAGGCTCCAAGGGTCCACGTGGGGCGGGGAGAAAGCGTCGCCAGGTCCGCAAACAGCTCTGTGCCAACGACTGGACGGAGGAATGTAGGCTAGCTTTTGGTCATCTAAAGCAAGCCTTATTGGATCAGGTCGTGTTGGCTCACCCGAATTTCTCCGGGCACTTTTTGTTGTCGGTAGATGCCTCTACCAACGGACTCGGCGCGGTCCTGTCTCAAGTGCCTGATGGTGGTTCTACAGCTAGACCGATTGCCTTCGCCAGTAAATCGCTCAGTCACGCCCAGTCCAAGTACCCAGCGCACAGGCTAGAGTTTTTTGCCTTAAAGTGGGCGGTGTGCGACAAGTTCCATCACTGGTTGAGAGGTCACCGGTTCACCGTCTGGACAGACAATAATCCGTTGACCTATATCCTGTCCAAGGCCCGGTTGGATGCATGTGAGCAGAGGTGGATTGCTAAGTTGGCGCCATTCCAGTTTGATATCAAATACATTCCTGGCCCGAAGAATGTGGTGGCTGACGCTCTTAGCAGGGAGCCCTTTGTGCAGTCCAGTGCATCCCACCGCCTGACGAGAGTGCCCTATAACGACCTGCTCGCAGAGGCTGCTGCAGTTGGTGCTAATGGAGTGCAGGAGGCGTTTCGCTGGTCAGCCAACCCACCTGAAGTGTTATCTGAGTGCGGCCAACAGTTGACGCAATGTGGGGCAAATGTCAAGCCTGGCGGTTTGTCGTCACAGGAGGTTGCGGCTGTGCTACGTGAATGTGGGGACGGTGATCCGGTGGTGTGCCCCCATGCCCTCCTTCTGCCGCAGTTCCCGCAAACGGTGCTAATGACCCCGCAGATTAGCTCTGACCTGCTCACACATGATGTTTTGAAAGAAAAACAGAGGAGTGACACTGTCCTGAGCAGAGTGATATTCTTTGTGGAGAGGAGACGGAGACCCTCAAGGAGGGAACGTGTCAAAGAGTCTGCTGAGGTTATTAAGCTTTTAAGAAGCTGGGAGAAGCTTGCAATGAGAGACGGTGTTCTGTATCGGGTGACTAAAAGTCCTGTCACAAAGAGAAAGACCTACCTGTATATTGTTCCTCTCTCTCTGCGCTACAAAGTTTTACAAGGTGTTCATGATGAGGCAGGACATCAAGGACAGCAACGGACGTTGTACTTGACAAGACAGAGGTCTCACTGGCTTGGCCTGGCTCGTGAGGTTAAGGAATATGTGAAACGCTGCAGACGGTGTGTGGTCAGCAAGTCACCAGAGCCTGAAGCCAGAGCCCCCTTGGAAAATGTACGGACATCTGAGCCTCTTGAGCTTGTCAGTATTGATTTTTGGACTGCTGAGGATTCGTCCAACAGATCCCTAGATGTGCTCGTTGCTACTGACCATTTCACAAAGATGGCACACGCCTTCTTGTGCCCCAATCAGTCAGCCAAAGCTGTTGCACATCAGTTGTGGAACAACTACTTCTGCATCTATGGATTTCCCAAACGGCTACATTCAGATCAGGGAGCCAACTTTGAGAGCGCTCTTATCGCAGAGTTGCTGAGTGTTGCAGGCGTGCAGAAGTCGCACACGACTCCATATCACCCCATGGGCAATGGCTCGTGTGAGAGGATGAACCGGACCCTAGGCAACATGATTCGGGCGCTGCCTCCAAGAGCGAAACACCGTTGGCCTGAGGCCCTGAAATCCTTGACATTTGCCTACAACTGTACTATACATGAAACTACTGGCTATGCACCATTTCTGCTCATGTTCGGGAGAGTGCCACGCCTTCCGGTGGATGTGATTTTTGGATCAGTGCTCAGTGATCCAGAGGTTGTGGACTACGACAATTACATTGAGTCCCTACGCAAGAACATGAGGGAAGCTATGGCCGTAGCTCAGTCGATGGCAACTAAACAGCTCCGGCGTCACACAGATTTGTACAACCGGAAAGTACGTGGAGCACCTGTGGAGGTGGATGACCATGTGTTACTGGCCAACAAAGGGGAACGTGGCAAGAGGAAGCTTGCTGACCGCTGGGAAAACATTGTTTATGTGGTGGTCGGAAGGAATGATGAAAGTCACACGTTTAGGATCCAGAACCCCACCACGGGCCAAGTGAAAGTGGTCCACCGCAACCTGATAATGCCAGTGAACTTCCTTCCCCTGTCCCAGTGTGACACAGTCGACCAGGATGAGGTTGTGATGTCTCCGACGTCGAGTTCATTGGATCTCAGTGCCGAGAGGTCAGCTGTCAGTGATGTTACTTCTGACTCGGCTGAGTGCAGAACAAGGGTGTGGGTGTCCGAACTACCTTCAGGGGGAGGCAGTGTGTCAAATGCTGTGGACACTGATCAGTTGGTGGATCGGGAGGGGGAAATTGCTGATATCCAGTCCGGAGAGAGTGTCTCGCCTCAGGCTCAGCCAGCCGTTGTCCAGTCCCAACCCTCGGCTGAAGCTGCCTTGATGGACAGCAGTTTTAAAAACTCTAGTTGCTCTGTGGTTCCTACAACTTGCCCGGTGACTTTTACGGTACCTGACGCCGACATGCCTACTGACATGCCCTCTGACAGACAGACTGACATGCCTGCTTCTGATTGTACTGCGACAACTGTAGTTGACGGTGTGACTGACCGTAGATCTAGAGCTGGACGGTTGTTGAGACCTGTAGTTAGACTAGTTGAGATAATGCACCAGAAACCTGCATTAGTCGTTTGAGTTTTTTTTTTGGGTGGGGGGGCTGTGATGTTTTTAGTCCCTAATTTTGTTTTGTACAGGTTTTGCAACATTTTTGGAATGTTGTATTTTCTTTTAACTTGCTATTTGAGAGTTGTATTTTACAGTTACATGTTCATAGAATATGTAAATGGGCATATTTTCTTCTCCTATGTGTGTGGATAGGGTTTGGCCAGCCTTATCTCATACTAATCCTTAAGGGATGGTCTGTGTGACTGGGTAATTGTAACTGTAATTTTACTGAGATAACACCTCACATGCGGTTTTGGAAACGGTACGTGTGTACATGCTTCCTGTGCATTCAGATAGTGGTTTTGCACCATTTTTTTATTTTCATTTTTTTTGTTTGTTCTTACCTGTGGTTTTGTTGTACTGGTTCTCTTTTGTTTTTTTGTAATGGGACAAGTGGAATTCAGTAGGGGGGAGTGTAACAGGTTTAATTTGTTATGATTCCACTTGTCATTTTTCATTCTGCTCACTATATTATGGGGAAACAGCGCCCTCTATTGGTGGTCGGCTACGATAAGAGCAGTGTGTACAGCTACCTCGTTGCCATTATATGCAAGACGGGCACGAGGTGAGTTCTTCGCTGTTAGCACAGGGTAAAGTATGATGTATTATGAGCCATTGTCAATTGTATGATCCCTGGCGGGATGTATTTATGGCAAATGAGGTACTACGTGCATTTTATTATCGTTATAACACTGTGCTAAACTAAATATGTTTGGAAATAACAGCTAGTTGATGCTAATTGCTAATGCTGTTCCTCGTAGAGGTGCTGTGACTGCTGTGAAGAGCCTATATGTGACCAGTACATATCCTGTTCCATGCAGGTATTTGTTTTATTTTGCTGCCTTTCTTTTAAATATAAATGTATTATTGTGGCCATTATATGCAAGACGGGCACGAGAGGTGCTGTGACTGCTGTGAAGAGCCTATATGTGACCAGTACATATCCTGTTCCATGCAGATTAAATGCATCATTCCACATCTTCCGTCTCTTGGCCATCATTAAGACACAACGCGGAGGTATTATACTAGGAAAACACGAAAACAAGACTACTTCTATCTGGACCGAGCTGAACAAACAGACGGCCAAGTTCAGCCCGGTTACACAGACTTGTGCGTTTTTCAGACTGACCGCTTGCCCACAATGCACCGCGGCAAGATAACTTTTAGGCTTTTTAGAAATTAAAAATGTTGTTTTAAAAAAATTTCAGTAAGATTTATTGTGGTGTAGTATATAAATAGTTTTGAATGTTAAAGAAATGCTAAAGAACTGTGCGTCTCATGACGTCACAAGTACGCTTCTGTTCCAATACACCATACGTGCTGCGTGCTCGCATTCTTGTCAAGTCCGATATTCCTGTGTTCTCGCCAAGACCGGACTTGACGAGAACGCGAGTCCGTACTCGCGTTCTCGTGAATTGAGAAACGGCCACTGTTTTGATAGCAGTGGCGGCTCGTCGAGGAAGCAAGCGTTAGCATTGATGCTGCTATTTCTTCCGTGTTGTCCAATCTACCTAATATTGTTTCATTAAAAGAACATCAGAGGACGGCTCTGAAGGCTTTTGTTGGTGGAAACCATGTTTTCGCCCTTCTCCCGACCGGATTTGGCAAGTTTTGTTTTCCGGGGCGCGTCCGCTGCAGACGCGGACGCGCCCCGGAGCGGTTAGCGCGAACCATGTTAGGAGGCCTTTAGTCCTCAACGCGGTCGGCCCGGGATCGACTCCGACCCGCGGCGCTTTGCCGCCTGTCTTTCCCCCTCTTCCTGTCAGTTCGCTGTCAATAAAACGCGTGCCACTAGAGCCGCAAACACATAAAAAAAAAAGTTTTTTTTTTCCTATGTCGCTCTCATCAGCGTCACGGGTTAGCTTCGGTGTGAGTGGTTGAAATAGCACGTCGATAAAGATGACAGACAAGTGGCTTATCCAATCATATGCAAGGAGTTTTGATAAGGCCCAGCCTTCAGTAAAGGCAATTCCTATGGCGGTGTCCCAGATGTATGTGAGTGGAGCTAGGCGGAGCGGGTCCGTGTACCTTCAGGCAATTCAATTTTTTCCGGAAAACCAAAACGGAAAACGGAAACTACTTCCGTTTTCTCGTTTTTCCATTTAAAATAAAAAACGGGAAAATGGAAAACAAAGCCGTTTTTCCGTTTTAGTCAACAAAATTTATAAACGGAAAACCAGAAAAACTTAATGAAAAAAACGGCCCGTTTTTCGATTTTGCCCATTCATTTTTCCATTTTCTTCTTCGGATTGAAAGACGAAGACGGGTTTTACCATAGACATAATATAAGAGTAGACCCCGCATTGACTGTCGCTGCGCAGGAATTACGGCAGCCATCTTGGGGCGGTCGACTTGCTACCCTAACCTGCTGATTCAAGCTGAACACACTAATAATGCCTCAGCACTGTGCGGCTCATTTTTGTTTAAATCGAGGGACTATTTACGTCAGGGCTCGAGGAATAACTTTTCACAAGTAAGATGAACAGATATCGTTTATATTTTTGATTAGAATGTGATTTTTCTAAATTAGGCAGAGAGATACAGGTCGTAAGTCTTGTGACTTAGTCTCTCCAAAAACCGCATCTGCTCTGTGAAGGCATCAGAGCTTTGTTAGACATTAGTGAATAAACAGCATATATATATATATATATATATAATATATATATATATTATATATATAATATTATATATACTATATATATATATATATATATATATCTATAAAGAGAGAGAGAGAGACAGAGAGAGAGACAGAGAGAGAGAGACAGAGAGAGAGAGAGAGAGAGAGAGAGAGAGAGAGAGAGAGAGAGAGAGAGAGAGAGATCATTTGCAAAAACAGATAACTCCGTTTTTATAAATTAAAAAAACATACTTTTTATTATTTAGTTAAGGTGATACCAGTCAAACTAACCTACCTGATGAATTTGATCAGGTAAGAGCGACATAACAAAATAATGGCATCTCAAAAATACACCTTCATTAAAAGGACCCCCCCCCCACCTACACACACACACACACGCGCGCACACACACACACACACACACTTACTTACATTTTAGTTTATTTGGCTAAAAACGGAGTTATCTGTTTTTGCAAATGAACTCTTCATATATACAGTGAACCCTCGCTATATCGCGGTTCCCCTTTCACGGTCTCGCTGCTTCATGGATTTGCAATGATGAGCCGTTCATTACAGTTCTCAAACATAATCGATGGTGCATGTCGGTTTATTCCAAAAATGAGAATCTTCACCAGCATGTCAGTTTATAAGATTCTTTTTGCCCAGAAGAACAACAACTACCGATAACTATGTTTTTCTCACTAAAACACACACCTGCACCGCGGACTTCAGAAGAAAAAAAAACGCTACAGAGCGGAGTCGGGATGCAGCGGCTCAGTGAGAAGAGCAGTGAAATACATGTGAGTCACTATTTGTCCTACTGTACTTTGTATTTTTTTCATAATCATTTTTCATTTTCTCCCGTTCTCATACAATGACTCGGGTCGCAGTGGGGCGGTGCTGATCTCCGCAATTTGAAGCATTCAGTTCGTATTGATGATCAAATTAGTATTTTACAGCATAGTTATTTGTAAAAAAAAAAAAAACCGTTTATACAGTACTTTTATTTGTTAAACAAATACTTGGGCCTGTAAAAAGGTTTTGTTCTTTGGTTTCAATGTCCTATGGAGTATTTCATTGTATAATAATTGTAAAAAAAATAAAGGTTACTACTTCACGGATTTCGCCTACCACGGGTTCTTTTTGGAACGTGTGTATATATGTATGTGTGTGTATATATATATATATATATATATATATATATATATATATATATATATATATATATGTATGTATATATATATATGTATGTATATATATATATGTATATATATGTATGTATATATATGTATATATATGTATGTATATATATATATGTATATATATGTATGTATATATATATATGTATATATATGTATGTATATGTATATATGTATATATATGTATGTATATGTATATATATATGTATGTGTGTCTGTGTGTATGTTTTTGTATATAGTAATAACAAAAAAGTATTAAAGTGTATGAGTGGCTGTGTTTTGCAGCATACATAAATTCTGTCAGAATATTCAATTACTTTTAACCACACTAAGAACATTTAACTGCACTGAACCATTTGTTATAATAGCTATAGCTTTAAAGTTTTCAGAAAAAAAAGAACGTGAAAATTAGTTCGATAATCAGCAAGTATAGTTGACTTAAATTGATTCTGCACCTGGTTAACACATTACACTGAGCTGAGTTCTCGACCGCCCCAAGATGGCGCCCCTAAATCTCGTCCGCGCCTATAGGCGAGAGCGGTCGATGCGGGGTCTACTCTTTATATATGTCTATGGTTTTCACGGCTGGCCCAGAAGTGCAGAAAAATATTTCAAAATAAAAGCCTAGATGTACGCGTAACATAATGCAAGCCTGAAAAAAAATAATGAAGTGGAGAAATGTCTTTTGAATAAAAAGAGAACCTTTTTACGTTGCAACATGATAGTTTATCGTAAAAAACGTGAGCTTTATTACGTTATTGTGTGTTTTATTGTTTGGGGGGGGGGTGTAATGTCTGGGCAGGATAAAGGTTGAGATGAAAACCTTTTGCTGTTAAATGTGACAACAAAGATTATGTAATGTAAAAATCTAAAATAGCATGAGTATGGGGAAAACTCAGCAGCATGAACTTATTTTTAATCAGTTGAATGATTAAAATTTGTTTTTTGAAGCAGCAACATCCCTACCAGTAGTATAACGTCACCTTGTGGGGATTAAGCAGTTGTTTAAGTCAATAGTGTAACACTTCAATAAAATATTAACCACTTGGTCTCATATAAATGTGTGAAATAACCACAAATCTTCAATATTTCAAGCCAAAATAAATATTAAAAATTCTTAGTACCTTAAGGGAAATTTAAATATATTAAAAAAAATCAATCAAAAATATAGTAGAAGAATGTGAGCTGCTGGCAGGAAGGATCTTGAGGAGCTATCATCTTAAAGAACATGAAGAAGTCCCTTGCTCTTTTGATTCTTAACTGTGTTTTGGAGAGAAGGAAGTTATCCATCATCTTCGGCAGCTTATGCAGCATTTTTTTCTGGACAATCAGCTCAGCGGTTCCAATAGTGGATCCTCAGCACAGGACCAGCTTTCTGGATCGGTTCTTTCAGCAAATGAGCAAATAATTGCACTTTCTAAAACAGACTTAGAAAAGCTAGGCAATGCAGCTTATCTAGCTATTGGTTAGATTGGATCTCAGTGTCCTTATGAATAAGAATCTCCATCTATAGGCTATTCGATAAGGGAGATTGTAACACTTTTTTAGTAAAAATGTAATCAAAAATTTCCATCAAGGAGAGAGGAAGCACTGAGGAACTCCCGTGAAAGCATCTATAGATGCTTTTCTAGCCCAGACAGGGAACAGTTTAACTTTTTAATTAGCATCTTTTGTATGACAAATAGGAAATATATGAGGCACTCTATCCCCGTGGCAGTAGGGGATAGAGTGGAGGGTGCAACCAAAAAGTGGAATACTAGTTTTCTTCCTTTGCATGGTCAGGTCTCACGGACTGAGTGAGAAGAGGACAAGACATTGTAAGTTGAAATGAGCACCAATTGACGATTTCCCACTATTCCACTTTTAAAATTACCTTCATTCAGATAAAAATTCTAGCAGTTATACATATGGACTTGTTAAAGTAGATATTAAGGCATCCGGTAATACCTCAGTCATTGTTCTGATTAAGCCTAACATTAAGATAGAGCTATTCAATTCAACTCAATTTTATTTATATAGCGCCAATTCATGAAACATGTCATCTCAAGGCACTTTACAAAGTCAAATTCAATCATATTATACAGATTGGTCAAAAATTTCCTATATAACGGAACCAGCTGATTGCATCAAAGTCCCGACAAGCAGCATTCACTCCTGGAGAAGCGTAGAGCTACAGGGAGAGTCGTCTGCATTGTCCATGGCTTTGCAGCAATCCCTCATACTGAGCAAGCATTAAGCGACAGTGGAAAGAAAAACTCCCCATTAACGGGAAGGAAAACCTCCGGCAGAACCAGAACCGGGCTCAGTGTGAACGGTCATCTGCCTCGACTGACTGGGGTTACAGAAGACAGAGCAGAGACACAACAAGACAGACCAAAAAAGCACAGAAGCACACATTGATCCAGTAATCTGTTCTACATTAGATGGTAATAGCGGGTGATCTGTCTTCTCTGGATTATGTCACAGTTAACAGAACGCCAGACCAGGTGTACCTACTATGAAGAAAAAAGAGAGAGAACAAAAAAGTTAAAAGCTGAAATGACAACAGTTATTTCAATGCAATGCAAAACTGGAGAACAGTAGAAGTCAGTAGAGTGAGAAAATAGGCCCTGATGTCCTCCAGTAGCCTAAGCCTATAGCAGCATAACTATAGAGGTAGCTCAGGGTAACATGAGCCACTCTAGTTATAAGTTTTGTTTTAAGATTAGTCTTAAAAGTAGCATTAGAAAAAAAAGCTAGCATTAGCAAACATGGTCATTTGGGGCAACTTGTCACAGTCATTTTGGGGCAAGTTGTCACATGTAACAACTTACCCCAAAATGATCATTTTTAAAAATAATTTAAATCCATACATCCTACTAAAAATATTTTACTTTTTTTTTTTTACAGAAAAAAGAGTGATTTAAAAGAGAGGACAAAGTGAGAATATAGTCTGGAGTTATAAGAGAAAAACAGAGCATGGCCGTGCAGCACCTGACGTGATGCTGAGGGCAGTCAGGCAGGTGACCCTAGGTCACAAGTCGAACAGGAGTACAGCGAAGGACTTTAATGCCAATTGCCGTACTTTGAGGTGATACTGTAAAACACTCACACCAGCGGAAATTCAGGGTCAGACAGCTATCAATCAATGTTTCATAATATTTAATTTTATTTCATGTTATTTCATATGATGCATGTGCTCCTGGCAATTCAATCTACATAAGCTATGCCAACACTGCAACTCAGATGAGGAGTCTGACTCGTGAGATTTTCTTTTGTTCTTTTGTTTGTATTCAAAGTTTAAGTGTCAGTTTCGTAATGCATGTTGCATATTATTTCATGTTATTTGATAAATAGTAAAAGTGAGTTATTGTCATTTATTCACTTAACATTAAAAAATAACAACAAAATTTATTTTGCCCTTTTTTTATTGGTCGCAAAACCCTGTGTGACATCTTACCCCATACAGTGTGACAACTTACCCTTTGGAGGGGCAACTTGTCACATGGTGACAATCTCCATTAGATCGCTTATAACTCTGCACAGAAATAAGATATGAAAAATACCCGAATACAAAATATATACCTGAGACTTTGCTCTTTCATCTGGTACATATGTTTTTTATATATGCTGTTTTGATTCCAATATTTATGTATGAGTGAAAAAGTGTGACAACTAGCCCCGGTCTCCCCTATTTGTTTTTGTTGTGGGTGAAGATAAATCAATTAAATCAATAAAAAAAATCTTTGTTTCTCTGTTAGCTTCAACAATATGTACTGTTCACTAAAAACAAGACACATATAGACAGTAATCCTATGCGAAGGTGGGTTTTGCTTGATGAGAAAAATCTTCATCAAATAAACTTTGCTTCTATATTTTTGGTTTACAGCATCTGATCATCCTTTGTGTTTCATGTTCCACCAATAAAACACACAATAATGTAATAAAGCTCACGTATCTACAATAAACTATCAAGTTGCAACGTAAAAGGGTCCTCTTTTTATTCAAAAGACATTTCTCCGCTTCATAATTTTTTTCAGGCTTGCATTATGTTACGCGTACATTTAGGCTTTTATTTTGAAATATTTTCCGGCACTTCCGGGCCATCCGTGAAAGCGTCTTCGTCTTTCAATCCTAAAAAGAAAATGGAAAAAAAGAATTGGCGAAATCGAAAAACGGGCCGTTTTTTTCATTTAGCTTTTCTGGTTTTTCGTTTTTAAATTGTGTTGAGAAAAACGGAAAAACGGCTTTGTTTTCCATTTTTCCGTTTTTTATTTCAAATGGAAAAACGAGAAAACGGAAGTAGTTTCCGTTTTCCGTTTTGGTTTTCCGGAAAAAAATCGAATTGCCTGAAGGTACACGGACCGGTCGTTCTAAAGACATTTTGTTCTGCTTTAACACTGGCAGCCTGAAAATTTTGGCGCTTTTTGGGTCCGTGTATCTTTTGGTCATTGGATTTTCGTTTCATAACCAGGAAGTAAAAAAACAAAAACAAATGGCCGTTTTATTTTTGTTTTAAAATACAAAAAAGAAAATCGAAATACAAAGCGTTTCTCTATTTCATTGTCAAAAAGGGAAAAGTAAAATTTTAACAATTATTTGAATTTCATTTTCTATTTCGGGTAACAAAAAACAAAAATGCTTTAAAACATAAACGAAAAAGAGGCTCGTTTGTTCATATTCCGAGACCGGAAGTGGACACTTATGCGTTGCAAAAGCACCAAATTTTTCAGAATAAAATGTCTTAAGAACCTTACGCAGATTTGATTTTAGACACGACAAAACAAGGCTTGTCATCCATACAAATCTCAGTGCAGATATCCCAGGTGAGAGGGGGAGTAAGACGATATTCTCTAAGAAAAGTGAGGCGATTTTCCAATGAACATGGCTGAGTTTACTGCGGTCAAGCCAGCCGCGACTGGGGACACGGCAGTCATGCCAGCCCTCCCTTGGTTTTGTAGGTCATGCGAGCACCATGCATTACGGTAGTAATGCCTGAGACTACTTTCCAAAATAAAAGCAATGTGTTTGACGTGTATCAACCTATTCTATTCTTTGTTTTGTTGCACATATGGACTTCAGTTAGTTTAAATAATTTCTTACAGCTTTATGTAATATTTCTTTATTATTCAGGCCTGCTGGTGAATATGGAAATATTTGTTATAGTCACTGTTTAGCCAGAATAATTACTAAAAAAATATCAAACAGCCTTAAACAGGCTTGCTGCTGCAATGACTCGGATAACTGAGAATTTGCACATATTATTATATTATATTAAAACAATTGGTTTTTCCAAGTGACTACTTTCACTTACAGACGACAGATTAAGATCTTGAGATGTTACTCATCAAAATCTCTATACATGATGTGGAATTTCTAAATTAAAGCCCTCCGAAATCTCTACATTAAGTCAATTTCACCTAAGTTGCTGACAATGTTGCAATGGTACATTTTCAGGGGATACTGTCACTTCAGCCTGACAGTAGAAAACATCCAGATGTTGCTCAACAAATTTCATCCACATCTGATGTGGAATGAAAATCTCTCTATATATTCACTTTGACCTAAGTTGCTGATAATGTTGCTACTAACCCTTATATTTTAAGTGAAAATTTTTGATTCAGCGTGACAGTAGAAGACCTCCAGAGCTGCTCAACAAAGCTCATTAAGATTTGATGTGGAATTTCAAAATAAAAGACTGTTCCAGCATAACTATATACACTATATTGCAAAAGTATTCGCTCCGCCATCCAAATTATTGGAATCAGGTGTTCCAATCACTTCCATGGTCACAGGTGTATAAAACCTGTGCATGCAGACTGTTTTCACAAACATTTGTGAAAGAATGGGTTGCTCTCAGGAGCTCAGTGAATTCGCTCCTAAATATTCCACAGTCAACTACTGTATCATAAGAAAATGGAAGTGTTTGGGAACGACAGCAACTCAACCATGTAAACTGTCGGAGTGGGTTCAGTGGATACTGAAGTGCATAGAGCGTAGAGGTTGCCAACTTTCTGCAAAGTCAATCAATATACCCTCCAAACTTCATGTGGTCTTCAGATCACCTCAAGAACAGCGCAGAGAGCTTCATGGAATGGGTTTCCATGGCCGAGCAGCTGCATCTCAGCCATACATTACCAAGTGCAATGCAAAGCGTTGAAGACACGTTCTTTGGAGTGACAAATCACGCTTTTCCATCTGGAAATCTGATGGATGAGTCTGGGTTTGGCGGTTGCCAGGAGAACGGTGCTTGTCTGACTTCATTTTGCCAAGTGTAAAGTTTGGCAGAGGGGGGATTATGGTGTGGGGTTGATTTTCAGGAGCTGGGCTTGGCCCCTCAGTTCCAGTGAAAGGAGCTCTGAGTGTTTCCACAGACTAAAACATCTTGGACAATTCCATGTTCTCAACTTTGTGGGAACAGTTTGGAGCTGGCCCCTGCCTCCTTCAACATGACTGTGCACCAGAGCACAAAGCAAGGTCCATAGGGACATGGATGGTTTGGTGTGGATGAACTTCACTGGCCTATACAGAGCCCTGACCTCCACCCGATAGAACACTTTTGGGATGAAATAGAGTGGAGACTGAGAGCCAGGTCTTGTCGTACAACATCAGTATGTGACCTCACAAATGCGTTTCTGGAAGAATGGTCAAAAATTCCAATAAACACACTCCTAAACCTTGTGGACAGCCTTCCCACAAGAGTCGAGGGCAGGTGAGTGAATACTTATACAATACAATAGAATGTATATTAGGTTTCTCAATGTATTGGAAACTAAATATTTTTTGTCATACACAGAGAAAAATAATCATTAATATGAATTACAAAAATTCCTAGCCAGTCTAAGAAGAAAGCACACAGAACATTTTTGTTGTTGTTTTGATTTTTTCTATGATTTGGACAAAAGAGACTGAGTGGAACTTTGTCTTATTTGTTATTGGCTGAATTAATGTATCGCTTAAAGCCTTGTTTTCTGGTAAAGAAGGATGTCCAAGAATCAGTGCGGGTAAGTAGGCCTATGACTTTAAGATAATACAACAGTTAGATTGGGTCTGGTATTTTCAATATGAGAAGCCATCTCACAAAGGATGACCAAAGTTTTATGAATACCAGGCTTGTTGAACTACAACATAAGAACATCGTCCAGCTTTTTTGTATATTTGTGAGAGCCCCCCCCCCCCCCCTCACACACACACACACACACACACACACACACACACACACACACACACACACAACCACACACATACTTTTGATAAACTTTACGGTTGTTTTATGTTTTTAATCCAATTTCATATTTTTAAAAGTAACAAATCTGTTTTTATTAAGTATTTATTGAACCTGAATGTTAAGGTGTGTTTTACATTGATCGCATTCTTCTTCAACAATAGCTGCATGCTACCCTTTCAGAATATTAACAGTGACAACATCAGATGTGGATGCAATTTGTTAAGCAACATCTGGAGATGTTCTACTGTCATGTTGAAGTGACAGTATACACTGAAAACGTACCGTTCAATATTGACAGCAACTTAGGTCAAACTGACTTAACATAGGGATTTTGGAGGGCTTTTATTTTGAAATTCCACATCATGTAGATGGATTTCGATGAGTAACACCTCGAGTTCTTAATCTGTCATCTGTAAGTGAAAGTAGTTATTTGGGAAAACAAATTGTTTTAGTTTCCCTGTGCAAATTCTTATTTATCCAGGTAATTGCAACAGCAAGCATGTTTAAGCTTGTATGCTATTGTTTTAGTAGTTATTTAGGCTAAACAGTGACTCTGACCAGAATATATTCACCAGCAGACCTCAATAATATTAAATAAAACTGAAAGAAATTATATAAACGAACTGTAGTCGACATGTGTAAAAAAATAATAATAAAATTAACCACTGAGCTATATAGCTCAGTGCGTCAAACACATTGCTTTTATTTTGGAAAGTAGTCTCAGGCAGTAGGAACCACATCCGGTCTCCGGAATATGAACAAACGAGCCATTTTTCCGTTTCTGTTTAAAAGCATTTTTGTTTTTTGTTACCCGAAATAGAAATTTAAATTCAAACAATTTTTCAAATTTTACTTTTCCCTTTTTGACAATGAAATAGAGAAACGCTTTGTATTTCGATTTTCTTTTTTGTATTTTAAAACAAAAATCAAACGGCCATTTGTTTTTGTTTTTTCAATTCCTGTTTCTGAAACGAAAATCCAATGACCAAAAGATACACGGACCTTTTTGCCACAAAAAAGTAACCACATCCGGTCTCGGAATATGAACAAACGACCACAAACGACCCTTTTTTCGTTCCCGTTCAAAAGCATTTTTGTTTTTTGTTTCCCAAAATGGAAAATTAAATTCAAATAATTTTTCAAATTTTATTTTTCCCTTTTTGACAATGAAAAAGAGAAACGCTTTGTATTTCGATTTTCTTTTTTGTATTTTTCCCCAAAACGGAAATACCATTCAATTTTCGGTTTCAGAAGTGGGCGTGGCTTTCAAGACCGCCGGTCCGGTGCCCTTCAAAATAAAGGCATGGCATGGAGAAACTTTCGTTGTGTTTTCTGCCCTCATCGAAACTTCTGTGTTTTAAATTAAAGCAGGTCTAATACATATATACATATATTTAGATGTAATATATATTTATATATTTTTTTTATAGCTACAGGGTTTACTCGGAATAAAGTCATCTATTGAGTGTCAGAGACATTTAACTGCGACAGGTATTTTAAATGACCAGCAGATGGCGCTGTTCATTAATGTGACAGTTAATCATCATATCCAGCGTATTTTAACACCTCATAGTCAATAAATGGAACATTTATGAAACGGTGTATTGTGTGTGGAACTTTATTTTTGTGGGGGAGAATTTTTTTACATATATATCCGGGAAAACAGCCAATATAAACAGGAGTGAGGTAGAAAAAAATTATCCCTGCATTTTTGCTTCTCAGTAACATTATTTTTGTTGTTGTTGTGTGTGTCATGCAGGACAGCAAGAGTGATGTCAGTAACTCTGTTTTCAAAATCTGACAACTATGAGATTGTCCCAGGATGCAAGAGTACAGCGAAAGCTTGTCCACTGCTTATGGGACTGATTTATGCCCTGAACTGTGCATACCCTCCTATTTTGTGCTACACTTTTAAAGTCCTCTAAGAACTCTTGCTGGAGATGGATCAATTTAAACTCTACACAAAAGAAAACACCCTGAAGTGAAAGTTACTGTCATTATTCTGTCTTCCTAGAGGAGGAAAATATTTCTGTAATGAATGTTTTAACTCTTGACAGTGTTGTAAACTTTTCACTACATATTTAAAAAACACTATTCCTCTTTGAATGTAAAATTTATCACTGCCCCATAAAGAAATTTAGAAATCGAATTCACACTAATAGTGGAGTTACTTATAACTGGCATCAAATATATTGTTTTAGTGCGTAGTGTAACATAATGCAAAAAGTCAAAAATGTTTACTTTAATTTCATGTCATAATTACATGAATTGCCTTTAAACCTTAATGGCACATTACTTAATTATGTACAAAAACTGGAAATATGTTATGTTCTATTGTAAACTTTAAGCTATTGCCTTATGTAACTAGTTTTTACATTTCATTCCACTTTAATAAACTTTGTTTTAAATAATGCTGTGAAGTTATTGAAATGTCAGCCTATGGTTCAGCTTGAATAAGTTTGAGATATTAAAAAAACATTTTTACCTTTCTAAATAACTTTAACCTGGGCAGTTTTTTACCTGTATGGGAGGTCTTTGAACTCCATAAATAATATGACATCTCTGCAACTGTCAGGAGAGAGAACTATACTGTCATTTAGTAAAATAATACATTTTGTTTGCCATTAAATTTGGTAATTGTTAGTGCACCATCTCAACGACTGTTTGATCATGAGCTATTCTAATGTTACAACACACTGGTGGTGAACACTTAATTGTCTCTTCAGTGGTGTAGAGAGGGTGTGAATAGTTCTTCACTTACAGCAGCTTGTGCAACATCCTATCTAGACTCGGCTCTAACATCCAGAGCTATTCACAGCACAGAGCCAGTTTCTTCAAGTCTATGTTTCTGCTGCACCAGCAGAACCGTCATAAACATTTTTCTACGTAAAAAGTTCTACAAGGCATTGCTCATCCTTTTTTCATTGTGTTCTGTTTTCTTTAAAAGGGATAAACACTAGAGTTATGTTTTAATGACTTCAAAACAAAATAGGAAGCACAATTCAGACAAAAATACAAGATGAAATATAAACCAATTTAATAGCTGTACTGATGCAACAAAAAACAAAAACAAGTAGTTAGCCAAAAACTTTTAACATATTGAACAATTTAATAGCTGTACTGATGCAACAAAAAACAAAAACAAGTAGTTAGCCAAAAACTTTTAACATATTGAACACGAACCAATCGAATAATAAAAAACATAATACATTAACATGAAATTTTAAGTATTTACTCAATTGACTTTAGGCAATTAAGTGCTTCTGAGAGTCCTGCTACTTCTGTGTAGCTTGGCAGGTCATCTCTACACTTGAGGCACTGATCAGAGTTGTTCCTCCACTCCTGAACACACTCCGCACATCCCACCAGGCTCCGACAGCAGGACGAAAACATGGGGCGAGTCATAACAGCTGAAAAAGGACAGATCAGTTTAATACATTCTGCATAGGATGCAGTTCTTCCAGGCTATGCATCTTAACAAAAAAAAACAAAAACTATATTCCACTATCATAAATGTACAACAGAAAGCACCTTGAGTGCCCCAGTGTGGTGAATGGGCCGAACTTATGAAACACTTTTCCAGTCAAACTGAAAACTCAAAGCTGTACACTGGAGCTACTTTCTCCCAATTGCACTGAACAACAAGCACACATCCATAAACCGATACGCAGAACGGCAGGCAACCCGGAGTTCAGTGTCTCGCACAGGGATCCATAAACATGTGAAAGGGAGAGGCTGTAATCGAACCCACATCCTTCATCAACTACTCAAACCATTGAGCCACAGTCATGGCATCGTCCATTTTGTCTTAGGTTACTTTTTTGGTCAAAATTAAAGAACAAACTCAAAACAATTTGCAATACTGACATGTTATGCATAGCTGACCAATATGTAAACACGCATAATGGAAACATTACCTCTGCAGATCAAACAGACAAAGGCCTGTTTTTTTTCTGGCCAAACTGGAGACAGGTTCCGGCTCAGGGTCACAAGATTATGAATATTGCTGGTAACCTCTTCTAGCCCTTGAGATGCCTCCAGCAGTTCCTCCACTTGTTCACGAAGTATTTTCACTTCTTCATTTCTGCATTTGGCACATTGAGCATTGGATTTTTTGCTCTAGTCATTGTTCTACTTAACTTTTGCTCTCATTACTGCTTTGCACACACTCTGCATTCTCTTGATGAGCTTCAAAATGTAGTCACCTGAAATGGTTTTCACTTCACAGGTGTCCCCTGTCAGGTTTAATAAGTGGATTTCTTGCCTTATAAATGGGACCCTCAGTTGTGTTGTACAGAAGTCAGGTGGATACACAGCTGATAGTTCTACTGAATAGACTGTTAGCTGCTTTTTTTCTTGCCATAATACAAATTCTAAGTAAAGAAAAACAATTGGCCATCATTACTTTAAGAAATTAAGGCCAGTCAGTCTGAAAAATTGGGAAAACTTTGAAAGTTTCCACAAGTACAGTGGCAAAAACCATGAAGCACTACAAAGAAACTGGCTGACATGAGGACCGCCCCAGGAAAGGAAGACCAAGAGTCACCTCTGCTGCGGAGGATAAGTTCATCAGAGTCAGCAGCTTCAGAAATCACAGGTTAACAGCACCTCAGATTAGAGAGCAGGTCAATGCCACACAGAGTTCTAGCAGCAGACACATCTCTAGAATAACTGTTAAGAGGAGACTGTGTGAATCAGGCCTTCATGGTAAAATAGCTGCAAGGAAACCACTGCTAAGGACAGCCGACAAGCAGAAGACACTTGATTAGGCTAAAGAACACAATGAATGGACATTAAACCAGAGGAAATCTGTGCTTTGGTCTGATGAGTCCAAATTTGAAATCTTTGGTTCCAACCATCGTGTCTTTTTACGACGGAGAAAAGGTGAACAGATGGACTCTATATGCCTGGTTCCCACCGTGAAGCATGGAGGAGGAGGTGTGATGGTGTGGGGGTGCTTTGCTGGGTTAGGGGATTTATTCAAACTTAAAGGCATACTGAACCAGCATGGCTACCACAGCATCTTGCAGGTACATGCTATTCAATCCGGTTTGGTTTAGTTGGACCATCATATATTTTTCAACAGGACAATGATTCCAAACACGCCTCCAGGCTGTGTAAGGGCTATTTGACCAAGAAGGAGAGTGATAGGGTGCTGCACCAGATGACCTGGCCTCCACAATCACCGGAACTGAACCCAATCAGGATGGTTTGGGGTGAGCTGGACCGCAGAGTGAAAGCAAAAGGGCAAACTAGTACCTTTTGAAGCTCATCAAGAGAATGCAGAGTGTGTGCGAAGCAGTAATCAGAGCAAAAGGTGGCTACTTTGAAGAACCTAGAATATAAGATATATTTGCAGTTTCACACTTTTTTGATAATTATATAATTCCACGTGTTAAAGCACAGTGAATTCAACATTCAAAGTGAATATATATATATATATATATATATATATATATATATATATATATATATATATATATATATATATATATATATATATATATAGGTAAAAGCCAGTAAATTAGAATATTTAGAAAAACTTGATTTATTTCAGTAATTGCATTCAAAAGGTGTAACTTGTACATTATATTTGTTCATTGCACACAGACTGATGCATTCAAATGTTTATTTCATTTAATTTTGATGATTTGAAGTGGCAACAAATGAAAATCCAAAATTCCGTGTGTCACAAAATTAGAATATTACTTAAGGCTAATACAAAAAAGGGATTTTTTAGAAATGTTGGCCAACTGAAAAGTATGAAAATGAAAAATATGAGCATGTACAATACTCAATACTTGGTTGGAGCTCCTTTTGCCTCAATTACTGCATTAATGCGGCGTGGCATGGAGTCGATGAGTTTCTGGCACTGCTCAGGTGTTATGAGAGCCCAGGTTGCTCTGATAGTGGCCTTCAACTCTTCTGCGTTGTTGGGTCTGGCATTCTGCATCTTCCTTTTCACAATACCCCACAGATTTTCTAAGGTCAGAGGAGTTGGCTGGCCAATTTAGAACAGAAATACCATGGTCCGTAAACCAGGCACGGGTAGATTTTGCGCTGTGTGCAGGCGCCAAGTCCTGTTGGAACCTGAAATCTCCATCTCCATAGAGCAGGTCAGCAGCAGGAAGCATGAAGTGCTCTAAAACTTGCTGGTAGACGGCTGCGTTGACCCTGGATCTCAGGAAACAGAGTGGACCGACACCAGCAGATGACATGGCACCCCAAACCATCACTGATGGTGGAAACTTTACACTAGACTTCAGGCAACGTGGATCCTGTGCCTCTCCTGTCTTCCTCCAGACTGTGGGACCTCGATTTCCAAAGGAAATGCAAAATTTGCTTTCGTCAGAAAACATGACTTTGGACCACTCAGCAGCAGTCCAGCTCTTTTTTTCCTTAGCCCAGGTGAGACGCTTTTCGCGCTGTTTCTTGGTTAACAGTGGCTTGACACGAGGTATGCGGCAGTTGAAACCCATGTCTTTCAAGCGTCTCTTGGTGGTGGATCTTGAAGCACTGACTCCAGCAGCTGTCCACTCCTTGTGAATCTCCCCCACATTTTTGAATGTTTTTTTTTTCCACAATCTTGACTAGGGCGCGGTGATCCCTATCGCTTGTACACTTTTTCTGACCACAGTTTTTCCTTCCCTTTGCCTCTCTATTAATGTGTTTGGACACAGAGCTCTGAGAACAGCCAGCCTCTTCAGCAATAACCTTTTGTGTCTTTCCCTCCTTGTGCAATGTGTCGATGGTCGCCTTTTGGACAGCTGTCAAATCTGAAGTCTTCCCCATGTTTGTGTAGGCTTCAGAACTGGACTGAGAGACCATTTAAAGCCCTTTGCAGGTGTTTTGAGTTAATCAGCTGATTAGTTTGTGGCACCAGGTGTCTTCAAAATTTAACCCTTACACAATATTCTAATTTTGTGACACACGGAATTTTGGATTTTCATTTGTTGCCACTTCAAATCATCAAAATTAAATGAAATAAACATTTGAATGCATCAGTCTGTGTGCAATGAATAAATATAATGTACAAGTTACACCTTTTGAATGCAATTACTGAAATAAATCAAGTTTTTCAAAATATTCTAATTTACTGGCTTTTACCTGTATATATATATGTATATATATATATATATATATATATATATATATATATATATATATATATATATATATATATATATATATATATATATATATAGAGAGAGAGAGAGAGAGAGAGATCGATCTATTATTTTTTTCTACCTCACTCCTGTTTATATTGGCTGTTTTCCCTGATATATATGTAAAAAAAATTCTCCCCCACAAAAATAAAGTTCCACACACAACACACCGTTTCATAAATGTTCCATTTATTGACTATGAGGTGTTAAAATACGCTGGATATGATGATTAACTGTCACATTAATGAACAGCGCCATCTGCTGGTCATTTAAAATACCTGTCGCAGTTAAATGTCTCTGACACTCAATAGATGACTTTATTCCGAGTAAACCCTGTAGCTATAAAAAAAATATAAATATATATTACATCTAAATATATGTATATATGTATTAGACCTGCTTTAATTTAAAACACAGAAGTTTCGATGAGGGCAGAAAACACAACGAAAGTTTCTCCATGCCATGCCTTTATTTTGAAGGGCACCGGACCGGCGGGCTTGAAAGCCACGCCCACTTCTGAAACCGAAAATTAAATGGTATTTCCGTTTTGGGGGCGAAAACGAAAAAACCAAAATCAAGCCGTTTAATGGATTTTGGTTTTATGTGCAGAAACCACAAAACGGGAAAACAAATCGTTTTCTCCTTTTTTGTTTTGTGGAACAAAACAAAAAAGGAGAAAACGGCCGTTTTTCTGTTTTTTCTATGTTGAATTATACCGTTTAATTAAACTGATAAAAAGTACGTTGGTCCTGTTGTCAGGTTAGATGGATATACCGCACTGAGGGAAACTGTCAACCAGTTGCGTCTATCTGCCGACAGGGGGCGGTAGCCAATAACAGGAGACAGCCCTTAACATCCAACATTCACATTGGGAGACATTTCATTGCAAGACTCAGAGAGTAAAAATACTACTTTTCTTTTTTTCTGTTCAGTCCATGTACAGCATTTTGAATTGTCTTGTTACTAGAAGGCACTATACAAATAAACGTGCCTTGCCTAAAGAGAAACAAGTGATTGTTTTCGGAATGTAGCATCGAATCATAAAATAAACACATAACAAAAGTTATGTGTAAGAAAACATGAGTAGTGTGAATATATGTAGAAGCAGGATTGCAACATTGAATAGACCTTATGGTGTTGCAGATTGTTGCGACTCCAAGGAAAACCAGCCTAGTCGCTTGAGAGGGAAAGGTAGGGTCCTGTTTGTCTGACGCGCTGCCGTCACATGAGAAGAGAAGCACACTGAATCCAGGATTATATCTTGGATGATTTATTAAATAGCGGCTTTCGACGCTGAGTACATTCAGTTGGAAACATGTCTGTATGGTGTTACATGATCTTTAATTTACCGAATCAAGGCAAAATGGCTACACGCTCTCCTCTATTCTGTCAAAACCCAGCACAGGGAAGCACCACTGATCTCCGATTGGCCATTGGTAGCATAGACATCATAGATGCCTCGTTGGGCGCGGGTTCGTACGTCAACGTCACCGCCATATTGTATGTGGCAGAAAGAAGTTAAGTTCTGTTGTAGTGAACATCGATCAGAGATGATGCCTCATTCCTGTGCTGCATGGAAATATACCAACCGTTATTTATATATATATATATATATATATATATATATATATATATATATATATATATATATATATATATATATATACACTACCGTTCAAAAGTTTGGGGTCACCCAACAATTTTGTGTTTTACATGAAAAGTCACACTTATTCACCACCATACGTTGTGAAATGAATAGAAAATAGAGTCAAGACATTGACAAGGTTAGAAATAATGATTTGTATTTGAAATAAGATTTTTTTTACATCAAACTTTTCTTTCGTCAAAGAATCCTCCATTTGCAGCAATTCCAGCATCGTAGACCTTTGGCATTCTAGCTGTTAATTTGTTGAGGTAATCTGGAAAAATTGCACCCCACGCTTCCAGAAGCAGCTCCCACAAGTTGGATTGGTTGGATGGGCACTTCTTGCGTACCATACGGTCAAGCTGCTCCCACAACAGCTCAATGGGGTTCAGATCTGTAGACTGCGCTGGCCACTCCATTACCGATAGAATACCAGCTGCCTGCTTCTGCTCTAAATAGTTTTTGCACAATTTGGAGGTGTGTTTAGGGTCATTGTCCTGTTGTAGGATGAAATTGGCTCCAATCAAGCGCTGTCCACTGGGTATGGCATGGCGTTGCAAAATGGAGTGATAGCCTTCCTTATTCAGAATCCCTTTTACCCTGTACAAATCTCCCACCTTACCAGCACCAAAGCAACACCAGACCATTACATTACCTCCACCATGCTTAACAGATGGCGTCAGGCATTCTTCCAGCATCTTTTCATTTGTTCTGCGTCTCACAAGCGTTCTTCTTTGTGATCCAAACACCTCAAACTTGGATTCATCCGTCCACAACACTTTTTTCCAGTCTTCCTCTGTCCAATGTCTGTGTTCTTTTGCCCATCTTAATCTTTTTCTTTTATTGGCCAGTCTCAGATATGGCTTTTTCTTTGCCACTCTGCCGTGAAGCCCAGAATCCCGCAGCCGCCTCTTCACTGTAGATGTTGACACTGGTGTTTTGCGGGTACTATTTAATGAAGATGCCAGTTGGGGACCTGTGAGGCGTCTGTTTCTCAAACTAGAGACTCTAATGTACTTATCTTCTTGCTCAGTTGTGCAACGCGGCCTCCCACTTCTTTTTCTACTCTGGTTAGAGCCTGTTTGTGCTGTCCTCTGAAGGGAGTAGTACACACCGTCGTAGGAAATCTTCAATTTCTTAGCAATTTCTCGCATGAAATAGCCTTAATTTCAAAGAACAAGAATAGACTGTCGAGTTTTAGATGAAAGTTCTCTTTTTCTGGCCATTTTAAGCGTTTAATTGACCCCACAAATGTGATGCTCCAGAACCTCAGCACTCTGGTCAGTGAGACAGAGCGCTGAGGTCCGGAAGGAGGAAGGAATTTTTAGCGCGTGTTCAACTGATGATCGATCGGAGATTGTTTGGCGAATAAATTTGAGTTAAAGGTGGTTTTGGCATAATCTGGAATTGTGAGTGGATCAAGACAATGGTATATACACTACATAGTTGTAGTGGGGGGTGTTCGGACGATGAAAACATGGACATAGGATGGTCTATGGTAGAAAATAGAAGAGGGGGAAGAGATAAAATTAAAAGGGGATTAAATGCTGGTAAAAGATCTCTTGAGGATGAGGAAAAAAGAATTGAGACGAGAAAGAAAATATTGATGGAAGAATGTAAAGTTATATTGAAATTTAAGGCTGGACAGGATATGAGTGGAATAAGTCCTATCACTTTGTCAAATGGATTGAAGAAAGTTGTTGGAGATGTAGAACTAGCTAAAATCCTGAGGGATGGAAGCTTACTTATTATTTGTAAAAATATTGAGCAAAAGAACAAGGCCCTAAAATTACAAATGGTGTGTAAAAAGGAAGTGTTGGAAAGAAAGGTAGTTGGGGAAGAAAGAGGAGTGAAAGGAGTAATATCAGGGATTCCGGTAGGAGAAAATTTGGAGGAGCTAAAGAAAATAATAAGAGGAGGAGACGTTACAGGCATCAGACGACTACAGGCTTTTAGGAATGGGGAGAAAATGGACAGTACATCTGTTCTTCTGGATTTCAAAGATAAAGTTCTGCCTGATAAAGTGATGATTGGTTACATGAGCCTTAATGTAAGAGGTTATATTCCACCACCTCTAAGATGTTATAAGTGTCAAAGATATGGACATACTGCAAATGTTTGTAAAGGGAAACAGAGGTGTGGTAGATGTGGAGGTGAACATCCTTATGGTGAATGTGGAAATAATCCTGTTAAATGTTGTAACTTTGGAGGAAGTCATACTGCAGCATATGCAGGGTGCATGGTAAGGAAAGAGGCAGCTGAAATCCAAAAAGTTAAAATTGATAAAAGAATTACTTATGCTGAAGCAGTGAAAGAAGTTAAAAAGAATGAAAATGATCCAAAAATAAATTATGAAAGGAAAAGAGTGGCAGACAATGATCAGTGTAATGTTACATTAGAAAAATTGATTCCTTTTCTTGCATATATTATAAATTGTTCAGAGCAAGCAAAAACTAAAACTGAAAAAATAAAAATTATAGTAAAGGCAGCTACAAAGTTTTTTAATGTCAAAGATTTGCCTTGGGAGAAAATCCATGATGAACTTAGACATGGGGAAGGATCTTTTGAAAATGAGGCTTCTCAAATCATCACATAATTCTAATATTACAATGGAACGCTCGTAGTTTATTAGCAAATGGTCAGGAATTTAAGATAAGATAAGCTTTATTGATCTCACAGTGGAGAAATTCACTTGTCCCATCGGCTCAATAGTCAAAAAGTCAGAAGAAGGTGTCAAAGTAGGTAAGTAGAATCAGTTAGATACAGTTTTACAGCTATATACAATATACAATTCTGTACACTCCTATGTATAAATATGTAATTGCACATATGTTATTATACAGTTTATACAGGACTATTGCACAGGCTTATTGCACAGTTTATACAGTTTATACAGGATTATTGCACAGGCTTAATGCACGGATTGTAGCACCTTGTTTAAATAGCTTATTGCACATAAGTTATTACAGTTATTGTTGCGGCTATGGTGCGTGGTTGCAGTTGTTACTCTAATAGTTACACTTATAAAGCTATGATCAGGTAGCAGCAGGAATGAGTGACCTTTATAACATAATAATATAACACCATAATAATAATAATAATAATAATAATAATAATAATAATAATAATAATAATAATAATAATAATAATAAACACAGCACATTATTGCACGTAGTTACTGCAAAACACTTGTTACAGTAATTGTAACTGTTATACAGTTATATGTATAGTCCAGAGATTAAATTTACATGAGTTGCATATTATTGTACATTAGTTATTGCATATTACTAATAACGGTTATGGTCACAGTTACAGTGCAGCATTGTATAATCTGGTTGCAGCAGGGATGAATGACCTGCGATAGCGCTCCTTTTTACAGACAGGGTGTTTTAGTCTGGAACTAAAGGAGCTGCTCAGCTCCTCTACAGTCTGGTGTAGGGGGTGGAAGGTGTTGTCCATGATGGATGTGAGCTTGGACAACACCCTCCTCTCAGCCACTTCCTCCACAGAGTCCAGAGTGCAGCCCAGGACAGAAGTGGCCTTCCTCACCAGCTTGTTCAGTCTCTTTCTGTCTCGCTCTGCACTGCCAGGAGCCCAGCAGACAACAGCGTAGAGGAGGGCTGAGGCCACCACAGAGTCATAGAAGGTCTTAAGCAGGGGCCTGCTCACTCCAAAGGACCTCAGCCTCCTCAGGAGGTGGAGGCGGCTCTGGCCCTTCTTATACAGGGCGTCAGTGTTATGTGTCCAGTCCAGCTTATTGTTGATGTGAACACCCAGGTATTTGAAACTCTCCACAGTTTCTATGTCCTGCCCCTGGATGTTCACAGGTGAGTGATGTTTAAAGGCTTCATTAATAATTTAAATACAAAACCAGATATAATATGCATTCAGGAAACATGGCTCAAGCCATCATTACAGTTTAGTATTCATGGTTACTCAGTATTGCGTAAAGATAGGACAAGTGGGAATGGAGGAGGATGTGCCATGTTTATAAAGGAAAACATTAAATTCATTCAGATACAAGTAATGTCAGATTTAGAATTTATTGCTGTAGAAATTTGGACAAATGAAGGGAATATTAAAATAATAAATTTCTACAATCCTTGCAAAAGATTAGAAAAAGTAAAACTTGAAACTATATTAGAACACTGGAGAGGGAAAGTAGTTTGGTGTGGGGACTTCAATGCACATAGCACTTTATGGGGAGATCAAGATGATTACAATGGAGGAATTTTAGAAGAGATAATTGAAGAAAAAGAATTGTTAGTTTTAAATAATGGGGTAGGCACTAGGATAGACTATTGATCTAGGATAGCTATTGATCTGACTTTAGTTTCTCAAGCTATTGTTGATAATTGCAGTTGGAGAGTATTTAAAGAAAACACAATGGGAAGTGATCATTATCCAATTTTTAGTAAGATAGGAATAGATATAGAAGAAGATCAGGTAGAAATTGAGGGGAGGTGGAAATTTGGGAAAGCAAACTGGGGTAGTTTTAAATTGATGAGTGAGATTAGATACAAATAAACAAATAAATGAATTAAATTTAGAAATTAGTAACTGTATTATTAATTCGGCTAAAATATTTATTCCTAGAAGTAGTGGTTTAAAAAAGAAAAAGAAAATAGTTCCTTGGTGGACACCAGAATGTTCACCAGCTATTGAGCAGCGGAATAAGGCTTTTAAAACACTTAAGAAAACCATTTGCTTCCAAAATCTAATTAATTATAAAAGGAAACAGGCGGAAGTTAGGAAAACTATAAGAAATGCTAAAAGGGATTATTGGAGGAAATATTGTGAGTCTTTGGGGAAAAATACTGCTTTAGACAGGCTTTGGAATACTATTAGGAAAATGTCGGAAGTTCAAAAGAATATTTTTTCACAGTAATAAAAGATAATGGAAATATTATAATAGACAATAAAAGTAAAGCTGAGTTATTAGTTAAAGGAATTGCAAAGATACATAGTACAGAAAATCTAAATAACAAAGAAAAAAGACGGCGTGAAATGACATTATTGAGAAATATTGAATATTACCTGATAAATGGAAAGAAGCCATCATTATACCCATTTGTAAACCTGTTAAAGATCCTAATTCAGCTGAAAGTTATAGACCAATAGCTCTAACATCATGTATAGGTACAATTATGGAAAAAATGGCAATAACAGACTAATTTATTTTTTAGAATCTAAAGGAAAAATTAAGTCTTATCAATTTGGATTTAGAAAAGGCAGAAGTACAATAGATCCTGCATTATGTCTGGAACATGAAATTAGACGGGCTCAGGTTAATAAGGAGAGTGTGTTAGCAGTCTTCCTGGATGTGGAAAAGGCTTATGATATGTTATGGAAAGAAGGGCTGTTGATTAAAATAAAACAAATATAAGAGGTAAAATATATAGATGGATAAACAGTTTTTTAACTGAAAGAAGTATTTGAGTAAAAATAGGTGGGGAAATAAGTTCAAAATATCAAGTTGAAAATGGAACTCCCCAAGGTAGTATAATAAGTCCTATTCTATTTAGTATAATGATTAATTATATTTTTAGTAGTATAGATAAATCTTTTGGTGTCTCATTGTTTGCAGATGATGGTATTATTTGGAAGAGGGGGAAAAATATAGAGTTTGTAAATAGGAAACTACAAGAAGCATTACAGAATGTAGAAGCTTGGGCTTTAGAATGGGGTTTTAGATTCTCAACATCTAAGTCTAAAATTGTTGCTTTTACAAATAGGAAATTAAATATTAATGTTAATCTCAAATTATATGGGGATGTTGTAGAAAGGATAGATCAAATTAAATATTTGGATATTTGGTTCGATAGAAAACTTACATGGAAGATGCATATAGATAAAATAGTTGAAAAAAGTAAAAGAATGTTGAATATAATGAGATGTTTGAGAGGAAAAGATTGGGGAGCAGATAGGAAAGCATTAAAGACAGTATATATTGGACTAATTAGATCAATTTTTGATTATGGTTGTATAGTATACAGTTCAGCTTCAAGTAGTTTATTAAAGAAAATAGATAGAGTACAATATCAGGCATTAAGACTCTGTTGTGGAGCGATGAAAACTACTCCAGTTTCAGCTCTACAAGTGGAGATGGGTGAGATGCCACTGGAGCTCAGGAGAGAACAACTAGCCATAAATTACTGGGTAAATATTAAAGGACATACTGAAATTCATCCTCCATATATCACACTGCGATATTGTCAAGAAAAAGAAAAGAAACAAATTAATAATTTTGGATGGACAATTATAAATACAGTAAAAGATGTAGGAATAGATAACTTTGTAATCAGTCCTGTGGTTGTTATTCCGGCTATTCCATCATGGATCTTTGGACAGGCTGAAGTCGATTTAAACTTATTGAGGAAAGGGAGACAGTTAGAAAAAAAAGAGGTGGAAAGTTATATAAAAAAAGAATATTCAGAATATATACAAATTTATACAGATGCTTCTAAAACCGTCCGTCCGTCCGTCCGTTGTCTTCCGCTTATCCGGGGTCGGGTCGCGGGGGTAGCAGCTTCAGTAGGGAGGCCCAGACGTCCCTCTCCCCAGCCACTTGGGCCAGCTCCTCAGGAGGAACCCCAAGGCGTTCCCAGGCCAGCCGGGAGACATAGTCCCTCCAGCGTGTCCTGGGTCTTCCCCTGGGCCTCCTCCCGGTGGGACGTGCCTGGACCACCTCTCCAGGGAGGCGTCCAGGAGGCATCCTGACCAGATGCCCGAGCCACCTCAACTGGCTCCTCTCGACGTGGAGGAGCAGCGGCTCTACTCTGAGTCCTCCCCGGATGACTGAGCTCCTCACCCTATCTCTAAGGGAGAGCCCAGACACACTACGGAGAAAACTCATTTCAGCCGCTTGTATCCGGGATCTCGTTCTTTCGGTCACGACCCAAAGCTCGTGACCATAGATGAGGGTAGGAACGTAGATCGACCGGTAAATCGAGAGCTTCGCCTTTTGGCTCAGCTCTCTCTTCACCACAACGGATCGGTACAGCGCCCGCTTCACAGCAGACGCTGCACCAATCCGCCTGTCGATCTGCCGCTCCATCTTCCCCTCATTCGTGAACAAGACCCCAAGATACTTGAACTCCTCCACTAGGGGCAGGACATCCTCCCCAACCCGGAGAAGGCACTCTACCCTTTTCCGGTTCAAGACCATGGTCTCGGATTTGGAGGCACTGATTTTCATCCTGGCCGCTTCGCACTCGGCTGCGAACCGCTCCAGTGAGAGCTGTAGATCACGCCCTGATGAAGCCAATAGGACCACGTCATCCGCGAATAGCAGAGACGCAATCCTAAGGTCACCAAAGCGGATCCCCTCAACACCTTGGCTGCGCCTAGAAATTCTGTCCATAAAAGTTATGAACAGAATCAGTGACAAAGGGCAGCCTTGGCGGAGTCCAACTCTCACCGGAAACGAGTCCGACTTACTGCCGGCAATGCGGACCAGACTCTGACACCGGTCGTACAGAGACCTGACAGCCCTTATTAAAGGGTCCGGTACTCCATACTCCCGGAGTACCCCCCACAGGATCCCCCGGGGGACACGGTCGAATGCCTTCTCCAGATCCACAAAACACATGTAGACTGGTTGGGCAAACTCCCATGCCCCCTCAAGAATCCTGCTGAGGGTATAGAGCTGGTCCAGTGTTCCACGGCCAGGACGAAAACCACACTGCTCTTCCTGAATCCGAGATTCGACTATCCGACGGACCCTCCTTTCCAGAACCCCTGAATAGACCTTACCAGGGAGGCTTAAGAGTGTGATTCCTCTGTAGTTGGAACACACCCTCCGGTCCCCCTTTTTAAATAGGGGGACCACCACCCCAGTCTGCCAATCCAGGGGAACTGCCCCCGATGTCCACGCAATGTTGCAGAGCCGCGTTAACCAACACAGCCCCACAACATCCAGAGCCTTAAGGTACTCAGGGCGAATCTCATCCACCCCCGGAGCCTTGCCACCGAGGAGCTTTTTAACAACCTCGGCAACCTCAGCACCAGAGATGGGAGAACCCGACCCAGAGTCCTCAGGCTCTGCTTCCTCAATGGAAGACGTGTTGGTGGGATTAAGGAGGTCTTCGAAGTATTCCGCCCACCGACGCACGACGTCCCGAGTCGAGGTCAGCAGCACACCACCCCCACTGTAAACAGTGTTGGTGCTGCACTGCTTCCCCCTCCTGAGACGCCGGATGGTGGACCAGAATCGCTTCGAAGCCGTACGGAAGTCTTTCTCCATGGCCTCTCCGAACTCTTTCCACGCCCGAGTTTTTGCCTCGGCGACCAGCCGAGCCGCCTGCCGCTTCGACTGCCGGTACACATCAGCTGCTTCCGGAGTCCCACAGGCCAAAAAAGCCCGATAGGACTCCTTCTTCAGCTTGACGGCTTCCCTCACCGCTGGTGTCCACCAGCGGGTTCGAGGGTTGCCGCCACGACATGCACCGACAACCTTGCGGCCACAGCTTCTAAAACATTAAATGATAAAGTAGATATAGCATTTGTAATCCCATATTTAAATATGAGGAATAAAAGAATAACAGATAAATTGGCAGTGTATACAGGTGAATTAATGGCTATTTTAATGGCTTTAGAATGGATTGAGGAAACAAGAGAGAGAGGTTTTAATTTGTTCAGATTCAAGTAGTGCATTAATAAGTATTCTAGAATTTAATTCAGAATCAAGGCAAGATATTGTATTGGATGTTTTTTACTCAATTTTTAGGATTAGAAATGGTGGTTCTAATGTTAAATTAGTTTGGATTCCTGCTCACATTGGTGTTATAGGTAATGAATTAGCTGATAGTTTTGCAAAGAGTGCTGTAAAAAAGGATCTTGTTGATTTAAATATTAAAATAAGTAAAAATGAGGTAAAGAATATTATTAAAATGTATTTCAAGAAGAAATGGCAAGAACAGTGGGATATAGGAGGGAATGCTAAGTTTTATTATAGTATTCAAAAAAAGGTTGGAGAATTAAGGAAATGTAATAGAATTAAAAAAGAAGAAGATATTATATCTAGGATAAGATTTGGACATACAGGATTAAATAGTACTCTTAAAATAATTAATAAGCATAATACAGGGTGTTGTAATTGTGGGAAATTAGAAACAGTCCAACATATTTTTTTAGAATGTAATAAATATACTCAAGGCAGAGAGATGTTGTGTAGAGAATTAGGTAGGAATAAAAATCAATTAGATATAAGGGAATTGTTTCAGCTGTCATCTGGGGATGTAGTTTTTGGGAGTATTTTTAGTTTTCTAAGAAGAACGGGTGTTTTAGAGAGAATATAATAGATTGTCTGATCCATACTCCATTCTGAAAGGTGGCGGTAATGCACCTATAAGTTGTTTGCCAACCGCCACTAAAAAAAAAGAGAAGAAGAAGAAGAATAGGGCCATTTTGACCCACACCCCTCACCAGTTGGTGGCGGTAATGCACACCGAAAAGGTGTTTGCTAACCGCCAATAAACACAAGAAGAAGAAGAAGAAGAAGAAGAAGAAGAAGAAGAAGAACCCGCGTAAAGCAAATCTGTTGTCTTTCAGCGGCTGTTTGTGAAGCAAGTAAGTGGTAACAGAATAATATATTAAAAAGAGAAATGTAGTGTAAGGCAGTCAGTTGCATAAGCTTGAAACTTATTATGATAACATTGCCCCGCTGCGTTCAAGTGGGCCGACACTTGGAAGTACACGGTCAAGGAAGCTGACGTTGCTCTGTTGTAAAGGTACTTCAGTAAAGTTAGAAAGATAGTCACAGATTCGGCTTTTCCGGATCAATAACTCATCTGCGGATGATTTATTCTACAAAACAGATACCTCTCCGCAACCACAGCAAGGCAGACAGTGAGCTACAACCGTAGTTTCCTCAAAACGACTCTCCCACCGCGCTGGGAGATACATTGGACTCTATGCAGAGCTCGCTGCACCGCAGATGTTTAGGGACCGTCTGCAAGTTGCAACCCCAGAAAAATAATCATAGAGAAATATTCAACAGCGTCACCAAGGAGAGGTGGATTGTTATCAAATTTATTTCATGTGTATCTGATCTCATGTATATCACACCACATTTATTTGATTTGAAAATAATACACTTTTTGAGGAATTTCCCAAAGCCTAAATGGCAAATGGCACCTCTATTTTATTATTAGAATAAGTATAAAATGAGCAATGACTACACTATAAATCATTTTAGTGCCTCCAAACTTGTAGGATACATTTATACTTCATCTGGATCATACTACAACTCTTACTTTGGGAAAATGTGCCTAACTTTATTTTTGGAGATTTTTTTTAATCGTTATTGTAAGCATATAATAGCCAATAAGTACACCATAGCTCATTGTAGTGCCACCAAATTTGTAGTATACATAGATAACCTCATCTAGTTCATACTACTACTCTTACCTTAGGGCAGGGGTTCCCAAACTTTTTTAGCCGCGCACCCCCTTCCATGTCCCAGCCGGGTTGACGCACCCCCAAGATTTATATATATATATATATATATATATATATATATATATATATATGTATAAATAAATAAAACGGTTGCAGTTACAACTCAAACGTCGTAACAACGCTTCTAAATCTGATGACGCACAATTTCACGCCGCAAAATGCAAACACAAAGCAGTTTGATTTTTGTCCGATGACGAGCAAGCGAGAAAGAACTGGTAAAGCAGCACAGAGTAACAATAAGTCTAGCGCTCCATAAAGATGTTATTAATCAGAGAAATCTTTCTGATTGTTTCACAGCGGTTACCTTCAGCAGGTAAACACGCCCACATCAACACACCTCGGCTCCCCCAGCCCGTTTCTGTCTGAATATGCGCCAAAACTGCCTCTTTTAAATGATCTGCACGGCACAGTCTGCGCCTGTCTGAATCGCAATGAGAAGTATTACACATATATGCGTGAGCATAATCAAAAAATGCCCCCAGGAGCAGCGTTTTTTTTCCAGGACCTGCGGTAACGACAGCGGTATGTGTGTCATGAGCTTGTCACCGGTTCAAAGTCGCGGCACCATGAGCAGCAGCGCTGCGCAATCCATAGAGACCGAGTCACTCAATTTAATCTCGTAAATAAAACTTTCGGCCCGAATTAAATGTTTCCTCTGCTGACGTAAACGACGTAAAGCCAGGAGAGAGGAAGAGACATTTTCTGATGCACTCGTTTTCTTCTCCCGGATCCGTTGAGATTTTCTCCTCTGTTGCTTCCAATTTCTCCCTCACTCTCTTCCTCTCCTCTTTAATGACTAACTTTCACCTTAGATGTCTCACCTGTTCCCCTGATTTCAGCCTATTGAGCAAATTTGCGAGAACTATTGATGCACAGACCACATATGCGCATACAGCACAATGCGGATTTTTCATCTTAAAATGAAGCGTAGAAGAAGATTTCTTCTAAATAAATAGTTTATTAACATTTTCGTGTTAATAATGTATCGTTCCGTTATGACACCCAAGCACCAGACGAGGCTTTGCTGGTAACACTTTATTTTAGGACGAACAGGACTGGACAGCTTGCACGCCAGTCCCCCGAATCACGACTCCTCTCCCCGGAAGCCACACATTTCTTCCGCTATGACCCCAAAGCAATCTGATTTATAGGAACAGTAAGTGTGCAACAGTATTTATCAATAAAGTCTAATAAGGATCAATACAATACATTTTTATTTATTGATTAAATTAACAGTTTTTTGAGCTTTACAAAAGAAATGCTTTTTTACACTTCTTTATTGTGTGGGGGGAAAAACACGGTCAGACGCCATTACAGTTTTTGCCTCGCGCAACCCCTAGTGGCAGCTGGTGCGCGCACCACACTTTGGAAAACCCTGCCTTAGGGAAATGTGCTTAACTTTATTTTTTGACATTTTGTCATTGTTATTACAAGCATATAATAGCCAATAGGTACAGTATAGATCATTGTAGTGCCACCAAACGTGTAGTATACATAGATAACCTCATCCCGTTCTTACTACAACTCTTACTTTGGGAAAATGTGCTTAACTTTATTTTTTGACATTTTTTCATTGTTATTACAAGCATATAATAGCCAATAGGTACAGTATAGATCATTGTAGTGCCACCAAACTCACCCTACACATAGATAACCTCATCTAGTTTATACTACAACTCTTACTTTGGGAAAATGCGCTAAATTGTATTTTTGGAGATTTATTCATTGTTATTACAAGCATATAATCACCAATAATTACACCATAGATCATTGTAGTGCCACCAGACTTGTAGCATACACAGTTAACCTCATCTAGTTCATACTACAACTCTTACTTTGGGAAGATGGGCCACAGATATTTCTAATATTCTCCATGTAACATTAAGGGCATAAAGTATTATCATCATCCACAAAGTAACTATTATAAGTTGTAGGGTGACAAAAATCACACCTACACCTTATCAGATTTATTTACACAGCAACACCTGGCTTGTGAATTTTTACTCTCAATTCTGAGGGATAGTTTCACATAAAAAATAATACAAATCTTTCTCCATTGTTTTTATTAGCAATACTCAGTTTGAACTGCAGGGATCTCTAAGCCAACACTCTTGCCCTGGAAACCATTTTCACCATTTTTTTCTTTACAAGTATAACATTAACTAAAAGTCAACATGGAGTCTAAAAACATGACATTTTCATATGTTGTCATTGATTTTTACTTTATTTCAAAGATGTTTGAGCTTTGGTTAGTTATTTCATTTATTTGATTAAATGTGCTGGTATTGAGTTTTTACCTCATGGTCACTGCCTTGCAACCACACCACCAGACACAATCAGACCAATTAGATGCGTAGTGTAATGAAGTCCCAGCCAATCATGATCAGCCATCAATTAAGATCAGTAGAGCAATAATCTTTTACAGTTTAGCGGAAAAAGAGATTATGAGGAAGTTGAAATATGAACAGAATTTCCACTGTAAGTCAAACCATTTTTCTTTACCTTGTCATTTTGATAGTTGTAATGAATGAGCAATGTTTACATGCCAGATTAAATTCAGTTTTGATTGTGAGCTGAAGCTTGTGACCTGATTCAATGCTACATTAATTTAACCTCTCTTTAGCTACAGGGGTTGGACAATGAAACTGAAACACCTGTCATTTTAGTGTGGGAGGTTTCATGGCTAAATTGGACCAGGCTGGTGGCCAATCTTCATTAATTGCACATTGAACCAATAAGAGCAGAGTGTGAAGGTCCAATTAGCAGGTTAAAAGCACAGTTTTGCTCAAAATATTGCAATGCACACAACATTATGGGTGACATACCAGAGTTCAAAAGAGGACAAATTGTTGGTGCACGTCTTGCTGGCGCATCTGTGACCAAGACAGCAAGTCTGTGATGTATCAAGAGCCACGGTATCCAGGGTAATGTCAGCATACCACCAAGAAGGATGAACCACATCCAACAGGATTAACTGTGGACGCAAGAGGAAGCTGTCTGAAAGGGATGTTCGGGTGCTAACCCGGATTGTATCCAAAAAACATAAAACTACGGCTCCCCAAATCACGGCAGAATTAAATGTGCACCTCAACTCTCCTGTTTCCACCAACACTGTCCGTCGGGAGCTCCACAGGGTCAATATACACGGCCGGGCTGCTATAGCCAAACCTTTGGTCACTCGTGCCAATGCCAAACGTCGGTTTCAATGGTGAAAGGAGCACAAATCTTGGGCTGTGGACAATTTGAAGTCCACCTTTACTGTTTTCCCCACATCCGGGAGAGTTACGGTGTGGAGAAGCCCCAAAGAAGCGTACCACCCAGACTGTTGCATGCCCAGAGTGAAGCATGGGGGTGGATCAGTGATGGTTTGGGCTGCCATATCATTGGAATTCCCTTGGCCCCATACTTGTGCTAGATGGTCGCGTCACTGCCAAGGACTACCGAACCACTCTGGAGGACCATGTGCATCCAATGGTTCAAACATTGTATCCTGAAGGAGGTGCCGTGTATCAGGATGACAATGCACCAATACACACAGCAAGACTGGTGAAAGATTGGTTTGATGAACACGAAAGTGAAGTTGAACATCTCCCATGGCATGCACAGTCACCAGATCTAAATATTATTGAGCCACTTTGGGGTGTTCTGGAGGAGCGAGTCAGGAAACATTTTCCTCCACCAGCATCACGTCGTGACCTGGCCAGTATCCTGCAAGAAGAATGGCTTAAAATCCCTCTGACCACTGTGCAGGACTTCTATATGTCATTCCCAAGACGAATTGACGCTGTATTGGCTGCAAAAGGAGGCCCTACACCATACTAATAAATTATTGTGGTCTAAAACCAGGTGTTTCAGTTTCATTGTCCAGCCCCTGTCATTTGTAATTGTTGGCCATATTAGACATTTTAGATTTAGACTTCAGCAAGCTCGTTTTCGTTTCACTTGTATTAGGTAAAATTTGGATAATATTTTTAGTAATATATATTTAAGTACTTTATAGTCTTTGATATCGTACAGCATTCTTGTAGGGCCTCAGCTTTGCATTTTACTTTCCTTATGTTACAAGCTTTTAAGACAATGGGTAGGTTAAAAAAAAGGTAAGACTGCTGTTAGGAAAAATTTATGGGCATATTTCATTCTCTACAAATTTCTTTATGTCCAAAGTTTTACAATGACACACATGTTTATCCCGATGCTGTAGATACAGTGTGAAACTTGTGGATGATGGTTCCACACTGAATGCACTAGTATGAACTAGATGAGGTTATCTGTGTATGCTACAAGTTTGGTGGCACTACAATGATCTACGGTGTACTTATTGGTGATTATATGCTTGTAATAACAATGACAAAATGTCAAAAAATAGAGTTAAGCAAATTTTCCCAAAGTAAGAGTTGTAGTATGAACTAGATGAAGTGAACTATGTATACTACAAGTTTGGTGGCACTACAATAATCTATAGTGTACTTATTGAAAATTATACGCTTGTAATAACAATGAAAAAATGTCAAAAAATAGAGTTAAGCAGATTTCCCCAAAGTAAGAGTTGTAGTATGAACTAGATGAGGTTATCTATGTGTATGATAAGTTTGGTGGCACTACAATAATCTATAGCAGGGGTTTTCAATAGGTGAGGCGCGCCTCCCCTGGGGGGCGCCAAAGAGTCACAGGGGAGGTGCGAAGAAGGTGCTGGAGAAGAAGATATTTGTGCCTTTTGTTTGAGCGCGCAGGAACCAATCCAAGCGCACAGTGAGACAACACGTGCCCGCTCAAAACCAGTCTGGCGCACGCTCAACTCTGAAAAACTCTTCTCAACCCACGCTCTGTCCTCACACTCAGTCCCATCTCTGCTCGCGCGCTGGACCTGCTCATTCAACGCTCAACACCAGCTGTGCGTTCGCTCGGCTGTTTCTGCGTACGCTCGACTCTGTCCGTTTCTCAATTCACGAGAACGCGAGTACTCGTGAATTACGTAACAGTGGGATTGAAGAAAAAAATAAATAAAAAGTTTAATATTTTAGCCTAAAATATTTTGTCTAAAATAGTCTCTTTTCTTTCCAGATTCTGGGATTTGATAAGCAAATTTTCCCAAAGTAAGAGTTGTAGTATGAACTAGATGAAGTTATCTATGTATACTACAAGTTTGGTGGCACTACAATAATCTATAGTGTACTTATTGATAATTATATGCTTGTAATAACAATGAAAAAATGTCAAAAAATAGAGTTAAGCAAATTTTCCCAAAGTAAGAGTTGTAGTATGAACTAGATGAGGTTATCTATGTATACTACAAGTTTGGTGGCACTACAATAATCTATAGTGTACTTTTTGATAATTATATGCTTGTAATAACAATGAAAAAATGTAAAAAAATAAAGTTAAGCTAAATTTACCCAAAGTAAGAGTTGTAGTATGAACTACATGAGGTTATCTATGTGTATGATAAGTTTGGTGGCACTACAATAATCTATAGTGTACTTATTGATAATTATACGCTTATAATAACAATGAAAAAATGTCAAAAAATAGAGTTAAGCACATTTTCCCAAAGTAAGAGTTGTAGTATGATGTAGATGAATTGATCTATGTATTCTACAAGTTTGGTGGCACTACAATGATCTATAGTGTAGTCATTGCTCATTTTATACTTATTAAAATAGAGGTGCCATTTGCCATTTAGTATTTGGGAAATTCCTCAAAAAATTTATTTTTTTCAAATCCAATAAATGTGGTATGATATACATGAGATGAAATACACATGAAATTAATTTGATAATAATCCACCTCTCCTTGGTGACGCTTTTGAATATTTCTCTCTGATTATTTTTCTGGGGTTGCAACTTGCAGACGGTCCCTAAGCATTTGCGGAGGAGCGAGCTCTGAATAGGGTCCAATGTAATTCTCCCAGCGCGATAGGAGTAACGTTTTGAGGAAACTACGGTTGTAGCTCACTGTCTGCCTTGCTGTGGTTGCGGAGAGGTGTCTGTTTTGTAGAATAAATCATCCGCCGATGAGTTATTGATCCGGAAAAGCCGAATCTGTGAATACATTGCCAACTTTACTGAAGTTGTTAAGGTTAGCTTCGCGCATACAATGTGCATTACAGTAACAAAGAAGCAGGGGTGGCTTTGCAGGCGAAAAAGAAAAATTAAGAGAAAAAGAGAAGCATAACCCTCGGAAAATGTATATTTATGAAAAAATTATTACTTTCACTTTAACCACAATAATCATTATGTCATCCGTGACTCTCCTGAACGCAAAAAACTTGTAACCCTTGTTCATTGACTGTCAGTTTTTGCCTCATGTGTAATGTGGCCAAAGAGAAATTTGTCTGCGGTGACAAATAAAATATTCCTGATTCCTGATAAATATTTAGTAATTTTACTGCTTATTTTTGAAAAAAAAAAAAAAAGTCAAAGTTTCTCATAATGCCTATATGAGACAAACGGGCTAATTTTAGGAACTCCAAAATCCTAAAAGTTAAGTAGAATATAACTAAAATAAATATTTCACAATTTTACTGTAGATTTTTGGAGAAAAGCCAAGTGATTCCTCATAATGCCCATTGTTGTGCCATAACATGCCATGATAAATGATTGATCTCGGATTGGATTCTGAACAGTGGAAGAGGGTCACAAAGGAATTCCACTCTGCCCGTAACAGGAGACCCCCATGTTTGGACGGCCCCTTTTCCCAGCAGGAGGTCAGCTGTGACCACTCCTGTTGAGATAAAACCTTTCTCCCACAGACAAGACTCTCTCTTCTCTTCAACACTTCTTCACTTCAGCATTCTTCTGCAGACCTGTTCAGCTCCACTACAGCTCTCTGGGAGCAGACAAAGGAGGCCAGACCATGAGGGCCTGGTCGGCCCTCACCGACACACAAGCCAGCAGCTGAAAGATTCCCTGGACCAGCCACGTTGATCCAGGGTCTGCTAGACCCGACTGCCTGCTTCAGCAGAGGACCTGACTGAATCCGGACAAACAACATGTCCGGGCAAATACAGAGCTAAGTTGCAGTCCTAACTTCACAATCAGATGCAGGGAAAAAAATCCTGCATCTGAAACAGCTCTGTGTATTTTTCCTCAGCCTGTACAGGGAAGTGAACACCAATGGAGCTGAAGGCTGGATGCTGAGGAAAACCCCTGCTTGGACTGCATCCCGGTCGAAGGACCAGGCCTCCAAGCTATCCAGACCACGCCGTTAGCCACATGCTGCCACAAGGCTAACGCTAGCCTGCCAAGAACCGAGCGCTAGCCCGCTAGCGCTAGCCAACCATTTCCTCCTTCAACGCTTCTTCCTGGAACGGCCAAAGTGGACAGAACTCACACATGAGGCATCAACCGGTTGGGCAGCGGTCTGAGGGTGAAGAAAAAGGTTTATTGGGAAATGTTTGTAAACCGTGGTGTTTAGAACAAAGGGCTAACCGGTCGGTCGCGCTAGCCAAACATGCTATTAGCCTTGTTAACATCCGGTTTCGGACATTTGAAAATGAGTTCGTTTTAAAGCATAAAGCGTAACTGTTCTGCTCCGCCATCCTCCAATGGTGTTATCTGCCTTATTCCCGCATCAATATGGTATATTAATGCCGGTTTTCAAGGCAATTTTGGGAACTTTATGTTGTAACCTCTTAGCCACCGAGTTGCTGCAGCGACCCCATGCGCCCGGAGGGAGAATCGCATTAACAAACTCGGTCGTAAGGGTTTAAATAATATTACAGGACAAACAGTCCTCAGAATATTATTTCAACAAATAATATTTTGTTTAACTTGGGCTTTGCATTGTGAATGGATTGAAATACATGGCAGATGTTTTAACTCCACTCCATGCTTTTGAAATCAGATCTGTAGTGAACACGGATTCACTGAATTAATCTGATTATGATCAACCACTTTTGTTTGTCTTTGTTTGTTTTTGCATGTAAATAGTTCCTTAGCTTAGTTTCTTTTTATCTTCATTTTGCTTAGTAGTTTAGTTAAGTTTCCCTAGCCTAGTAGAGAGGATTTATTAATCGAAATATTGTGTTAATTCAGGTAAACAGCATTACATGGTGATGTTCTCTGGATGTTCATCTTATTTCTGTTATTAAATTCTTGGACTTGAAAAGAAGTTGTCACTCCTTTATTCTATGTGTGTGCAGGTTTTGCTGTTAAAAGATCGCTAGTGCTCGAATTCATCCCTTTCAACCATTGTCTTGATGTCAGCTTAAGAGCTGATCATCGCCAGACAATACTTAACAGACAGAGAGTTATTTATGAAACATTAAATAACTTTAAACAGTGTATAATTGCACAACACCATTATGGATGTGTTTATCTCATTTTCAGTAATTTATTTCTCCCAGAACCTAAAAGGTGACAAAAACGTCTATTCATATTATGTTAAAGGGTCACTTACACTGTATCTACAATAAAAATGTCATACTTTTACTGTAGATTTTTGGAGAAATACCAAGTTAAAGTTCCTTTAATTTATATAGCGCCTGTTTGGCGCTATATAAATAAAATTGAATTGAATTGAATAATTCCCATTGTGGATGCGTTTGTCTCATTTTCAGTACCATATTTTTTGGACCATAAGGCGCACACACCGGTTTATAAGGTGCATTAAATATTTTTCCCAAGTGTGTAATATCAGTCCGGCTCTCCATGTACACAGCTCTCTCCTGAGAGGGAGAGCTATACGTCTTTGTTGGGAGGACAGAGTAGTTGGACTACCCTGCCCTGTTTCTGGCATAAAGCCAAAATAAACTTAACCTTTATATTGAATTAACTTACTTGGTTTATAATTACTAGCATGTACTCTGGGCAAGGGCTGTCTTACATGAATGCACTTCTAGTTTACACATTACAGTCAGGCAGTCTTATAGACTGCTCAGGGGTCCGATCAGGCAGTGACACAGTGTACCATAATGCTCTGAATATCCATTGAGCGGAATGGCTGCGTTGCTAACCAAAGTCGGTTTGACCTGCGTAGGTCCATCTGCATGGCAAACCCTGACATCTGCCCTTTTCTCCTGGCTTTCAGATCTCATTCACCTCATAATGTTGATAAACCCTGAGGAGAAAGCCCTTATTGGTCGAGTGTTTGAAACCTATCTGACAGAGCATCATCGCAATGACATCCACCAGCTCATTACTAATACGAATGAAGACACTCATCGCTCTGTTGTGGTTAATGCCATGACATTGTTTGAAGCCAATATGGAGGTACTGGTGACACAATGTCCCTATTTTTACAAAGGCAGAAGTAAATTCAGGACCTTTAGACTTTAGATGTAAGTTTTGTTTGTATTAGAATGACACTTTGAGTTAACCCGCTTTCTCCAGGTTGATTATTTCTATTCATTGCACAGCTCTGCAATTGCTCAGAGTTTACTGTAGGCATGAGTGTACCATTGAGGGATTCATTCATGCAACAATACAGTAATTCATGTAGTTTCAGACTTTTTGGGTGTTATCAAACTGTAAAGACAATTTGCACGCTTTAAGCTTCTCATGAAGTATGTGTAGTCAGTGCAATCAACTGATTATATATATATATATATATATATATATATATATATATATATATATATATATATATATATATATATATATATATATATATATATATATATATAATAAGAGAGAGAGAGTTGTTGTCAAAAAGGAGATTGCTGTAACGCAGGCAGGGTGTTGCATAGCTGACTAGTGCACCAAAGTAAATGTGTCTTAAATTAATTCATCATTTGCACTGATATAATTCTCTTTTTATAAGGTTGGGGACTATTTCAACGCGTATCCAAAAGATGTCTTGGTTGTATTTGATGAAGTGTTACAGAAAAAAGCTTTGGAGCTAGCAGATGATGCGTCTCTGAAAGACAAACAAGGATCCATCCAAAGAAGCAAGAGGCAGATATACCACACACGCATCACAGGTAAGACATTCAGCTTGCAATCAAGCTTTCTTTGTTTTATTATGCTGTTTTGTTTTTCACTACTGTATGTGTTATTTGTATTTTTTTTTAATCATTTTTGTCAGTTGTAATGTAAAAGAACTATTATTCATTCATTTCCTGTTTTATAGGATTCAGGTTCCTGCATGTTTAAGGCTACTTATCCAGAAGCCCTGAAAGTAGAGGGAAAATTGAGAATGAAATATTGCAGACTAACACACAAGTTCTTATTACAATTTCTTAAAAATAGATATATAATGTATAGTATTTTTATATTTCAAATGTGATTGCTATAGCATTCATGATTTCTTTTGTTGTACTTTGGTTTGCTGGTCTTTATATAAACATTTGTTCCCAGGTCTGCCAGTGTGTCCAGAACTTACTAGACATACTATCCCAAGGTCCAGAGATGTGGGGCATTTTCTGTCTGTGACGGGTACTGTCATACGTACCAGCGTGGCTAAGGTAAAAAAATAGATGTTAACCATTCAGCTATACAGTTCACATAATGATCCTCACTGCTTGGGTTAGAATCCTTTGTTTCTGTTGATGGTTTATAGTTAATTCCATAAACTGAGCAGCTGCTGCCACTGGTCTCTTCAGAATCAGACATACTTTAATAATCCCAGAGGGAAATTGCTGTTTCAGTACAACAGCCAAGACAAAACATCACAAACATTTTAGGGGGAGACGTTAGAGACTCCCCCTAACATTAGAGACTAAACTATCTCCATCAGAGAGGCAGTTTCCAATCCAGTTTATTTCTAAAGCAGATTTAAAAGCTGTAAGTTGAACAAGGCATTTTTCAACAGAATAAGTACAAATAGTGAATAAAGTACAACAGACAACTATTTTAGGAAACACATGTTGTGCCATTGATACGCACTGTTTAAATTTTAAATCAATGTTTAATAAATAACTAGCTCTGTTAGGTATTGTCCGGTGAATATCAGCCCGACAGCTGATACTAAGACAATAGTTGAAAGGAAAGATACGAGCACTGGCGTTATTTTAACAGCAAACTTTGCACACATATAGAATAAATGGTGATAACTTCTGTTCAAGTTCATGAAATTTATTAACAGAAATAAAAATGAACATCCAGAGAACATCACTATAGAATTCTGTTTATCTGAATTAACACTATATTTCATTTCAAGCTTTTAAAACACAGTGAAAACCCCTGTTTATTTCTCTGCCAAACTTTGCCATTGTTTCTGGTTGTGGTGATGGGCGTCCGGTTGCAGTGAATTATTCGAAGGTAAAGCTTGTTGTTCAGCAGCGAGCAGGCGGCTAGCTCAAATGGGGAAACAGCTGTCGTCTGGGAAGCCAGGCCTGCCTGGGCGAGCTGTACACGGCTGCGGGGACGGGCTGCGCTGTGCCTGTGAAGAGGGCTCTCTGCATGAGCTTTCCAGCGTCGGGACCTCAGCTCAGCCTTTCTTGCGTGGCTGTGTGGAGGCTGCGGCGTACTCAGCTTTCCTGCAACAGCTGAGAAAAATCATAAGTTTCGGCATAGATGGATTCTTTACTCAAGCCTCTGGTTATGCAGAAGATAGGCTGCAGACTTAGCTTCCATCCAGGCTTCGGTTCTCTGAACTCCAGCCATAAACTAACACGTGTATAGCAATGCTGTCAGTTTGATTTTTGCAATGATCAACCCCAAAAACTGCATTACTTGTGCATGGTGTCAGTGGACATAGTTTCTGATAATTTTCCACAATCTGACTCTTCAGATTTTTTTTTCTTTTTGTGTCAAATTACATCATTCTTATAAAGTGTTTCATCAGCACTTTTGTAACTTTCCAAAATTTGTCTGAAGAGCAAATTCTCTTGTCAGGGAGCCCAATTAGCGCTCTACACAAAGGAGTGACAGGAGTGCACAATGGAATTTTATTAACTCTCACAATCCCTATATCGAAGTTTAAATTGGAAACTATATGACTATGTCAAATCTGTTCACTAAATGATTTAATAATTATTAGTAATCAGTTATATTAATAAATAATTTAAACAAATTTAAATCAAACTACTTAAAGGAAATTCTGCGAGGAAACTGAGAATGATCAGATTATCTTTAGCTGATTTAAAGAGTTAATTCAAAATATGCAGGAGGGCACAAGAAAAGCCTTGCCTTTTGTGTCCAGAAAATACAGGTCTTCTAAATGTGACAACAACATGCCCTTCTGTTTGGTCAGTACCTCCGGTCAATAGTATGAGGATTACTATTAATAAACTCCTAAAAAAGTACAAAACTTAATGTAACTGAAGTTTATCTTTAATATTAATGGCTTGGTATTATTTTTGCCATATGATGTTAGTTAAAAGTTGAATTGACCGTTCATACTGTGCCCGGTTCTGCTGGAGGTTTTTCCTTCCCGCTGATAGGTGGTTTTTCTTTCCACTGTCGCTTCATGCTTGCTCAGTATGAGGGATTGCTGCAAAGCCATGGACAATGCAGACGACTCTTCCTGTAGCTCTACGCTTCTTCAGGAGGGAATGCTGCTTGTCGGGACTTTGAAGCAATCAACTGGTTCCCTTATATAGGAAATTTTTGACCAATCTGTATAATATGACTGATTTTGACTTTGTAAAGTGCCTCGAGATGACATGTTTCATGAATTGGCGCTATATAAATAAAATTGAATTGAATTGCTGGTATGAGTCGGGCTAAAAGCCATTTATATAGTTGTTAAAGGAGCAATAAGAAAAATCTAATTTTAAATAGAGAGAACTAAAAAATAGTTTTTTGAAGAACTAAAGCTATTTTTAGATGGACTATGGTATGATGTCACTCACCATCTCTCTGTGTTTCATTTCTCCTGTGAGCCAGGCAAACAATGAGCCTAACCACTCTCCATTGTTGGGGCGATCAGTTCCAGGTTAATCTACATGCACATCTAAACTAATGAGGCCTCGTCAGCAGGTCTATAAAGCTTGGAACTCCACACTTCTCCAGACGTTTTGAATTGAGAAAGCTTTTTGGATGGGAAGCGAAATGTCTTCAGCTTCAGAATAGAAGTCCAGTTGTTTTGTTTTTTGTAACCTTTTTTGGATTGATCATGACCTGGAAGACTGAGAATCTTCACCGTCAGGGAAAAAATCCTGCATTTTCTGACCACAAGCACCCTTAGCTGTTCTTATGGCAAGGTTCAGGTTGACTCTGGCTGACCAAGTGCCTCTCTGTCCCCACACTTGAACACTGCATTTCGTGTCCTCAGCATTTTGCATGAAGGGGTTTTAGAGTTTGCCGCACCCAGCTATGCTTTTGTAGGCGAGGCCCATCAGAGCTTAGACCTTGGGCTGTTCAAGGTCCAAAGGCCAGAGGTGCTGTTTGGTACACACCCATACTGTTGGTTTTCTATTTTTTTCCCTTAAACTTTTTTATTTTGGTTTTCTGCAGAAATTGCACACGTAGCCATCATGTAATGAAGTGTAGGTCTCCATGCAAAAAACATACAATTCATTCTTTATGAAAACATAAACTCCTGGAGAAATGGATTAAAATAAATGTCAAACTAGCTGAAGCAGTGGGTGCCATGTTTGCAAAAATCTATCTGAAGAGCTGTGTAAGGACATTCTAATCTTTTTACATTTAAGAAAATACAGAACATCCTTGAGCCAGTGTGGGAAAGAGGGATGTTGTGATAATTTCCATTTGATTTAGATTGTCCTTCTAGCGAAAACCAGAGAGTGCCCCTGAGAGGAGGACACAGATGATGATCCAGATGCGATCCCAAATAAGACAGTGAACAGATTCGGATGGATTTTCTTGCCAATCACTTTGGGCATAGTAGTGAAGACATTTTTCCAATATGTAGTAGTTCCAAACATGATGAAAAAACGAGGGTTGCTGGAGACTGCTGTTATCTATTGCAGATCGGAGAAACATTATCATACATTTTGGATAATCGAGCTTTGGTATAGTAAACGTAGTGTACCAGCTTGCATTGAACAAGACTATATTTTGAACAAATAGAGGACTTATGAACCTGCCTGAGGATTTGTGACCAGACCTGGGACCAGAACTAGGTCCTCCTCCTAGAGGGTTCTGACTGGACTCTGTAAGTGTATACGTATTGATGTTCTGGTTGTATACTGTATTTTTGGACTGTTAAGTCGCTTCGGAATATAAGTCGTATCAGTCAAAAATGTGTCATTAAGAGGAAAGATTGCACCAGACTATAAGTCGCATTTATTTACAAGTTTATTTCACACAATCCAAGACTAAACACCAACATTTAATCTGGTAAGGCCACTTATTCAATTACACAGCTGCATGCACAATCGGCTTAAGAAGCTAGCAACTCCAACCCGGAAGGTTCTTGTCAGCGCGTTGTAGCGTGAGCGTAGCGGTGCTACGTGCTAACAGTATGACACGGATGTTTGAAAGCAGCATAAAGCTTGCATGCATCAGCAAAGTTATAAATTGTTCGGACAACATACCTGTAAGCTAGTGCTAGCTGTTATTACCTTCACAGACAGCCCAATAGCAGGGTTCTATGTCAGTCTGCACCATGCAACGCTCTGCTGCGGAAATGAAAGAGTGAAACAACATACAAACATGTGTTCTGTTTCTGTTGTATGTAACTTAATGTTTCAATTAATTGTTAAGTGGTACAGGAGCAGCATATCATTTTTACAAGCCCAGAGCGCCCTCTTGCAGCTATAAACGGTAATGTTTACTACTTGGTTCATGTTGGTCAGTATAATTTACCATTTAAACTTGATATATAAGTCATACCTGATTATAAGAGGCAGGATTGGCCAAACTATGAAAAAAGTGCCACTTATAGTCTGAAAAATACAGTATAAATGAAATGGAACCCTTCAATTTTGAAATGGGCAAAAGCAAGGAGTCCTCAGCTAGACTAGGAAAAGTAGAAAAATTACTGCGAACAAAATTGCAAACTTGAAGGAAACCTGAAACATATTTAACATCGAGTTGATGAGAAGTGGCAGACATCAACAAATAAATCCTTCAGTGTTCTAATGCCAAGATTTGATCAAAGTTAAAAATATCTGTTGGTATATAATTGGGTGCTAAAGGGGCAAGCCCAGAGTAATGCTATAGGCCAAAATACCATTTAAATTGAACTCTAAATTGAAATGTAAATTGTAATATTTAAAATGTCTAATATTGGAGGCCCAGTAATATCTGATGTTTAGTAATTGCTTAGACAGACGCTTCCCTCCATTTGCTGCAGTCTATGTCGGCGTTATCGATGTGGACCAGGCACAAACATTGTATTCAATTTGCTTGCAGCTTTCAGTGTCTTAAATAACAAGATTAGGTGGTCCAAAAATAAAGTGTCACACACTGGATTGTTTGATTAATTTTATTAATTTAGTTTTAGTTACGATTTTAAAGAAATGTGATATTTTTAATTATTGATATAATTCTGTCCAAGAATGACCGATTCCTTGCCCCCTGATTGTTTTAATAATATTCATGAGAATATGATAGTTTATCGTTGTCATTCTAAGATTAATATTCTTCCTTTCTTGTCTCCTCCTGATTGAAGCAACATCCCATACATCTCTAAATCTCAAACATCTGTTTGATTTACAAATACAATAGAAGAGACACATAAATTAAAGATGGCCTCATCTCTCTGTATTTCTTCTTTTCTGTGTTCATAGGTTCTGGAGTATGAACGTGATTACATGTGCACAAAGTGCCATCATGTTTTCAAGGTGCAGGCTGATTTTGACCAGTTCTATACCTTTGTCCAGCCGGTGGGCTGCCCAAATCCTGTTGGCTGTAATTCCATTAAATTCACCTGTCTGTCTGGAGGATCTGAGCCTGCTGCCTGTAGGGACTACCAGGAACTCAAGATACAAGAGCAAGTAAGGTTTTTTTGAGTATCATTCCTTTTCTGTAAAACAAAGTTTCAACATATAAATGGAATGCAAAACAATACATGGTGTTTTCTTTTAAACATAAAAGGAATGACCCCTTCTTATAACAGGTGCAGAGGCTGTCAGTGGGCAGTATTCCTCGTTCTTTAGTAGTTGTTCTGGAGGATGACCTGGTTGACAGCTGTAAATCTGGTAAGAAACAGCAGCCAAATTATTTGTAAGAGCCACTTAAAAAGGCTTAAATATCCTACAAACGTTTAATGCTTTTAATGGTCTCCATGCAAGAAACTGTTTAAATGAGCGGTTTAATTGCATTCCTTAATGTTTTTGCATTTTAAGAAATAAACCATGGGGAATGCAGAAGTAATGACCTTTACAGGATTGGTCACATATTTTGTAAAACCCTCGGCACCCCCAGCTTCTGGAAAGGCACCTAAGTGTCTAGAACTCAGAAGGATGGAGGAAGGGAGAGCACTGTACCGCATGGTACAGATGCTTTTATTCTATCCCACAGACTGTCAGTCAGATTACATTTCTGCTGTTGAGTAAGATGGTAGTTGGCAAAAATATTCAAAAACCTAGAAAGTAAGACAAATGTCAAGGCACACATTTAAACCGCTCATTATATCATGGCCCATTAGCAAGCCCTGAAATTCTAAAACGAAAAGTATATGAGTTGGAAACTAGTAACCAAGTTGTTACCCAGATCAACCATGATCCGTTTTTCTAATTCCTCTAGTAAGGAGCCAAGATAGAGGGATGTCCATATTTTGTCCAACTGGTTGACTTTTCCATTCTACATTATTTCCTATGTTGTGAAATCTTTTGAATGTATTGCCTAACAAAGCTTATGTTATCTGTATTTTTATATGCACACATATAATATGAAGTAATTATTTGAATTATTAATTAAACTGCATTCTTTATGGATAACTTTGTTTAATAAAGCAATTTTAATAAGGAATGCTGAAAGAAAACTACCAATCAAGAAGGCTAGCCCAGCTAGTTGGCTTTATGTATACACACACAAACAGCCTCAGAAACCCCTGAGCAGAGAGGACTTAGTGCTCAGAGTTTTATCAAGGCAAAAGCCCAGCTTTAGGGTGAGGTTTCGGGGTCGTCCAGACAAAGATGACGACTACAGTTGACAAAGGTGAACATAATATCCAGAGACAGTGATAAAATGGAGCACAAAAACAAAAAAACACTTAGTCCAGGTTCTTGAGATTTTGCTCAAGTGAATTCCTGGACCAGTCATCATAGTCCAGAAGAGGAAGGAATGGGTTGAGAGAAGAAGGGTTTTTCTGTTGAAGAAGTCCAGGTTATTTTGTATTTAAACCTAATTTAAATATAATATAGATAATTTATGAAAAAATTCATCTCCTCTGGCTGCTCCCAGTGGTCGTACTGCAGTTTGCAGGAATGTGCGCCTCCCAGTCAGAAACAACTAATTGGAGAAGGGGGATCTGACTGGAGGCCATTCTGTCTCCTGATCTGAATACTGCATCCGTCGCTGTGCTGTCTATTCATGGGTTCTGAATGGGAACCATTCAGATGGTCTTCATGGGTAGGCAGCATCAGTGCAAACGTGAACATAGGAGCACAGATGATGTATATTCCTCCAGATCAGCAGCCTCTTTAAACACCCCCCAGTCTGTGTGTTCAACGGAGTCCTTAAAAGCTGAGCCGACCTCTGCAGTCCAAACCTAAACGGTTGTGAAAACGGGTCTGCTTCTGCAGATCAGTGGTTTGTAGCGTGGGCTTCACAGAGATATTATCTGATGTCCAAGGAGCTACTCCTGCCTTATACGCTCCCGGGATGTTGCAAAGACGTGATCTAATATACTGTTGTCTCTGGTCGGAAACTTAATGAATTTGGGGAATTTGGGGAGCACAGCTTTTCTATAATTAAAGTATTTAGCTACGGTCACAGCAGCCTCTGGAGTACTGTTAATTTGGCTGCTGATGAAACAATAGAGTTCACTCAGGGCTAATAGAACGTTAGCTTTAGGTTCAATTCAATAAAATTTTATTTATATAGCGCCAATTCATGATGTCATCTCAAGGCACTTTACAAAGTCAAATTTAATCAAATCATACAGATTGGTCCTCTCTAAGGAAACCCAGCAGGTTGCATCAAGTCTTGACAAGCAGCATTCACTCCTGAAAGAGCGTAGAGCCTCAATGGACAGTCGTCTGCATTGTCCATGGCTTTGCAGGGATTGCTGCAAAGCCATCGACTTTGAATGTATGCTGCAACAATAATCACAGATCTGAGCACACTAACTAGTTTAAATGGTTTGCACTTTACTGCCAAATATTTCAGATTGGGGAAGCAGAAAGTTCTGATTGCTTTTGCAGTTGTGCACCAAGAGTTGTGGATGTACATTGCCAAACCCCCGCCTTTGCTCCTCTCTGTAACTTAAGTCCGGTCAGCTCTAAACAAAGAGCCGTCTGCTAGCGCCACTGCAGTGTTGGAGATATTTTTTTCTAGCTAGGTCTCTGTGAAGGTCGCTACACAGCTTTGCATCTTACATGAGGCGATCCTCAGTCACATCTCATCTAGTTTGTTGGCAGGGGATCAATGGACGGGAGGAGACTGGGCAGAGCTGGTCTGAGTGAATTAGCCTTTAGCCTGGTGCACATACACCCCTTCAGCCGGTGTCTAGGTTTCAGAAGCGGGGGGATCACAGCTTTTGCTGTTCGGTGCAGCTTGGGCAGAATAAAGTCTGGTTTCGGCGGTCGGTGGGTTTCATAAGCTCCGGGGTTCATCCCCACTTCCAATAGTTTAGCTGTCCTGTACTGTATTAGGTTTGTTCATCCTTTCACAGTAAATTTGTGGATTGTCAATGGCTTGATTAAGGCATTATAGAAATAATTCCAGACCATTCTACATTTTGTCTCAGTCATATTCTCAGATATCATGATCAAAGGCCTGATTACCAAACTGCTTCAAATCAGTTTGGTAATCAGGTAGGTGGAACAGAAGTGAAACAAAGGAAGAGGAGGATGATGTTATGGTACGTTCCTTTACCATACTGGAGAATCTAAGATCTCTTGCAAATAAGATGGATGATCTTATTTCAAGCCAGAGTATCGGGAATGCAGAATTGCTTAGACATGGTTACAAGAGCATATAAAGTGGGCAAAAAAGTATTGCACTGATTGTACAAGTTCTGCTACTTAGAAAGGTGAGAGGTCTGTAATTTTCTTCAACTATGAAAGACGGGCGTGCTCATGGCGTAGCGGGTAACGTGACCCATGTTTGGAGGCCTTTAGTCCTCGACGCGGACGACCCACGTTCGAATCCGGCCCACGGTCCTTTGCCACATGTCTCTCCCCTTCTTCCGCCCCTTTCCTGTCAGTCTACTGTCAATAAAGAGCGAGCCACTAGAAGCCTCAAAAAATCAAAAAAACCCAACAAACTATGAAAGACAAAATGAGAAAAAAAAACAGGAAATCACATTGTAGGAGTTTTAAATAATACATTTTTAAATTATGATGGAAAATAAGCAAGATGTCTGGCCCTCACAGACAGACAGATAGATTTACCCCCCGTTTCCACTACCCCTTTTTAACCGTGCCGAGACCAGTCCGAGCTCGGTAATCGAGATAACTATCGAGTGTAAATGGACAGCAAACTGAACTGAACCGAGCCAGACACAACCGGACTGCGCTAAATGCAGTCCAGTTCCAGGGGTGGGCTCGGCCCGGTTTTTCCCTATCTCGGTTATCTGATAACAAAGAGCGCATGAGCAGACCCCGTCATCTCCTTACAGCCAGCTGACATTTCAGACATTCATAAAAATACTAGCTACCCTACCGTGACACGCGATTTCCAGTGATGATTCTGCTTAGCAGTGTGATGAACCTCAGTGTCTGTCGTTGTTTCCTGCGTCTGTAAATCCTTATTAGACGTTCGTTTGTCTTATCCACTTCCCAAAAGCCGACTCTGTCAAGTAAATTCACCAAAAGTTGCCGTCTTCGCCTGACTCGCCGCAAACAACGAAATATAACCAAACATAACTTCCTGAATGATACGGGCGCCGCCATTTTGATTTGCTTAAAGGTATACTATGCAACCGGGGTTTATTTTCCAGCGAGGCTCCCCCAGAGGGCGAAAGTAAAAGTGCACTGTCGTAAATATGCTCAGCTGTTTTACTGGTTTCTCCGTCAAGCCAGGCGCGGTTGTTTTGAGCTTAGCAGACAGGCGAACGCAACGAATACAAAAGTCGAAAAAACGGTAGTACAAAGAATGACTAACACAGTGAAAGTATGAACATGCACACAGAGAGAGAGAAACCATTCCAATGCAGTGTTTCCCCTAGGAATTTGCTTACCGGACGACCGGCGGGGACAAGCTTTACGCCGATAACCAGCGGAGCGGGGGGGAGACAAGCTTTGCGCGACCAGCTGAGCGGGCGGGGGGGGGGGGAAGACAAGCTTTGCGCGACCAGCGGAGCGGGTGGAGACAAGCTTTTTTCTGAAATGTCAGCTGGGGTTTTCATCATTGCTGGGGATTTTAACCAGGCAAATATGAAAACTGTTCTCCCTCATTTTTACCAACACGTGGATTTTGCAACTCGGGGAGAGAACACTCTAGACTTAGTCTACACAAATATAAAAGGAGCATTCAGAGCAGCCCCCCGCCCCCACCTGGGCTCTTCAGATCACCTTTCCGTGATGCTATTCCCAGCATACAGGCCCCTGCTGATCAGAGCTAAACCTGCAGTGAGGCAGGTGAGGGTGTGGACTGAGGGAGCAATGGAGGCGCTCCAGGACTGTTTTGAGTGCTCTGACTGGAACATGTTCAAAGCTGCTGCAACTTATGAGGACAAGATCAACATTGATGAGTACGCCATGACTGTGTCAGCCTACATCAACAAATGCATTGAGGACGTCAGCACCACCAAGACCATCATCACCCGAGCCAACCAACGACCCTGGATTACTGCGGAGGTCCGTCAAGCGCTAAAAGCACGGAACTCAGCCTTCAAGTCTGGTGACAAGGAGGCACTGAGGACAGCGAGAGCCAACTTGAACCGTGCCATCAGGCTAGCAAAGCGGAACCACAGTCAGAAAATCCAGGAGCTTTTCCATGATGCCAGCAACACCAGGAGCATGTGGAAAGGCATCCGGGCGATCACTGAATACAACACCCCCTCCCCCCCGGTGGGTGAAGTTGATGCTGACTTCCTCAATGGACTAAATAACTTCTTTGGGAGGTTTGAGGCACTAAACAGCACACCAGCAGTGAAGGCTGTTCCCCATCAGGAAGAGGAGGTCCTCTGCCTTGACACCGCCGACGTGTGGAAGACTCTGAGGAGAGTCAACCCGCGGAAGGCCCCAGGCCCCGACAACATACCTGGGCAGGTGCTCAAGGAGTGTGCAGGTCAGCTGGCTGGTGTCCTCACAGACATTTTTAACACCTCGCTGGACCAAGCCATAGTGCCAGCATGCTTCAAGTCTGCCTCCATCATTCCGGTGCCAAAGAAACCTCAAGTCACCTGTTTCAACGACTACCGGCCTGTTGCACTGACTCCCATCATGATGAAGTGCTTTGAAAGGCTGGTAAAGGAACACATCGTCTCCAGTCTCCCCCCAACACTCGACCCGTTCCAGTTTGCCTACCGACGGAACCGCTCCACTGAGGACGCCATCTCCTCTTCTCTTCACCTGAGCCTGGCACACCTGGAGGAGAAGAACACGCACGTGCGGATGCTGTTCCTGGACTTCAGTTCAGCGTTCAACACCATCATCCCACAACATCTGGTGGCAAAACTGGAGCATCTGGGCTTCAACACACCCCTACGAAACTGGCTGCTAGGCTTCCTCACCAACAGACCTCAGTCAGTCCGGGTCGGACAGAACACCTCTGATGTCATCACCCTCAGCACGGGCTCCCCTCAGGGCTGCGTCCTGAGCCCCCTGCTGTTCACCCTGATGACACACGACTGCGTCCCCAGGTTCACCACCAATCACATCGTGAAGTTTGCAGACGACACAACGGTGGTGGGCCTGATCAGAGACGACAACGACCAGGACTACAGAGAGGAGGTGGAGCAGCTGGTGGGCTGGTGCAGAGACAACAGCCTGATCCTGAACGTGGAGAAGACGAAGGAGATCATCGTCAACTTCAGGAAAAACCGGCCTCACCATGCTCCACTGCTCATCAACAACTCAGCGGTGGAGGTGGTCAGCAGCACCAAGTTCCTGGGGGTGCACATCACGGACAACCTCACCTGGACTGTGAACACCAAGTCACTGGTGAAGAGGGCACAGAAACGACTGTACTTTCTGCGGAGGATGAGGAGAGCCCGCCTGCCCCCGCCCATCCTCACGACCTTCTATAGAAGCACCATAGAGAGTATTCTGACCAGCTGTCTCTCTGTGTGGTGTGGAGGCTGCAGTGCCTCCGACTGGAAGAACGTGAGGAGAGTGGTGAGGACAGCTGAAGGGATCATCGGGGCTCCTCTTCCCTCCATAAAAGACATTTCATCGCAGCGCTGTGTGTCTCGAGCCCGTAACATCATCAGAGATCCCTCACACCCCCACCACAGACTATTCTCCCTGCTGCCCTCTGGAAAGAGGTTTCGCAGCATCCGCTGCAGGTCCACTAGGTTCTGCAAAAGCTTTTTCCCTGCTGCCATCAGACTGTTGAACTGCTGAACTGCTAAAGTATAAAAACGGACTGTGTACCACATTCGATTCGCTGATTTGCACATCTGCACACTTGCACATTGTATTATATCCTGCAAAATTGCTGCTGCACCTTACCGGGAAACGTACTGCAAAACTGTGTACAATGCAACTGTCTACTTTTAAATCATTGCTGCACCTTACTGCGTATTTGTTTACATTTGTCTTACACTGTTTACATTTCAACTGCCTACTGTTCACTGCTGCACTTTATCCGGAAGTCAATTGAAACTTATCCTGGAAGTGACTGCGATTTATCACTGCACTTTATCCTGTACTGTAATTCACCGCAAGGTATCCTGTAGAGTTACTGCAATCTTTCTGAGCTGTGTAAAAACGAAATTTCGTTCTGTATCCACTCTGTGTATACAAAATGACAATAAAGAAAGTCTAAGTCTAAGTCTAAGCTTTGCGCGCATATCGAGTTAGTTTTTTTTTTTTTTTTGGAATGTTGGGAGGCGTTAGCGTGAGGGAAACCCTACAATGTTACTTACAATCTCATCAGCAGAAACGCGAGGTCCACGTCAGCCTTGCAGCCTTCTCTTTCTTTTAGCTCTCGCCATTCGGAAAAAGCTTGCCCGATGTTCGCCGGTGTACGACTCCTCTTTCTGTCCAGAGCCTTTGTCCTCTTTCTTGCCTGCTCCGACATGGGCTTTTGCTGTTTTGTCGCTGGTTCCGCCATGATAACTGCACAGATACCGCCACTGCGCTAGCAACAAACATGCGTTTCACTGGGGGCGTGTAGCAGTTCTCGCCGTAAAGCAAGACCGTCTCTCGCGATCTTGCACGAGATTCTGAGCCTGTGGGCGCGGGCCGAGGGCTCCTGCAATTGCAAGTGCGGTATTTCCCCCACAGACCACCAGGGCGGCCGAGAAAACCTTTGTTCAACCTGAAATGACTCATTTAATCATCCAAAACGGTATGGAACACATTAACTAACTGAAAAATGTTGCATAGTATGCCTTTAATTTCCTCCTTCAAGCCTAGAGAGCAGTAGTACCGCAGATCGTCACTAGGAGGCGAGGAACCAAGGAAGATGGCCACGAGATAGCGTGATGTGTAAACGGTCGTCAGAACCAAGCTCGACTTGGTTAACTGATCCAAGCTCGGCATGCATCGGTTTAACAAGGGTAGTGTAAATGGGGCTATAATCTCCCTCAACCTGGACCCCATGCAACAGCTCTATATTGTTGAGTCCATTTACTATTTTTCTGAAAAGGGGACAGGTCGACTAATCCATGTTAAGGAAGAATGGCCACGTATCTTGAGATTTTAAGCCAGAAACTCCTTCCATCAGTGACAGCATTGAAGATGGAACATGGCTGGGTCTTCCAGCATGACAATTATCCCAAACATACTGCTGGACCAACAAAGTAGTGTCTCCGTAAAAAGTATTTCAAGGACCTGGAGTGGCCTAGCCAGTCTCCAGACCTCATCCTCATAGAAAATTTGTGGATGGAGTTGAAAGTCTCTATTGCCCAGTGACTGCCCCAAAACATCACTGCTCTAGTGGAGATCTGCATTGAGGAAAGGGCCAAATTGCAGGGTTGTACAATCAGTGGCTGACTAAATACTTTTTTGCCACACTATACAGCTCAAATGTTTCTGTCCATTTTCAGACGATACATGCAATCAAAACTTGGCAGTGGTGGGGCAAGAGTAAAGGTGATGGAATACCTGTACTGGTCACCAACAAATTGTATTCAGGACATACTAGTGTGAAATATTGTCTCTTTTGCTCCAACCTGGAGCTTTTAGCTTTTGTCAATTTTCTCTACCGAGGGAGTTCACTAGCGTTATCCGAGTAGTTGATTACATTCCGCGGTCAACTGTTGCGGACTCTGTGTGTGTGTGTGTGTGTGTGATGACATCAGCTCAGTTGTTGATACCCCAACACATTTATGACAATATCTAGAGATTTGAAGCTTGCATTGCTGTCTTCTACACTTCAGGTGTTTTAACAGCTTGTGAGCTGTGCAAAATAGGAAATACATTTTTACATATATAACTTCAGTAATATTATATATTCAAAAAGGGATTAAAGTATCTTTTTTATTTTTAAAGAAGCTATAAGTAAGATATTTACTGTAGAATCAAAATAAATCATTCTCATTTCTCACCTGGGATGGAAGTAACATTCCCTATAAACAATCGGTCCTCTCCAACAACAATGTCTTAGGCACGTTTTTATCCTTTCAAACGTAGAAGTACGGTCTGGAACTATTTTGGTTTAGAGTATAGCCCCTGTTTACTTCCTGGTTTTTGAGCCAATCTTATGAGATTTCCCAGGGTTTCTAAACAAAGCTGAGTATTTGGTATTTTATCTTGGCAAAGGAGCAGCAGCCTGCTAACATGGAAGCCAGTAAGAGAATCCATCCATCCATTTACTGACCCTTTTAATTCCTCTTGGGGTCGCGGGGGTTGCTGGTGCCTATCTCCAGCCTGGGCCACTGGGCGAGAGGTGGGGTACACCCTGGCCTGGTCGCCAGTCTGCCGCAGGGCTACACAGAGACAAACAGGACAAACAACCATTCACGCACACACTCACACCTAAGGACAATTTAGAGTTTAGAGACCAATTAACCTAACAGTCATGTTTTTGGACTGTGGGAGGAAGCCGGAGTACCCGGAGAGAACCCACGCATGCACAGGGAGAACATGCAAACTCCATGCAGAATGAATGAATTAATTCTGGTTGTGCTTACTGACCTTGAAGCGATTTTGTGGTTCACAGCGCTCTGTCAAAAGTTTTTAGTATGACTGGTTTACATAACATGGTTTTTATGAAGATTGTTATCTCTGAACACAGTTTCCCTGACTCTGTTCAATAATGTGTTGAATGCCCTAAGGATTTTTAAAAAAAATTTTTAAGGTTCATTTGTATAACTCCTGAGCAAACAGGTGGAGAGTAAATTGTGTTGTGATGTTTTCAGGTGATGACGTAACGGTTTATGGTGTGATGTGTCTTCGCTGGAAGCCCTTTCATGATGGTTCTCCTTGTGATGTGGAGTTGGTCCTGAGAGCTAACAACATAGAAGCAAATAATCAGCAGGCTGCTGCTGCTTTGTTGGTTAGAGATGTTCAGAAAGAATTTGAAGAGTTCTGGGACAGCTGCAAGCATAATTCACTGGCTGGTTTGTATTATTTTCCATATAACACAATATTTGCATATGTTGTGGTACCAGCGTTTTGTTTAATGCCATTTCCTCTTCTCTTTCTGTAGGTCGGAATGAGATCTTGTTGAGTCTGTGTCCACAGGTTTTTGGCATGTACGTAATTAAGTTGGCTGTGGCAATGGTGCTGGCTGGTGGGGTGCAGAGAATCGACTCTTCTGGGACCAAAGTTAGGGGTATTTGTCTTCTTCTTTTGCCTCCAAATCAAGCAACATAAAGAATTACCATTTTTTTTGTTAGTGAGTCACGGTTTTAAGATGGTTAAATTGTCCTTTTTTTTTAACCAAGCGTCACCTGACTTGCAGCGATAAAGGCATTGAACAATTACTAAAAACTAGAGCTGCACCATATCGAATCATAGTTGTCATTGCAGTATTAGTGTGTGCAATATAGCATTCACAATAGGCCGTGGGCCAGAATCTGTAGGACGTCTCCTTAAGAACTTTCGTATGAACTGTCAGGGGGCAACTTTCTTCCACTTGAATCAGTTGCTACACATAGCAGTGATCTCAAAACACCAATGTTCCCACGTTTTCACTTGCACATTAATAAGTTACAGCCAATGAAAAAGCTAAACTGTTGCGGTCCAAGAGGTCACGTGATTCGAGATTTGCTGCTCAGCCAATCAGATCACTGTATTGTCAGCTGTGCGAGTTCAACCAGTTCATCATGGCTGCGCCCGTAAGATGTTGTATGCATCTGTTTCCAGATGAAGAAAGCCCATTAATAGCATTTTCTGGTGCCAGTTGGCAGAGATCTTGATGGCGAGGAAAAATAAATAGCCCAATCCATCCATCCATCCATCCATCCATCCATCCATCCATCCATCCATCCATCCATCCATCCATCCATCCATCCATTTTCTAACACGGTTATCCCTGCTGGGTTCATGAGGGGTGCCGATCTCCACCTGTCAATGGGCGAGAGGTGGGGTACACCCTGGACAGGTCGGCAGTCCATCGCAGGGCAGAAATAGTCCAGTCTTTGGCCCAATTTACTGTGATATCACCAAGACCTGCTGCGCTAGGATAGCACAGGTGACAGGTGTCCTCGTGCCACACGACTTATCCCCGCCAGAATTTGTATCCCCTGCGTCGGGAGAGTGCTTGAAATCAATAAAACTTTTTACCTCCAGCGTTGGGAAGTCTAAATATTTTTAAACATCACATTCTAATAAAATGAAATAGATTTTTTTAAACTCCTCATTATTCTATTTTTAAAAGCGACATATCAAACGATTGTTTGAAGTCATCAACAAGAATGGTGGAGCTACTCATTACTGAGTCCTTTTTTTTGACATTTTGATTTCTGTTTTGGGGGGTTTTCGGGTTTTTTTGAGCTATGGTCTTAAACTTTTGATCAGCTGAAAAAATCATGTTTGAGTGTAAATGCAGTTTTCAGACAATTCCCTGCTCAAATGTTCTTGTCTCTTGCACTGATTTGTCCTTTTAACATTGTGAAGCTCTACTTAGAACCTTCTTAAGATCCAATAGTGCAAAATGCAAATTCTTGCAATTTTTTGACTGGTCTTAAGATTTTGATCAGGAGTGTATATAAGTCTATATATATATATATACATGTATGTATATACATATGTTTAACTATAAATCCAAGTAAAGTGATAGTGACTTGTGCAAGAACAAGAACAGTGCAGAGAATGAATAAATGTCAGTTACAGTGGGGGGGTGTCTGAATCAATGAGGGAGGCGTTGTAGAGATTGATGACCACAGGCAGGAATGATTTCCTGTGGCGTTCTGTGGTGCATCTGGGTAAGAGGAGTCTTCTGCTGAAGGAGCTCCTCTGCTGGGCCAGTGTGTCATGGAGAGGGTGTGAGACATTGTCTAAGATGGACTGAAGCCTGGACATCATCCTCCTCTCTGCCACGGTCGTCAGAGTGTCCAGCTTCTCCCCCACAACATCACCGGCCCTCCTGATCAGTTTGTTCAGTCTGTTGTTGTCAGCAACCCTCAGCCCGCTGCCCCAGCATGTGACAGCAAAGAAGATCATACTGGCAACAACAGACTCATAAAACATCCTCTGCATCGTCCCACGGATGTTAAAGGACATCAGCCTCCTCAGGAAAAAGAGTTGGCTTTGACCCTTTTTGTAGACTGACTCTGTGTTTCTAGTCCAGTCCAGCTTATTGTTAAAGTACACTCCCAGGTACTTATACTCCTCCACAGTGTCAACAGGGACCCCCTGGATGGAAACAGGGGTCACAGGTGTTTTTGTCCTTCTCAGATCCACTTTTAGCTCCTTAGTCTTTGTCACGTTGAGCTGCAGATGGTTCAGCTCACTCCAAGTGACAGAGTTGCCCACCACAGTCCTATATTCACTCTCATCACCCTTTTCAATGCAGCCAACTATTGCTGAGTCATCAGAAAACTTCTGAAGGTGGCAGGACACAGTGCAATAGTTGAAGTCTGAGGTGAAAAGGGTGAAGAGGAAGGGGGAGAGGACAGTCCCCTGAGGGGCCCCAGTGTTGCTGACCACCCTGTCAGACACACAGTTCTGTAGGCGTACATACTGTGGTCTACCCGTCAGGTAATCAACAATCCAGGACACGATGGGGGCCTCCACCTGCATCGCAGTCATCTCACCCAGTAGAGCCGGACGGATGGTGTTAAAAGCACTGGAGAAATCAAAGAACATGATTCTCACAGTGCTCGCCGGCTTGTCCAGATGAGTGTAGACTCTTTTCAGCAGGAAGATGATGCTGTCCTCAACTCCCAGGCGGGGCTGGTAGGCGAACTGTAGTGGATCGGTGAAGGGCCTGACCATAGGCCTTAGCTGCTCCAGGACTAGCCTCTCAAAGGTCTTTATGATATTGGACGTCAGTGCCACCGGTCTGTAGTCCTGAGGGCCGCTAGGACGCGGCGTCTTTGGCACAGGAACGAGGCACAACGTCTTCCACAGCACAGGGACTCTCTGGAGGTGCAGGCTCAGGCTCAGGCTGAAGACTAGGCTAAGTACTCCACACAGCTGGTTGGCACAAACTTTGAGCACCCTGGGGAATACACCATCGGGGCCTGCAGCTTTGCCGGAGTGGAGTCTGGTCAGCTGTCTTCTCACCAGGTCAGGAGTGAAGGACACTGTAGAGGTAACAGTAGGGGGAGGGGTGAGGTCCTCAGGTTGTGGAGGACATGATGTGAAGCAGGGGGGAGGGGTGGAGTCGGTGGATGTGGATTGAGGTGGTGAGGAGCAGACAGGGGGTCTGTAAGAAGGAGGAGTGGGGGAAGATGGAGTGGTCGTGGTCACAATGAAGCATTTCTTGAAACCTTGCAGGCCTACTTAAAAACTAAGCTGAGGTCCTGCTCCATCATTAGTACTGGTGTTCGTGGAATTATTTATCTTGGTGTATTACACTTTCTGGAGTTTATTTCTGAAACTGTTGTTGCTGCTAAAACAAATCAGTTACAACAGCAAATGGCACAAATGTACAGGTAGTAGAATATTTATACACGCATACTTACATTTTTTAACAGGAAAGTAACTTATTTTGTTTTGGTATAGAGATGCTTGTAAAAACGAAGTGATTTGTTCACTACCTGGCTTTTGCTTTCGAGCACTAATGTCAGACAAGATACAGAAGTTGGATCATGCACAACAGCAAAAAAAGAAATGCCACTGCAGTTCTATTTCTTTTTGCATGATGCACCTCTCATGGCTTGAAACTGGTGGGCATAAAGTTTAAATTGGCTAGGTTCACTTACTTATTCTGTTGCTAAAGACTTTACAACTGTACCCAAAAAAATCCACTGGTCTGGTTGCTATTTCGAATATGTCAAATGTGGAGAACAGAAAGCCATTCTGCAAAGCCATTGAAGTTGTGTGTAATTAGATCTGATTGTGAGTCTATGACAGAGGTCACGGATTAGCGGACCAGGGTCCGGATCCGGACCCACCTGCTGGCTAATCCGGACCCAACCTGATTTAAAACATTTATATATCACTGCATGTTGTCCAACGACAGTGTCTAACTCAGGGGTTAAAGTTCTCCGTTGCTGCGACGGATTTCCGTCATTTGGAAATTGAGCGCAAAAAGTCTAGACTTTTTATTCAAGGTTTTACACTGAAGCTGCTCTCAACCAATTAAACCTGGCAGAGCCGGGACATTAGCCAATCAGAAAGAGAGTAGGGCGGGTCTTTGCAAAACGGACGTTGCCAGTCTGAGGTTTATCGGTGTTCAATCATTTTAACTTTTGGAAGAACATCTCAAACTAACTACAGATGGAATGAATGAAAGTAGCGGTGGTCAAAGGTTTTCTTTGGATTAATGCGAACCAGCAGGTCATAAAGTTCAGTAGATAGAACAGCTGACAACAACTTCCCTCGGTACGCGTGTCAATCTGCTCCTGCATGAATTATTTCCACCTGTGGCCATGTCGTCTGTCAGCGTTTATTTCCTCGCTGATAAACACGGCGACCAACCAGGGATCTCCTCGTGATTCGCTATTATGTTTTATTTAAAACACAAAGAAGAGTAACGCGCTAGCTCAGGCTAATTTAGCATGACCCTTGAAGAAAAAAAGTCGGCATTTGACTGAGTTCGATTGGGAAAAAGTAAAAAAAAAAAAAAAACCTGCGCTGTTCTGAAGCAAAGAAGGCAGAGCTGCATCGGCTGTCGGTATGCAGCAGTGTTCACCTGATGAGCAGCTGCGCTCCAGGACACTAAATAAAATGACAAGGATTTTGATGCTTACAGATTGTTAAGAAAACTACATCAAAAAGATAAAACAAATAAACTGCAGCTACAACATGGACTGGAGAACGGGTTCTAACTGGGTGAGGCCAGAGAAAGGCGATTCTCAGAGAGTTTTTTTATGAAGTTAAAGTGAAGCGTGGAAACAGGGTTCATCCTGGACAGGTTTCCAGTCACTGGGCTAAAATATAACCATTTTATTAAAGTTCAAAAAAGATAAATCTTGCCTTTTTTTTATAAACTGTAATGATTAATTGGTGAACAATAACGGGCAAAGCAGAGCCTGATTACTGTCATGCAATCTGTGTCAAATTAAAATGTATTATGTCATGATAGTGTTGGTGATGTGTCCTGCATTTCCAAGGCTGTGTTTGGCCTTGTATGATCATACAATTGGTTTATATTGAATGTGACAGGGAGCACCTTGATATGTGCTTGAGGTTGGCTTTGTTGCCAATCAAACTCAGGTTTAAAATCCTTGCAGGGCAGCCTAAAGCTCACTTCTATCATTAAGCCATAAAATAGAAATTAAAAAAAGTTCAGGTGTTTTATAAAAGATGTGAAAGTCAAGAAATTGTCTATATACCAAACTGTGAAAAATTGTGGTTCTCTATTTCAAAAAGCACTTTGGATTTTAAAATAGAAAAACATTCTATTTTTATGTTATTTTTTTGTGGATGCATAAACATTTTATTTCAGTGTTAAATACTGTTTAAAGTAACACTTGAGGATATTGGTAGCAAGGTTGCCTTGAAGAAAGAAGGTCCTGGGTTCAAATTCCAGCCTCTGGTCTTTCTGTATTGAGGTTACATTTTGTCCCTGCTCCAATTTCCTCCCACTGTCCAACCTGGCTGTTAGATTAAACTGTCCCTACAGATTGCCCTAAATATGAGCTTGTGCATGGTTGTTTGTCCTTAATGTCCCTGAAAGTATTCCAATAACATGTGTATGCTGTTTTCAGTCACAGAATATGTAGTAACAGCACAGCATTTAAAGGTACATTGTGCAAGTTTTGAAGTCAAATACTATTTATTTTCTTTCCCATATATGCCCTTTCAATTGCCTGACATGTAAAATTAGTTATCTCCTATTTACCGTAGTTGCCTCATAGGTTGGATCCGTCAGTTCACGTGACAGTGATTTGGGCTGAATCCTCGGTGTGCATATGGGTGTGATTTGTCAAGCTGTTCGAAATGTTATTCAGCTGTTACTTTGAGAGTCTTTGCAGCCATGGAAGCATCATTAGCGAGAGAACAGCACAACTGTTTTAGAAGATGGACTACAAAAGACCAGCAACCGTCACCTCTCAGACCCCACACAAGAGTAAAAAAAAAAGTCAAGGGCGACGAAAAGGGCAAAACTTGAGTCTGATGGAACAACACCAGAGTAAATATCTGGGCAGTTTGCAAGCAATGGAGGGAGCTCTGTTAAGCCCTGCTTTTCACCACCTCCATGCTAGCAGGAGCTGTTGCAGCACTAGGGATGGGTGCCAAAACGTCCCCGGAGCCATGTTGGACGGTCCTTCCGGACAGGCTTCCGCCACATCAATCCTCTTAACGATATTTTTAAGGTTGCATTAAATTTTTCAGGGAGACGCCAACTCAAATAACACTGTTTTGGCGATCTTCTCCTCCTTAAAATACACACGCCGAGGTGACTGATGGGAGGGGCTAACGTTCTGCTCTAATAGGTCCGCCTTGCTTACTTTCATCAACATTTTTGCCAACTATTTAGCCACTTTCAGACCCCTCTAGCAAGTTTTTTTTTTTTTATTCAAAATCGACTAGCAACAAATCGTGCAAATTCTTTTCTGTGTTGTTTGAGACTTTGGTAACAAGTAAAAGCACCGATCGCTCTGAGTTTACTGTCTTTTGAGCAACCTGCAAGTGTAACTGTTTCCCCATCGAAAAGGAGTCACACATGAGCCTAACTTCCACTAGATTACAAAGCGGGATGCAAATAGCAGTTATAAACATCATTTTTAATGGGCAATGGTAATTTATTTTCCTCTGAACTGTTGCACTTAGAGATCCCTCACAGTAACCAATTCACACACAATCCCTGTAATTATTCACCTCATCCACTGTGGGTGCCTCTGCTATATCTTTTGGTTAAAATTGATAATTTAGAAAAACTCATAAATCTAGTTTGTATTCAGGTAAAATATTATTTACTACTTGAAATCATTTTATAAAGTTAATTTTTTTGTTTTAAACATATTTAGATTGTTTTTAATAATTTTCTGTCTTGTAGATGTTGGTTTTCCTCTCTCCTACACAACATTCCTCCCACCTACAACATACTTTTTATTCAAGCTATAGTGTTTTAGCCATTTGTTTATATATAACGTTATTTATATAATATTTTTATTGCTTTATTACTATAAAACAAATGTATTTTGTACTTATATTTTGTTTGCTTTTGCTCCAAATATTTTAGAAATAAACCAGTCAGTGATCATTTTTTATTGTTTTAAAAATAATAAGTATCGATGGTACTGATAAAATACCGGATTAATAAGGAGTATTGTTAAGAGTAGTAGTATGGATAAATCATTAAGGATACCCATCCCCATTCAGTGGAACTGCTGCTCACTGAATTGGCACTATTTTACTTGTAAAAAGTGAATATGCTGCCACAACAGGGACAATAAACGCTGGACCTTTGAATGCCAAAGCCAAGGAGACATACAGTTCATCACCCCTCCCTCCCTTGTGCTGATCAGATCTCAACCTGGTTCATCTCCAACCTGTGTATGAACACAGAGAACCAATAGTCTCATGCACAGTAAAGAGATGGTCTGAGGAGACGGAAGAAGCTCTGAAGGACTGCTCCACTGTGTGGGAAGAGCTCTGTGCTCCTCATGGGGAGAACAATGACAGCAACAAAGACTGAATCCTGGATTACATTAACTTCTGTGTTAATGCCCTTCATGAAGGTACAATGTTTCTCCAATAACAAGCCCTGGATCAACCCTGAAATAAAGGCTCTCTACAACAACAAGAAGAAAAGAGCCTTTTGATCAGGAAATGAGGAGAAGCTGAGAGCTGCGGAGAAGGAACTGAGTATTAGGGAAACAAAAAGAAGATGGAGGATCAGGTGCTGCAGAATATCAGTGGGGTTTGGAAGAGCCTGAAAACAATTTCAGATTACAAACCAAACTCCAAGGCTGTAGGAAATTTCGGGTGGGCAAATAATCTAAATTAGATCTTCAGCAAGTTTGATCAGCCACTTACCCCTCCCTTAGCCCAGTCTCCCCTGCTGCAACTCCCCTTATCTTTGATGACTGTCTGGTCTTCTTCACCAAAACCTCACCTGTCAGCCACCAACCCAGCCTCTCCATTTCAGAGGACTGGTCCCATAGCCGCCTGATCACTTCAGGAAAACCAAAGTGTCATGGTTTAAGTTTTGTCTGGCTTCTTTGTTATTTTGTAGTTCACTTAGCTCTCCCTCACTCAGCTTTAGTCACACCTCTGGACACTAATTACTTTTCATTCCCGTCACCTGTCAGGCTGCAATTACCCCTGATCTGTTGCCACCTGTGTTCACTTCTTTATAAGACTCACCTCATTCTGTTCTCGTCGCCAGTCCATAGCGTTCACTCCCGCTCCGTCTCTGCCAGAATCCTTGTCAGCTCCGTTTTTGTTACAGTCAGCCAGAAGACTTACTTCAACTTTGTTTTTTGTTCCAGTTAGCCATTAGAGTTTCCGTTAGCTTTGTTTTGTTCCAGTCTCTGCCTAGATCCAGCTCAGCTCTGTTCCCACTCCAGTTCTCACTCCTGGAGAGCTGTTCCGGTCTCAAGTCCACGGTGCCGACGTTCTGGTCTCAAGTCCAGGACTCCGACGTTCTGGTCTCAAGTCCACAGCGCCGACGTTCTGATCTCAAGTCCACGGCTCGGACGTTCTGGTCTCAAGTCCACGGCTCGGACGTTCTGGTCTCAAGTCCACGGCTCGGACGTTCTGGTCTCAAGTCCACGGCTCGGACGTTCTGGTCTCAAGTCCACGGCTCGGACGTTCTGGTCTCCAGTCCACGGCTCGGACGTTCTGGTCTCCAGTCCACGGCTCGGACGTTCTGGTCTCCAGTCCACGGCTCAGAAGTTCTGGTCTCAAGTCCACGGCTCAGAAGTTCTGGTCTCAAGTCCTCGGCTCTGATGTTCTGGTCTCAAGTCCTCGGCTCTGATGTTCTGGTCTCAAGTCCTCGGCTCTGATGTTCTGGTCTCAAGTCCTCGGCTCTGATGTTCTGGTCTCAAGTCCTCGGCTCTGATGTTCTGGTCTCAAGTCCTCGGCTCTGATGTTCTGGTCTCAAGTCCTCGGCTCTGATGTTCTGGTCTCAAGTCCTCGGCTCTGATGTTCTGGTCTCAAGTCCTCGGCTCTGATGTTCTGGTCTCAAGTCCTCGGCTCTGATGTTCTGGTCTCAAGTCCTCGGCTCTGATGTTCTGGTCTCAAGTCCTCGGCTCTGACGTTCTGGTCTCAGGTCCTCGGCTCAGATGTTCTGGTCTCTCGTCCTCGGCTCAGATGCTCCATCCTGGTCTCAAGTCTTCGGCTCCAAAGTTCCTCCCGGTCAGTCTCTCCACACGCCTCCTGCCGGCCAGCTTCTGCATCCTACACCTCCGTCTGTTGAAAGAATCTGGTTCCATCATCACCCATCTTCCACATTTTTCAATAAACTCACTCCTAAGAACTAGCTCTGTGTGTGCGTGCTGTGTCCGGGTTCATCCTAGAAAAATATCATAACACAAAGAGCTGGTGGTGTATTTCCACAGCTACAGACAGCTGGAGAGCTCCTTCAATGACTGACAACTGCATCCTAAATGCACTAAGTAGCTTTAACACAGATCCTTCCTCTTTAAAGGCTCTACAAACATGAAAAAAGCAGAACTCTCTATGACCTTTCAAGGGCTACGTCCGGTTAGCAACATGCTAGTCCTTAGCTGCTAAGAGAGTTGTGTTCAGTATCACCAGGAGATGGTGATACTGAGTTTGGTCCAAATCCTCCACAGGGAAGTGTCTTAAAAGGGGAAAAACCCCAAAGGTCACGCAAGGTCAGCAGTCAGATCGGCCTCCTTCAGCAACACAGCCTCTCCATAGCGCCACTATTTCCCACCGGTTGGTGGTGTTATGGAACCTGGGTGTGTCATTTTTGGGCCTCCGTGTAGGGTCCAAGGCCGGCGGTAGACGCCTCAGTCTAATGTTGAGGGAACTTCAGTTCTACTCCCCTTATGTGTATCTCTATGCTTCATTAGCCTTTCACTTTGCTACTAACACAGTTGAAGTTCCCCACTGTGGGACAATAGAGGATGTTTCAATTTTATTTCTGTTATAATGATCTTGTTTCACTTGAGTGTATTGGGTGTAGAATGTTATTCCTAGCTCTCCATTTAGTTCTGTGGGAATGCAGCTGTGGTAAAATAAATTTTACATTGCAAAACATTACCATGTTTTGGTTTTTTTGTATCGTACAAGTATAATCAGTCAGGTTAGGTAAGATGTACTCTATCATTTACAAATATTTACACAACCCTTGAATCAAACTACTACTGGTGATTCATTTCTAAAATAAAAACTGCATATGAAACTAATTACACACTCCCATACACTGTGATTGATTGATTTGTTTCCTGTAATCTCTAGGTGAATGCCATATGTTGCTGGTTGGTGATCCTGGTACCGGGAAATCTCAGTTTCTGAAGTATTCAGCCAAAGTTATATCCCGATCTGTACTTACAGCTGGAATTGGATCAACCAGTGCTGGTAGGCTTTTGTTTTTCTTCTCCTAATTTGTGATGTACTGTTTTGTCAAAAAGAATTCAGTCCAAAATCCCTACTAACACAGTTGACGTTCCTAGAATGTTATTGCTAGCTCTCCATTTAGTTCTGTGAGAATGCAGCTGTGGTAAAAACAACCCTAGTCAGAGTCCAATCACTCTACCAACCCTCTCTACATATAGCCATTCAAAACTGTTGAATCTTTTCACATCCCCCAGAGGTAGTGATTCCATTAAATAGTTTGGACAGTTAGTGTTGGGAGAGGCCCCAATTGTGTATTTGCTATACATGTATGGAGATAAACACTCACCGGCCACTTTATTAGGTATTCCTAGCTAGTACCGGCATGGACCCCCTTTTGCCTCCAGAACTGCCTTAATCCTTAGTAGTATAGATTCAATAAGGTACTGGAAACATTCCTCAGAGAGTTTGGTTCATTTTGACACGATAGCATCACGCAGATGCTGCAGATTGCTGGCTGCACATCCACGATGCGAATCTGCCGTTCCACCACATCCCAAAGGTGCTCTATTGGATTGAGATGACTGTGGAGGCCATTTGAGTACAGTGAACTCATTGTCATGTTCAAGAAACCAGTCTGAGATGATTTGTGCTTAATGACATGGCCCGTTATCCTGCTGGAAGTAGCCATCAGAAGATGGGTACACTGCGGTCATAAAGGGATGGACGTGGTCAGCAACATAGTCAGGTAGGCTGTGGTGTTGACATAATGTTCAATTGGTACTAAGGGGTCCAAAGTATGGCAAGAAATTATCCCCTACACCATTACACCACCACCACCAGCCTGAACCGTTTATACAAGGCAGGATGGATCAGGAGGCTCTTCTGCATACCTTGGTTGTAATGAGTGGTTATTTGAGTTACTGTTGCATTCCTATCAGCTCAAACCAGTCTGGCCATTCTCCTCTGACCTCTGGCATCAACAAGGCATTTGCGTCCACAGAACTGCCACTCACTGGATATTCTCTCTTTTTCGAACCATTCTCTGTACACCCTAGAGGTGGTTGTGCGTGAAAACCCCAGGAGATTAACAGTTTTCTAAATACTCAGACCAGCCGTCTGGCACTAACAAACATGCCACGTTCAAAGTCACTTAAATCACCTTTCTATCCCAGTGTTCAGCCTGACATCAGTGCTTATGTTAATCAGAGAGCCTGTTTATACTTATTCTTGAGTTTTGAGTTAATTGAATGGACACAGCACTACACTGTGTTGCCAGATCTGACTGTTTCCTTCCCAAAACAACATAAAACCTGGCCAACTACAAAAAATCCACCCCAAATCTCAAAACGTCAGCACAAAACTCCCCATAAAATGTCATCAATCAAATAACCTGCATACACAAGATCACTTTCCCAATGATGTCATAACAACCACTGAATGTTTTACCAATAGCCTCCAACATGAGTTGTAAATCAGTAAATCTCAACATATTTGGGGCATTTATTATTGACATTGGCCAATACCACTTCAAAGTGACACTTGACTAAACAGAGACTATTAATCGTTTATTATATCAAGTTCGGCATATTCAACACATTTCAGAATAAATGAACTAATAAATTCAAGGAGATGTCATTTTACTAAAATGTAGAAGTTTTTACTTTTCTGCCACACAATGACAACTATTTTCATATGATTTTCCTATTAATTATTTCTAAAAACTGAAAGGCAGCAATTTTTCCAGCCCCATGTGTTAAAAAAAGAAGTTCAATTGGCAACACTTTTTTTTTAAGATTTTGGGATTTTATTGAGCAAACTGTTTTCAGTGCAGTGTGGTCGTGGAGCCACTGTTCAGTCTGTAGTAAATAAATTGTGTGCTGAAAAAGTGTGCACCTCTGAAAAATAGAAAGCCCCCCTTAATTTATCTCTGGGTCGTATCCGTTGTACTGAGTGCACACCATGAGCCGTGGGGACTGGCCGCGGATGTTTTGTCCTTCTAGTCGGGCGTACCTATCACCTGTATTTCTTGTGACAAATCAATACATTTTTCAAACTTTCTGCCAGTGGCACGAAGCAGAGGGGATAGTAGCATGCTCCGCAGAGGACAATGAGAATTCCCCCCTTTGTCGCTCCAGGGGCGACAGGAAAATTAGTTTCACAGAAAGCACATTTTCTCAGCTTGAGAGTCTTTGACCCCCGTGCGGCCCGCATGGCTGGCTGGTCCCACAGCGCGGACCCTCTCCTTGAGAGTCCACCAGCAAGAAGTAAAAGATAGTGAGGTGAAGTCTGGCCTCATAGCAGGGCACCCTGCTGTGAGAGGCTGTCTCTGTGTGGATGTGTGAAATTCCTTTGCTTACAACCCATTTTGATTTTTCCCTTATGTTACATGTTGTTCCCAATTCAATCTGATTTTTGCTCATGGCTCGATGGCACAAAAGTTTTTTCATTATCATTTCTAGCAGATTACTTTAAAGTGTAAATGTCTCAAACAGGGCTTGGGTGGGGGGTACAGGGGCTAAAGCCATCCACAAGATGCATTCGCCTCTTCCAGACATTTCTAGGCTGGTTGAAACACAAACACAAAGTTAAACTGAGTAGGGAAGAGCCAAGCTGGGCCAGCCAAACCGAGTAGTCGGTGGAGCTGTGGCTATAGAGAGGAACAGGGGAATGTAGTCCTAAGGTGGGATGGAGTACCTCATCACAGATATTGAATATTGGGTTAGTGATTCACAGTAAATGTAACTCTTCACAAATGTTCACTTTTTGCAATTAATATTTGAGCTGTAAAAAAAAGAATTAGACATTGCTATTTTTGGAAAAGCCTGATAATCAATTTCTCCCTCTGAGTTGATAACAAATTGGATATTTTTTTTCGTTTTCTAATTTGAAATAATTATTGAGTGTTCACAGTGCATTTGAATTTATGGAAATTAAAATTCTTGTGACGATTTCAAGCTTTTCAAAACGTACTTAGGAACACAGCTTTCTAAAGTTAAGAGCTTGATTTTGCTCTGATAGGACATATTCCATCTTTCCTAGATGTAGTTTTCATAATGTTTTTCTATATTTCCTCTGTATCTTAAGGCCTGACAGTTGCTGCAGTAAAGGATGGAGGCGATTGGCACCTGGAAGCTGGAGCCCTGGTCCTGTCCGATGGTGGTTTGTGCTGCATTGATGAATTCAGCAGCATCAAGGAACATGATCGCATCAGCATTCATGAAGCTATGGAGCAACAGTCAATCAGCGTAGCCAAAGCTGGGTAGAGCAACCTTACATACAGATTTTTTCCACATAAATAATAATAAACGAGATGTACTGATGCAGGCCATTTACTTTGTACCCTTCCACAGTAGACCGAAAATCACAGTTCTCTATGAAAGAACTTAAAATAGAGCAAGATATAAATGGCATCCATTTTTCATTCCAGAACACATTAAAAGTTTGGTCCTCAATTCAGGTGATTTATTTAGTGAAAGTGTTTGTGTAGTTGTACTACTACAGCTGCATGACAACATATTTTTCATACTTTACCACCAAACTAAGCACTTCGATGTAAAGTGAGAACCGTTTTTTTTTTTTTTTTTTGGTCCTCACTTTTTTGGGGGGGCTAGGGCTGTGATGTCAGTTAGGTAAGGCTTAGGTATGTACTGGCAATGGTTAGGTAACACAAGAAAGAAAACATGATAAATGAATTTGAGGTGTTGAATCATCTGAGTTAAAAAATATAGTAGAGGCAAAAACATCTTATTTCCATTTAACACGTAACTGATGAGGAATGATGTATCAAAGCAAATCATTTATGTGTAATTTTAGCTGTAGAACTACCTTTGTTGTGTTCACTAATTTATCATAGCGCCTGGAAAGTCACAGGTTCTGTCTGATTTACACCCAAAATGACTACTTATTGGATTTTCAATCAGGTGATTAACTCTGCAGTCTGCTAACCTTGTACAGCTAATGTTGCATGGTACACTTATTCACCTTATTCACTCGAAACAGTTCCCTCTTATTATATGTGCACAAGTCTCTGAGCATTGACCCTGAACTCAAACAAAGTCAGTGCCTCCAAGCTGATCAAAACTGCATCAAAATTAATTTTAATCCAGTTGTGTACATTTTTTGATTTGTTATTTTAATGATTGCAGTTGGGTAACATGGAGATAGTTTTTTTTTGTAAAATGTGTGTTTTTTTTAAAATCTGGGATATGTTTACTCATTTTCTTTATTTACTGTCAGGTTTATTTGTTTTCTTTTCAAACTTTATTCATTGAACTTTTTCAGAAAAAAATCGACATACAGCACAGTATTTCGTTTAAACACATTTAATAAAGTTTGCTCCCAAAATTTTTGCTTCTTCATCCTTAATACGTGGAAATTTGATGTTATCTAGTATCGCGTCAGGAGGAAGAGGTCAGCCTGAGGTGTATAGGCTGTGCAAAACTGCACTGTGCAATTTATCCCCATTGGATCAGTTAGGCTATCCACTAAAACATAATTTATTGTTGTAATGAGTCTAGAACAGGGGTCGGCAACCTTTAACACCGAAAGAGCCATTTGATCCGGTTTCCACGGAAAAGAAAACACTGGGAGCCGCAAATACTTTTTGACATCTAAAATGAATTTATTTAAGAACGCATTTATTAAATAGAAATAAAAAATATTTAACAACAACAACTTCCCTTTCATTCTTCGGGGTTCACCCCAGCCGTAAAGTACACTTATTAGTGCTTTGACTACCCTTTTGAAGATGGGCTATCATCTTATCTAAAATGAAGATAACACTATATATTACTTTTTCTTACCTTTACACTTTGTATAAACAACTAAAGTGTGTTGCTTATGAAATCAACAAAGTGCTACAGAGAAAGTAAAATTTTATCTAATGAACATATTTTGAACATTTTGAATTCTTGAAAAAATAATACAATGTCTGAATGTCTCTTTCAAATAAATTAAAAAGCTGAACTTAAATTATCCATGTAGCAAACAAAAGCAAAAAAATGCCGTGAGCTGTCGCCTTTGGGCTTTCAGAGCATGTTGCGGAGCCTTGACCTGAATTTAAAAAATAAATTGGGGAAAAAAGCACTGTGTCACTAAACAATGAAAAATAAATATTTGCAAAATATCTGCATAAATATTTATTTAACCTGGTTAATGGGACTTCTGCTCCTGAACCTCTGCACACAGCGTCTGCAAATCGGGGCTGTATGAAGTCACTCTCATCTTTACGCAGGACTGTAAGTTGTCATCTGTGAGGCGTGAGCGGTGTTTGTTTTTAATGTAGTTCATGGTGGAGAATAGCTGCTCACATACATATGTGGATCCGAAGATCGACAGGACTCCAAAGGCATATGTCTCAATGTTCATGTAGGTGTCGGGGATGGCATTCCATGTTTCAAACACGAGTTTGTCTGGTCTTGGAAATTTCTCAATATCACTCCATTTGTGATTCTGAGCAAGAGTGGCCTTCTGACGGCCAACATCTTCAAGGTCCTCTGTCAAGCGTTTGAATTTGGATACCCACATGTCTTTGTCAGCTATGTCAGCCAGCTCCAGCTCCAGATCAGGTTGACTTACACCTGCAAATGCAGTCACATTTAGCAGGGATGGATCGATGTTCAGGGGAGTGATGGGGAAGGACAATGTGTTTTTTTCCTCTCTGAACTCACGGAATCGTTTGCCAAAAGATGCTTGCATTGTGGTGATTGCAGATTGCAAATACTCTGAATTGATCACCTTGTGAGCTTGTTTGAACTCCCTTAAAGAGGGGAAGTGAGACAGTGTGCCTCTCTGTAAATCTCTGGCTAAAACTGTCAGTTTGCGCTCAAACGCTAACACCTCCTCCAGCATGTGTAGCGCTGTGCCTCCTCTCCCCTGAAGAGTTGTGTTCAGCGTGTTCAGGTTCGCTGTCATGTCCACCATGAAGTGCAGCTTTTCCAGCCACTCTGGCTGTTCCAGCTCAGGAAAGGTGAGCCCTTTGCTGCTCATGAAAGTTTTCACCTCTCCCAGACATGCAGCAAAACGTTTCAGCACCTCCCCTCTGGACAGCCACCGGACTCTATTGTGCAGCAGGAGATCAGAGTATGTGCTGTCCACCTCATCCAGTAACGAACGGAACTGGCGGCGATTTAAACCTTTTGCCATTATTTTATTGACAATCTGAATGACAACATTCATGACCTCTGTGCATTTTGAAGGAAAAGTTTGCGCGCACAATGCCTCTTGGTGCAGGATGCAGTGAAAAGTGAGCAGCTTTCTATCCAGTGACTTCTGCAGCAAGGCCACAAAGCCCCTGTGCGCTCCAGTCATACTCGGTGCCCCATCAGTAGCCACTGACACTAGGTGGGTTGTTTTTATTTCTTTGGCTTGTAAACAATCAAGCACAGCCTCACAGATGTCCTCCCCCCGTGTCTGGTCTTTTAGTGGTATCAGCCCAACCATTTCTTCCTGTGGTCCAGCAGAGTTCACATATCGGCAGAACAGCGCTATTTGTTCAATGTCACTTTTGTCTTTGGACTCATCACAGGCGATGGAGTACGCTGCAGCTGAATTGATGTCTTTAATTTGCTGTTTTGTGATATTTTCTGCCATTTTTATGGTTCTGTCATGGACAGTCTTCACAGAGAGAAGAAAATTACTCTCCTGCCATGGCGTAGTAATATAACCAACCAGAGGGTGTCGCAATTCAGTGTTATCAGCCAAAGAGTTATCAATGCTGTTTTAATGTCTGGGCCTGGTAATGAATTAAAACTTCGTCTTTTTTTTTTTTTTTTTTTTTTTGGAACGTTGGCGAGGCGGTAGCGTGAGTTTGGCGAGGCAGCCGCCTCGCCAAGATAGTGCTGCGGGAAACACTGACTTAAATTAAATACTTAGTTTTTCTTTAGTAATTTATTTTCCCAAGCCACTCAGAGCCGCAGTATAAGGATGAAAGAGCCGCATGCGGCTCCGGAGCCGCGGGTTGCCGACCCCTGGTCTAGAAGAAGCCTCAGCCCTAGCTTGATGTGAAAGCAGCTTTCCAGCTTTGTCACCAGACTCATAAAAGTGTTGTCTAGATTTAAGTAATGTGGTTCTGATCTTCGTAGTGGAAGCAAGATCAAAGTCCACCTGCAAAGAAACATGCCTTTCGACTGGCTGCGTTTCCTGGCAACGCAAGGCCTCAGTCAATCGTTCCCCCAAAATGTTTAAGTGTATGTGATGGACGGTTGTACTGGAACTGAATTTTCGATTGCAATGCAAATTGTAATTGACAATAAAATTGATTGATTGATTGATTTGAAAAGAGCAGGCTCAGGATTAGCGACATATTGTTCATCAAGGATACCAGCAGTATAGGAATTTTCTACCTCCATATTTTCACGGGACATATTGGACAAGCAGAGCTAGGTCGATAGATGTTGGAGGTCTTATATGGCAATACTGTGATAATTAGAAGCAACAACTTTTTTAAGTAATCAAACATCTAGAAGAAAATATTCTATGCGGGAATAAGTATGGTCAACATGGGAGAAGACTGAGAATGCTCTAGGCCCTGGGAATTTATATCTCTATGGGTCTTTAAGGCCGTATTGAGAGTGTAAGGTCCTTGCAGTGCTATTATTTGGGACGCTTCTATTAGATGAACGATTCAGCGCTGGATCCTGGACAAAATTAAAATCACCCCCCATGACTATATAATGATTATGAATATCCAGAAGAGACAAAAACAAATTGTCAACAAAAACACTACTGTCCCAGTTAGGTCCATATATGCAGAGAAAAAGAGTAGGTATGTCCTGAAGAGAGCCAGGGATCATTACCAACCTGCCATCCGGATCCAGAACAGACCCCTCCAATACAAAAGGAACAACTTTTCGAATAATAATAGCAGCACCTCTAAAACGCCTTTAAATCGACATTAATACTCCATATTAATGCGGTAATAACGGTCATAGAACTATCGAACGATGGCAGAGCGAAACAAACAAGCTTTAGGTTTGAAACAAGCTTAGTCGAATAACCGGAAATCGGAAGTTACCGGGGCTGATAGCATTTTGGCTAGCAGATTTTCGGCACTAACTTTAAAGACTTCAGCTTTATTTTTAGCCATAATGAGAGACCCGGATAACATAAACATTAATATCAATGTATGAAACCCTTGTGGAGATAACGTTTGTTATAACCATAAAAAAAAACACTCCAATCACATGGGCAATGACTTAGTTTCAGAATGCTAGCATTAGCTACATCCGTTAGCTCTTTGTATTTAAAAACACAATGAAACTACATCACACCACCTTTTCAGACAAACCCTTCAACTCTCCCTGCCTCAATCCTGCCAGACCTGTCGGTGCCTCGTGTGAGATCGGTCCACTTTGGCCATCCAAGGAAGAGAGCAGGGGAAAGCAGAGGATACGTTGGTTCTTAGCCCGCTAGCCCACTGCCGAAAGGGGTAGCAGCAGCAGACATGTGGCTATGAGCTAGCCAAAATGTGGTTGGAGGGGAGGCCTAGCCCGACGTCCTTTAGTAGCCTGAGCTCTCAGCTTGTTTGGTGAGGGAAGGTGACCGATCCGCATCGTCTCGAGTCCTCTTTCCTGCAACAGCTGACAAAAATAAACAAAGCTGTTTCGGCATTCTTTACTTCAGCGGCTGGTTGCGCAGAAGTTAGACTGCAACTTAGCTTCTGATTCTGGTCGGTGAATCTCCGAACTCAGTCGGGTCCTCTGCTCCACAGAGGACGATAATTCCTCCCCATTTTGTCACTCCATTGAAGCAGGGGGAGATGAGTTTCATAGGAGGCCTGTTCTGTGCAGCTTGTGGGCATTCAAGCCTCGTGAGACCTGCATGGTGGCTGGTCTGGTCCTAGCCAAGCTCTCCCTCCTCCTTTGTCTAGGAAGATGTGAAGACACTGAATTCCATGTGGCTCGCAGGGGGGCTGGTATCCCCTGCCCCCTCTGCTCCGGAGTTCCAGGCAGGAAGTGAAGAAACTGAGGGGTGTAGTCTGTGGGAGCAAGCTTTTGCACTGATTGCACCCTGTGGAGAGGGTTGTCTCTCTGGAAGTGTAAAATTGTTTTGCCCACAAACCCCTTTTGAGTTTTCCTCCGGTTACATGTTTAGAATTTAATCTGACTTCATTTTTCTCATCCTGGCTTTAATATTATGGCACAACATGTTACTATTGAACATAGTATGGTAAACCTCCCCAACCCAATCCTTATTAAGCCTTGCAACTACCCTGTTAAGCATGTGAGTTTCTTGAATAAAATATGTCACCTTTAAGCTGATTCAAGTGAGCCATCACTCGCCCCAATTTTGTAGCGTTCCCCATCCCCTCACATTCCAAGATACTAACCTGAGTATATTATGTGTGGAAGTCATACCTCAGTGTTGATGTTTTATTAAGACAAAATGGATGAACACAACTGGGACCCTGGCCAGCAAATTGAACAAGGTAGACACCTGCAAAAGAATTACATAAATAAAGTAGAAATGGGAGAGAGAAAATGGCAGAAGGGAGGAAAAGCAAAACACACACACACACACACACACACATCTATACACCTCCAACTAACAAAACCCCTCGGCCTGGAAAAAACACCCATATGTTTGGGAGAAATGTGTCCATAACACAAAGGTGTCAAAAATAATCACCAGAGGACTTTCCTCATGAATCAAAACTCCCAACACCCATATTGTTGAGTACTGTACATTCACCACTAAAATAAAAGTTCAGTCAAACATGAGGAAACAAATCTTCTCACAGTGAAATAATAAAGATAAGGTGTTAACCTCCTCAGTATGTCATTAGCCGATGATATTAGTTTGTAAACGTTGTCTCGAGACAATTATAAACTCCAGTGCAAAAAATCAACTCTATAACCCCTGTACAACAGTATGAAAAAAGGCAAAAATTTAAATAAGACAGTCAAACTGATTGTAGCCATTTGTAGTAATTTAAAGAAAAAAAAGAAAATATGGTAAATAAAAAGTCTTGTTCAAAATTTAAGCAGAAAAACTCCAAAAGGAATCACGTGTTGAAATTAGTATGGGCCTGCTCCTGCTTATTTCTGAAGGCCCGTTTTACCCCGGTTTAAGATTTGATGGTAAAGGAGAAACAGATTATCAGAGGCAAACATTTAAAATATGCATATTTATTTCATTTGGAATTCCAAAGAGACAAAGAAAAACTTACAAGCTTAGTTTCATTATGTTACCCACGTCCTTTTCCCAGCCATTGTAGCTTCTTTGTCTACCGTCTTCTTCGCAAAACCCATCTTTTATCAGACTGACCAACCCCTCCCGGTTAGTTTGGGGGTTTTGGGCCCAGGCACTGTGACTCCGTTGACCGGAGTCACAGTGCCTGGGCCCAAAACCCCCAAACTAACCGGTTTGTCCGTTAGTTTGGGGGACCGTTCTTCGTATGTCGCTAACACAGTTAGCTGGATTTGATTGTTGACGATTTGGCATGATCTTGGATCGTTTGGTTCTTCGAAACTCATCCTGGACTTGCTGTCATAGCAACATGTGCGCAACATAAGCCTGTTTCATGTAAACAGGATTAGATCGCAGCTTTATAAGCGGAGGCGATAGGGAAGTCTGTCCAGCCAGTGCACTTGGACCACCTAGTGGCAGAGGACGGGACAGAATGGTGGAACACCATTTTTTAATGTGTAATAAAAGACAAACAAATAATGCTTGGTTCCTCTCGTTTTATTTAAACAATTGTTTATAAAGAAAAGCCAGCAACTCATCTTTTGCCTGCAATAAGAGATAGTTATGTAAAGTCAGCAATACTACTGTAAAATGGTGTATTAGAACTTACTCTGAAGGTCCTTTTGAAGCAACTCGATCTCTAGTGCAAGTTTTCTCTTTTTCAAGTTGTGGAGTTCAATTTCTCCTCTTAATTTGTGTTTTTTCAGGTCAAAATACAAAATTGTTGAAGATGCCGTTTATACGAATGGCACCCTGTGTCATTTTGTGAAAGAAAAAGGGTGAAACATACCCCATGCAACAAAATTAAAAAGAACCTGTTTTTTTAGCCTTTTTTTTGGTGGCTGTTATAAACAGACAAAACACATCATTTAACAGTGGCTTTTGAAAAAAGAGGAAGAAGTTGCTCTTTAAAATACAGTATAGTAATTAAAGGCTACCATTTTGTAGAATATTCTTGTACTTCACTTTTTTTCCCCATGTTGTAGTGGCTCCCGTGGAGGCTCTGACTTAAAAGAACAAAGTAAATATGAAATTATTAAAATATTTAAACAGACTCATGAACGCGCAGTTATCTCAGATAACTCAATCCAGCCATACTAATCATAAACAACAGGTGTGTTCGAAGAACCCAATTAGCCGGATCATGATTAGCTGGATGAAATCATCTTGGATGTCTCATTTGATCTCGGATGTTTTAAGCAACGTACGAAGAACGGACCCCTGGTCCTATCTGCTTCCAAAACAAGGAGACTATTCTCTCGAGGGTCTTCATGTAGTAAGGCTGATTTACCACCCCGATGTCCTATCAGGGGTCAAGCCAGATGACCTCAAGAACCATAAAATAGCTTTCAGCCCTTAAAGCAAACATCCTGTGAGCTGTGTGTTTTCTGCCTCAGAGGGGAGACACAGTTTAGAGACCAGAAGTACCTCTTATTATTTTCCATAAAAATGCCTGATTAATATAACAACTAATGATATTTTCCATAATAAATGCCAGCCCATCACACAGCAAATATGCTAGATCGGTTACGGACCAGAACCACCAGGTACCGGAACAGCTTCTTTCCCACAGCTGTCACACTCCTGAACGCCTCCTGACAAAACTATAAGGACTGTAACCCCCCATCCCCCCATACAATAATAACATATGGACTGTCCTCACACACACACACACACACACACACACACACACACACACACACACACACACACACACACACACACACACATACCATGGACTGTTCCCCTCACACACATACACAATTTGTATACAATCTGTATATATTCTGTAAATCTTATCTGCCATTATCTTGTATTATAAACCCGCTAATACATATATAATCCTTCTCCTAACATTCCTGTATAATCTGTGCATATAGCTCCCATATTTATATTTAGACACAACATTTTATAGTCCCCTACTATAACTTTTTACTTATACATACACTTATAAATAATATTTATATCCTGTATAGCACTTCTGGATAGATGCAAACCACATTTCGTTGCTTTGTACTTGTGACAGTGCAATGACAAAGTTGAATTCTATTCTATTACATGGCCAGGCAAACGCCATTCTCCTAATAATTAGCACAAGCAGTGTGAAAGTCAGCTTCTCAAGCGATCTCGTGTCTCGTCGTTCCAAGGAGTCCCTCTGTCACTGAGGATAGAAACTTCCTTGCACCACCATCAAGCACGACAGACAACCTAGCCGGGCATTGTAAGGCTGGCTTGACCCCCATGTCGTAAAGCCTCTTTATGATACCTTGGTATGAGGCGGGTTGCACCAAGACCTCGAGGCTGTAGTTCTCGACAATATGTATGGTAACATCTTTTTATTTCAGCTTACACCGAAGCCTACAGGCCCCATGTACCACCGTTTTCCCGAGTCTTGAAACTGTGAAAATAAACCACCACAGACCTAAGTCTTTCGGAAGGGCCCGGCCTAGCTGCTAGCGAGCTCTGTCCATCTGCGGAGGAACCGGTAAAATATCGGTACCCAGTACAATCAAAAAGCAACTGTGAGATGGACACTGTTGGTGTGGGACCCAGAATATTTTCCGGAAGGCCTATTATTTTAATATTGTCCCTGCGGCATCTGCTTTCAAGATCTATCACTTTCGCGTTTAGTCTAGGGGTGGGCGATATATCAAATATACTCAATGTATCTCAAGTTTTCCTCGGCGCGATGGTTAAAATGACTTTATCGCGACCATCGAGTGTAAATTTTCATGGCAAGATTTAGCCGTTGTATTTAATTCACTGTGAGTTTAGTTTTTATCACATGCTATGAACGCATCACTCGCTCCTCCCCCAAACCAGAAAGAGTTCTGGCGCACACACACACACACAACGAACCCGTGCGCTTACTTGTGTTGACTAGACAGCGAGGGCTATGGCGACAGCGGGGTTTCAGGTAAACAAGAAAACGAGTCTGAAGAGAAACCGCACTGGGTCAGTAATATGGCAGTGGTTTGGATTTCACAAGAAGGATGTCGAACAAAATGCGGTAATTTGCAAAACATGCCGTAACACCATTGCCACAAAAGGTAGCAGTTCCACCTAAAAAGTGATCCAGTGCAAAATGAAGACTCTTGTAAACTCCGCGTGTCAACACCCCCCCACACAAGTTTAATTTAACTTTAATTAAACCAGCCGTAAAACTGTTGAAACTGGCGTCTTGTTTTGCTAAATCCCATATGACAGAAAAATTTGTTTCTTGTTTAAAATTTCCCAGCATCTAAAGAGCAACGGAAATATTTTTGAGATGCTCTGAATATGTAGCTGCGACTGGTCAGTTGATTTTATAGTCACAATACAAGCTTTTGTCTTTGGGATTGTCACATTTTTAATTATACACATTTTTATGTCTTAAGCACAAAAGAGCACCTTTTATTTCAGGTTTATTTTGTGTCAGATTTTTCCTTGTGTTCCTTTTGGCCGCTGGGAGTTAAGGTCCAGTGTTGACCACAAAAGAGCTCTAATGTGACAATATTGTAATTTGTGAAAAGCTTCTATGTGCAGCTGTGGTTAAAAAAATTGCTATAAAACATTTAAATTAATTTTTATTGTGCAATCAATTTTTCAAACAAAAAAAATTTGACATGTTAATTTCAGATACACCAATGCAACTTTAGGCACTATGTAGCTAAAAACATTTGTTTTTCAAGTTTTTTTAACATATCGTGATATATATCGTGTATCGTGATATAGCCCAAAGATATCGTGATATTAGATTTTCTTCATATCGCCCACCCCTACTTTAGTCTAGCATTTTCTGCAAACAGGGCATCAACCTTGGCTTGAATATCCATCAGTTCAGAGCTGTTGTTCGCAAGTAGAGCTTTCTGAGCTATCTAAAATATTAGCTTCATCTAAACCTTCTACCTGTATGTTAGACCCAATCCCAACCAAATTGTTTAAGGAGGTATTCCGTTTGATCAGTGGTCCTATTTTAGACATGATTAATCTATCCTTAGTAAATGGATATGTACCACAGGCTTTTAAAGTAGCTGTTATTAAACCTTTACTTAAGAAACCATCTCTTGATCAAGATGAGTTAGTAAATTACAGACCTATATCTAATCTTCTTTTCTTATCTAAAATTCTTGAGAAAGTAGTTGCTAATCAACTTTGTGAACATTTACAAAGTAATGACCTACTTGAGGAGTTTCAGTCAGGCTTCAGAGCTCATCATAGCACTGAAACAGCTCTGGTGAAGGTCACCAATGATATTCTCATGGCCTCAGATAATGGACTTGTGTCTATACTTGTCCTGCTAGATCTCAGTGCTGCATTTGACACAGTTGATCACAATATTCTCCTACAAAGACTTGAGCATACTTTAGGGATTAAGGGGAAAGCATTAGGCTGGTTCAAATCTTATCTGTCGGACAGATTCCAGTTTGTTCATGTTAATAATAAATCTTCCTCAAACTCTAGGGTCACCTGTGGAGTACCACAGGGTTCAGTCCTTGGACCAATTCTCTTTACTATATATATGCTTCCGATTGGCAAAATTATCAGACAGCATGGGATTAATTTCCACTGTTATGCTGATGACACTCAGCTATATTTATCCATAAATCCTGATGAATCCAATCAATTACTTCGACTACAGTCATGTCTTGATGACATCAAAAGCTGGATTACTTTAAATTTCCTGCACTTAAATTCTGACAAGACAGAAGTTGTAATCTTTGGACCAGAGTCCTCAAAAAATAAACTTCTTAATCAATCACTTAATCTGGATGGCTTTAACTTGGCCTCTGGTAATAAAGTAAAAAATCTTGGTGTTATTTTCGACCAAGACATGTCATTTAAATCCCATATTAAACAGGTTTCCAGAGTTTCCTTTTTTCACCTCAGGAATATTGGCAAAATTAGAAACATTCTGTCCAGGGGTGATGCTGAAAAACTAGTCCGTGCATTTGTTACTTCAAGGCTGGACTATTGTAATTCTTTACTATCAGGAAGTCCACAAAATGCAGTTCAAAGTCTTCAGCTGATCCAAAATGCTGCAGCAAGAGTTCTGATGAAAATCAACAAGAGGGATCATATTTCTCCAATTTTAGCTTCCCTTCATTGGCTTCCTGTTAAATTAAGAATAGAATTTAAAATTCTTCTTCTAACGTATAAAGCCCTTAATAATCAAGCTCCATCATATATCAGAGCTCTGATTACCCTGTATGTTCCTAACAGAGCACTTCGCTCTCAGACTGCAGGTCTGCTGGTGGTTCCTAGAGTCTCTAAAAGTAGAATAGGAGGCAGATCCTTTAGCTATCAGGCTCCTCTCCTGTGGAACCAACTCCCAGTTTTGTTCCGTGAGGCAGACACCCTGTCTACTTTTAAGACTAATCTTAAAACTTTCCTTTTTGACAAAGCTTTTAGTTAGAGTGGCTCATGTTACACTGAGCTACCTCTATAGTTATGCTGCTATAGGCTTAGGCTACTGGAGGACATCAGGGCCTATTTTTCTCACTCTACTGATTTCTACTGTTCTCCAGTCTACTGTTCTCCAGTTTTGCATTGTATTACATTGAAATGACTGTTGTCATTTCAGCTTTTAACTTTTGTTCTCTCTCTTTTTTCTTCATAGTAGGTACACCTGGTCTGACGTTCTGTTAACTGTGACATCATCCAGGGAAGACAGATCACCACTATTACCATCTAATGTAGAACAGATTACTGGATCAATGTGTGCTTCTGTGCTTTTCTGTCTTTCTTGTTGTGTCTCTGCTCTGTCTTCTGTAACCTCAAGTCGGTCGAGGCAGATGACCGTTCATACTGAGCCCGGTTCTGCTGGAGGTTTTTCCTTCCCGCTAATGGGTGGTTTTCTTTCCACTGTCGCTTCATGCTTGCTCAGTATGAGGGATTGCTGCAAAGCCATGGACAATGCAGATGACTTTCCCTGTAGCTCTACGCTTCTCCAGGAGTGAATGCTGCTTGTCGGGACTTTGAAGCAATCAACTGGTTCCCTTTTATAGGAAATTTTTGACCAATCTGTTTAATATGATTGATTTGACTTTGTAAAGTGCCTCGAGATGACATGTTTCATGAATTGGCGCTATATAAATAAAATTGAATTGAATTGAATAGACCTAAAGTTCTGGAGCACTAACAAAACACGTCGACTCCATTGAGCGGCTCCTCCTTGGAAAAAGTAACATCAACACTAATGTTCAGATTTTTTTAAGTTAACTTCCTCTTGTTGGTTGTTCTGGCAAAGAAAACACTTTTTAAAACATGATTTATAAATCATGATATTATTAATTATTACTCTAATTATATTTAGTCATATAATTTGTTTTAAAACTCAATATTAACGGTTTAGGGCCTGGACTCGACTTTGGCATTGCATGTCTCAAGACTTTGATGGAAATACTTGAATTATTTATCATGATTTAACAAGTGGAGGAATTACTTTTTACCCAGAGGGCCACGTGGTTTGGATCACCTTTTTTTCTTACTTAATGCAATCACCACTTTACTCAAATAAAGTTTTGTTTGATCGTCTGAAAAATATAGGTGTGACAAAAAAGCAAAAAGACTAGTGTAGCAAAATGTCATTCAACCAAGAACACTAGACATTAAAATGTAGTGGTAATATTATATTGCTGTGGTGTTTGTTTTGAGATATTATTTATTTGTTTATTTTATTTTAAATTTTTTTGCAGCTTCTAGTGGCTCACTTTTATTGACAGTAGGCTGACAGGAAAGGGGCGGAAGAAGGGGAGAGACATGCGGCAAAGGACCGCGGGTTGGATTCGAACCCAGGTCGTCCGCGTCGTGGACTAAAGGCCTCCAAACATGGGTTGCGCTAACCGCTACGCCACGAGCGCGCCCCGTTTTGAGACATTATTAAAGGTGCATTGTGCAAGTTCCACTCGGGCAAGTGGAACTTGCCCGAGTGGAACTTTAAAAAAAAAAAAAATTTATTGCCCACTCAGTGATCTCAAAGGTTCGGTTCTCTCTTGATAACAAACAATCCATGCCTTCATGCACTGGCTCGCCCAGGTCTCTACCAGAGAGAGTGCAGATGCGAGAGGGAAAAGACAGATGTCCAGTTACGTGAGTGAGCCGTGATTACCTTTCCACTAATGCAGTCAGTCTCACAGACGCTGCCCTCACCCTGGCTGCAAACCTCGCTATGACTGCAGGCAGGTCTAAGCTTCATGGCGTGGTTTGCAGCCTGAACGAGGCAGCAGAAAAAAGACAAGCAAGCCAACGCATGAACACCATGTATTGTTATCAACAGTTATCAAGAAGTTGGTTGGCAATGAGGCAGAGTTAACTGGATTAACAGAAGTAAAAGACTTCTTTCACAGCATCTTATGTTTTTACTAAAAAGAGAGCCTGGTCTCTTTTCATTCCCAGGGCAGAACAGCGCTCCCTCCTTTGCATGAAAACTGACCCAATATTTACTCTGGTTTTGTTCCTTCGCCGATCTGAGTCCAATTTTGCCCTTTCCATCGCACTAGAGATTATTATTTGTTTTACTCTTGTGTGGAGTCTGTGATGGGGTCTGAGAAGATCTTGTTGCTGGTATTTTGTGATCCATCTTCTAAAACAGTCGGTGTTCTCTAATGCCTCAGTGGCAGTGGAAACTCTCAACAAAGTTTAAAACAACAGTTTGAACGACAGCGTACAGCACGTCACACGCACACTTGCCCAGAGGATTCGGCCTGAATACCTCTCTCATAAACTGACTAATGGGGCCTATAGAAGCAACTGCGGTAAATAGAAGATGACTCATTTTACATGTCGGGCAATTGCAAGGGCATATATGGGAAAGTAAATAAATAATATTTAACTTCAAAACATGCTCAACTTGTGGAATGCATCTTTAATGCTACTAAACAAGTTTGAAATTACTAAGTAGACTTGCCACTGGATTCAGCATAGATTAAGGTTAAATACAAATCATGTTAATCTGGGATATGTGTAGATCAAATCTTTTTACACGTTTTAATCTTCTTGCTCTCTTACTTTTCATTGCAGAATGGTGTGCAAGCTGAATACTCGAACTACCATCTTGGCAGCTACTAATCCTAAAGGACAGTATGATCCCAAGGAGCCTCTCTCTGTTAATGTGGCCCTGGCTAGTCCTTTGCTTAGTCGTTTTGACCTGGTTCTGGTTCTGCTGGACACCAGAAATGCTCAGTGGGACTGTATCATCTCCTCTTTTATTCTCGAGGACCGAGGTAATACATATACGTTTGAATTTGGAAATGGAAACTTTTTTTTTTCCATCTGGTTTAAAATAATTTTACTCAAGCAAGTGTCGTAATGATATGCATGCTACAATTTTCTTTTTTGGATGCTACACATGGTCGATAGCCTGATTAACAAAAGAAACTCTGTCATAATAATTTCTCTCAGGAATACCTTCTGAGGCTAGCGGGCTCTGGTCCATGGAGAAAATGAAAGCTTATTTTAGTGTGATTAAACAGCTGCAGCCACGGGTGTCTGAGGAAGCCAATTGCATCTTGACTCGTTATTACCAGCTACAGCGCCAGCGGGATGGTCACAATGCCGCCCGCACAACTATCCGCATGCTGGAGAGTCTGAGCAGACTTGCTGAAGGTGAGAACAGATTTCAATCCTGGACAATCTGAAGAAGAGAGGTTACATTAGCCTGGGGCTAGGTAACAGCACATGAGCCATGATGAACTAGGGCTTTTAAATAATGAAAACAATATCATTACCAGGCAATGATATCGCGATATCCAAAGTAGAATGAAGAAAGGTTTCTTTTAGAGCTGTACCTCGATTTTTCTCTTTTCAGTTTTGTTCTCAGCTCTACACCCTCAGCAGCATGGGAGTTTGCCTAACCAGTCTACATGTGCTTTGTGGATCTGGACAAGGCATTCGACCGTGTTCCTCGAGGGGTCCTGTGGGGGGTACTCCGGGAGTATGGAGTACCGGGCCCTTTAATAAGGGCTGTCAGGTCTCTGTACGACCGGTGTCAGAGTCTGGTCCGCATTGCCGGCAGTAAGTCGGACTTACTCTTACCAGTGAGAGTTGGACTCCGCCAAGGTTGCCCTTTGTCACCGATTCTGTTCATAACTTTTATGGAGAGAATTTCTAGGTGCAGCCAAGGTGTTGAGGGGATCTGTTTCGGTAGCCTTAGGATTGCATCTCTGCTATTCGCGGATGACGTGGTCCTATTGGCTTTATCAGGGCGTGATCTACAGCTCTCACTAGAGCGGTTCACAGCCGAGTGTGAAGCGGCCGGGATGAGGATCAGTGCCTCCAAATCTGAGACCATGGTCTTGAGCCGGAAAAGGGTAAAGTGCCTCCTCCTGGTTTGGGAGGATGTGCTGCCCCTAGTGGAGGAGTTTAAGTATCTTGGGGTCTTGTTCATGAATGAGGGGAAAATGGAGTGGGAGATCGACAGGCGGATTGGTGCTGCGTCTGTTGTGAAGCGGGCGCTGTACCGATCCGTTGTGGTGAAGAGAGAGCTGAGCCAAAAGGCGAAGCTCTCGATTTACCAGTCGATCTAAGTTCCTACCCTCATCTATGGTCATAAGCTTTGGGTTGTGACCGAAAGAACGAGATCCCGGATACAAGCGGCCGAAATTAGTTTTCTCCGTAGTGTGTCTGGGCTCTCCCTTAGAGATAGGGTGAGGAGCTCAGTCATCCGGGGAGGACTCAGAGTAGAGCCACTGAGGTGGCTCAGGCATCTGGTTAGGATGCCTACTGGACGCCTCCCTGGTGAGTTGTTCCGGGCACGTCCCACCAGGAGGAGACCCAGAGGGAGACCCAGGACACGCTGGAGGGACTATGTTTCTCGGCTGGCCTGGGAACGCCTTGGGATTCCCCCGGAGGAGCTGGCCCAAGTGGCTGGGGAGAGGGACGTCTGGGTCTCCCTACTGAAGCTGCTACCCCCACAACCCGGCCCCGGATAAGCGGATCCATCCATCCATCAGATGGAACACCATTTCTTTAAAACACAGTTTATGACTGCGTGTGAAAATGAATCAAAAATGTTTTTCAAATGAATTTTTGGAGAACTGTCGGAAATACTGTTGAGGTTTCTGAGATCACAAGATCTGTCTTTAGTATGCAATTATGTAGACTAGTTTTGACCACTATTTTCCCATCTGTATATTAGATCAGTCGTTTAGTCCTTTAAACGAGCTGCATATCAAATTTTACCATTAGTGTTGTGTCAGTCAGTCAGACTGGGTCAGCAGAGAACAGTGGGACAAAGACTTAAAGGTAGGCAATATTATTAAAAAGGTTTCTTTCACAATGATCAGATTTACAGTGCCTTGCAAAAGGCATTAGCTTCTTACCTATTTTGCTACATTCCTACCTGCAATCCATCATCTTCAAATCGATGTATGTCCCTCAACACATACATTTCAAAGTTCTCCTCCTCACCTACAAAACCCTCCATGCCAACCTTCTGTCTTCACTACTCAAAACCAAGCACTGGTCCTGGGCTGACAGAGCCTTCTCCACTGCTGCTCCCACCCTCTGGACTTCTCTTTCCAAACACATCTGTAACTGTTAAGACCTATCCACATTCAAATCATATCCCAAAACTCACCTCTTCAGAATAGTTTTTAATGTCCTTATTAATGTCCTTTTTTATGCTGTCCAGTTCTATGTACTTAAGTCTTTCTATTTTTTTCTCTCTTCTTCTTTAATATTGTTTGATCTACTTAACTGTCCTTTTTGTAGTTTTATCTGATGCTTGTAAAGTGTCTTTGAGTTTTTAGAAAAGCGCTATACAAACAAAATGTATTATTGTTATTATATTATACAATAGGCATGTTTCCAAACAACTGACATCATAATATCAGAGAATTAGGAATTAATTTTGTTAAACATCCTAAACACATGGACAGAGACCTGTTGTTTTCTTTTTTTGTACAGCACATGCCAGGCTCATGTACAGAGACACGGTCACCATTGAAGATGCTGTTACTGCTGTGTCAGTCATGGAATGCTCCATGCAGGTAAGAGGAAAACAAATTGGATGCATATATACATCAAGCGGAGCACTATGGTGAAAGCAGAAAGCAGTAAGGCTCCACTTGTGAAAGTGCTTAATGCACCTTTTGGCATTAAGACAACAATTCTCATTGCCACATTTCCAGACAGGACACACAAAAATGACATATTTTACCAGATGAATGATGATCATTTGGTTGTTAATGACTGTAATCTTTTACATCTACAAAAGTTTTGGTTTTTATAAACATGCCTTTGTTGTAACATTGTTAATGTCAATACTTCAATTTACCTGGCTGTACTGTCTCCGCTGTCTCCATTTTGCTGTCCTACATGAGGCAGTGTGAAAAACGGTAGCTGCAGCAGCAGGTGCACCTTCTGGGGAAGATATTTTTTTCAAATAAAATTGAATTGAATAGAACTATGGCTATATATGCTGATGACACCACATTATTTGCATCTGTACAAACACCATGTCAATTGAATAAAACTTTAAATGAGGAATTGGCTGCAGTCAGACAATGGATTGGATTCAACAAACTAGGTATAACTACTAAAAAACAAAACAAAATGCATGGTAGTTCAGAATATTACCTACAAAGTAGAAAATTTCTGAAGAAATGACGTATCGTTCTGCTCACCAGTCAGTTTTTTAAAATAACTACTAAATATGCAACACGAGCTTTAGACGAAACCAAAGTGAAAGAGAAAGTGTTAGACCCCCAAGTAAAACAATAAAAATAAAGTTTTGTTAAAGTAATGAACGTTCCTCGCACAGCCCATGACGTCACCCGTCTGATCCATACTCCATTCTGGAAGGTGGCGGTAATGCACCTATAAGTTGTTTGCCAACCGCCATTAAAAAAAAGAGAAGAAGAAGAAGACCGGCAAGTAAAGTGTGCTGAAAACACATGTTGTTATAGATGAAACATCTCCAGCGTTAGATCTCAAGAAAATGGACGGCTTAGGGTTTACTGCTAAATCAGGTGACGTTTCTATGGGGATGAAGAATGGCTACTATCAGGCAGATTCCAGAGGCGGCAGCTGTTTATGACGCAATGGGCGAGTCACCAGGTAATCCTGAGGTTAAAATATGGATCTGTAGCTTTTATAACGTCTGACATATACCCAATTATTTAATGGAGTTTTAAATATATACAAGGCAATAGTCTGTACTTACGTGCATCTGAGATAAAGTCATCCATATGAATATCTTCTGAGTGAAAAGGATTTGTCTTCCTCAAAACCTGGCGATCAGGAAAACTTTGTCTGCAGGGCTGCAAACTCCGTAGTTCGATCTGAGACGCAGCTAATCAGCCGATTGCCGACAGCCAAGAGTGAAGGGGAAGGTCTATATCAAAGCGCCGTGGTAAATAGAGTTTTTATTGATAGCCTGCTTTGAGATTAACTTGTGCTGCATAAGTTTAGAAAAGCAATATAAAGTGTTTCTGAGTTTGATTCAGTTTAAAAATCATTAAAGTATAGACAATGGTGTTGAAGTGGTATGAGAATAACTGAAAACATGTCTGAAATGGCGGCTGATACAAAAACAGCAGGTGACTGGATGAAGACGCACGTTTTGATATATATACTATGGGGGTGAAAAAGTAATACTCTAAACTTGCCACAACGGGTTGCAATCCTGCGACCTCCTGACTGGCAGTCCCAGGACTAAACCACTGTACCAAAGACTAGCACCATATATGGTCATGCATTATGTGGAGTTTAGCTGTGTTTTAGGGGGTGGTAACTCGAAATGGTACAAATAGCCCACTTCACGGCGTCGAGACGCACGTTTTGATATATAGTTTGTGGGTGTACACCCTTCGGTTCGGGCTGTATTAACGGTGACGGAAGAAAAATAAACTATAAAGAAACCCTTATTAGGTGCAGAGTAATAGATCCTGGCCATTCATTTGCATTGCAAATGCTATGGCAGGCGCCTAATGACACCTATCTTAAACCTGAAATACTGCAGTATAAGAAGTAGAACTAGAAAATTTCTGAAGAAATTTAAGAAGGTGCCTGCCTCCTGGTGCGTATCGTGCTACCCGTAAGAGTTACCCTTGCGAATATCATATTCCTATGTTCATAACAGCCCCCACAGTGAGCGTGGAATTGTGGATTATGTGATTTTGGTGTCTGTGGAGACATGCTTTATCCGATATGGCCCAAATTTGTTGTGGAGCTTTCTCTGTATAGGAAATACATACTCTGTCAAGCAGAAGTTGGTAGGACCTTCCTAGAGCTACTTCCGGTTAGCAACATGCTAATGTTAGCCGCTAACATGGTTGTGTTCAGTATCACCGGGTGATGGTACTCTGTTAATTTGGTCCAAATGCTATACTGGAAAGTGCCTCAAAAAGGGAGAAAATCCAATTTTGCATGTTTTTTGTTGATGAAGTCGCCATGGTAACTCAAAATGGCGGCTGATACAAGAACAGCAGTTGACTGGATGAAGACGCACGTTTTGATATATATATACAATGGGGGTAAAAAAGTAATTGTCTATAGTTGCCGCAACAGGTTGTGATCCTGCAACCTCTTGACTGGCAGTCCCAGCACTAAACCACTCTACCAAAGACCAATTCCGTCGCCATGGTAACTCGAAATGGTGTGAAGTATAAATAGGCCGCTTCACGGCGTCGAGACGCACGTTTTGATATATAGTTTGTGGGGGTAGACCGTACGGTTCGGGCTGTATTAACGGTGACGGAAGGAAAATAAACTATAAGAACTAGAAAATTTCTGAAGAAATTTAAGAAGGCGCCTGCCTTGTGGTGCGTACCGTGTCATCAAAGCCAAATCTTCTGAGTGTTGGTTAGGCTGAGCTTGTGTCAGGGTGTAAGGTACAACTCTGAAGAGCTTGTAAGAACTGTAAATTTGTGTCTGTCTGTACCATTTGCTTCTCAGACCGAATGCTGCTCATTTTCAAAAATGTTTGCTCCCTTAAAAATCATCCCTGGTTCTTGGCTTTTTTTGCTTAGGGATTTTAAATCAAATGTTTAGCTCCCGCTTACCTCAACTGGTAGACTCGAAAGAGGCAGAATTAAGCCGTTGACCCGGTTTCTTCTTCTTTATGGAATTTTTTGCCGGTTGGCACGCAACGAAATGGTGCATTACCGCCACCAACTGGTATGGAGTGTGGATCAGAATGGCCACTACTTATTTATACTACACAAAACAAGTCAAAATCAAATTAACAAAACAATTTAAACAAAACCAAAATAAGATTTGAAATCCTATCAATTATATTTATTAATCTAAGATAATGAAAAACAACTACATAACACTTATCTCTTGAGTTTGTTCTGAGTATTTCTATTAAATCAAATTGTATTCTTTCCTTTTTTAGATTTTGAACCATTTCCCTCCTCTCTCTTTCATACTTCCTACAGTGTACCATAACGTGCTCAACTGTCTCTTGTTGCTCACAGTACTCACATCTGCCATTGTTATGTTTACCTATTTTGAATAATGTACTATTTAATCCTGTGTGTCTTGATGTAATTGTTTGGTCTCTTCTGTTCCTCCCTGCACATCTCATTTCTCCCACTCTCCTCTGAGTCATGTAAAACCATCTTCCTTTCCCTGAAAATATCATTAATTAATATAGAGAATAATAAAGGACTCACTATGCTCCCTTGAGGTGTTCCGTTGTCTACAGTATATTTTCTTGAGTAATTCCGTATTCTAACTTGTATTGATCTCTCTTGTAAAAAATCCCTAATCCATCTATATATTCGCCCTTTGACACCTAATTGACACAGTCTAATTAACAATCCTTCTCAATCCTTTTCTCCAGGGTTTCCGCAGGGCATTAAAAGTCATTAAATGATTTTTTTCAAAATTAAGGCCTTAATTAGCATTAAAAGTCATTAAATGTGATTATTGGTGGCATTATTTTTTTTCTAAAAAAATACAATCATAAAAACAGTTTCGTCAGATATATTATCAGATATAACTGATTCCACGTGTTTGCGCGGAACTGCTTCCGGTTGATCGTAAAGCCGTATGTTTTTATGATGTTCGGAAAAGAAGCTCGAGGCGGAGGAAGAGCAAGAGAATGGGGAAAATGCAAATTTCAACAAAAGTGGGTGGAAAACGAGGAATTGGGGACATGGCTGCAGCCTGTGGACGGTAAGGATGACGAAGGATTTTGCCGTGTTTGTAAAAGAATTAAGCTTTGCACAATGGGTGTCAATGCTTTACGGTCTCACATGAAGTCGGACAGTGTAGTCCAGGGTGTATGCGGGTATACGGCGTATACCCACTTATTTTTCAGTCAGCATTGCGTATACCAACTTCTTGAGAGATATTTCTGTCTTTTGTTTGAGCGTGTAGTGAGACAGGTATTCACCGTTTAAACATCACGCGCGCGTGCTCAAAACTGATAAACTCTTCTCAATCCACTATGCTCGCTCGCGCTCGGTTCCGTGTCTGCCCGTGACCTGCTGCTTCCACGCTCAACACCAGCTGTGCGCTCGCTCGGCTATTTTTCCCATTGACACCATATATAATGTCTATTGTTTCTCCGCTCGCTCGACTCTGTGCGCTCCTGACTACATAAACTGTCCACCAGCCAATCACAGACAGGGTTCTTTCCATCCAATCAGAGTAGGGCTTGCAAATACTGCATTCAGATGGATTAAATGAAAATGCTGCAGCTTTTGGCAGAAATTACTAAACATAACGGTGGGATTGAAGAAAAAACAACAACCAATAAACAGTTTAATATTTTAGCCTAAGATATTTAGTTTAAAATAATTTCTGAAGTTACTAAGTGAGGTGTGAAAAATCTTTTTGTCTCTTTTCTTTCCAGCTTCTGGGTGATGATGCAAAAGTTTCTTGTGATCATAATCATCATCATTGTCATCATTATTTAAAGAGCACTTTAACAGGAGGTAAAACAAAATAACATCTAATAAAATGACTTGAGTAAAGAATCAACAGTTTAAAACAACAATAATAATAAGCTGTTTAAATCCTTAAAAACAAACAGAAGTTCTTTAAACTGAACTCTAAGATAAACAGGCAACCAGTGAGGGGAGGCCAGGATGGGCTAATGTGCTTTATTTTATGTTTTTCCATTAAAAGGTGTGCAACAGCATTTGAACCAGCTGCAGACGTCTGAGTGAGGACTGACCGATTCAGATATAAAGAAAATTACACAAATCCTTTGTTCCTTACATGATAAAAATGACTTAACTGAGGTCCCTTTTTGACTGTCAAGTTTAATATCACCGTCCATTTTAAAATCGAGGGGCTAAACATTCATTGCCTGGGTGTCTAAATCAACAGGATCAACAGTTCTTTGGGTGTTTCAACTGGTATATTTGACAATTCATAATTTGCAAAGACAAAGAGATTTGAGTTTTAATGTTCTCCTCGTCATTAACTTTATCTCTTTCTATAGATTTTCATTAAATTTAGGACTTTCCATATGCCTTTTCATCTAGATCTATATTGAAAAACCTACAGTAAAGTAATGAAATGTTGATTCTGGATGTAGTGTAGGAATTCCTTCAATATAAACCAAAGAAAATTTTACATTACCTGCCAGAAGCTGGATAAAATCTTTAAAAAAAGAGACAACAGTATTTTCACACCTCACGTAGTAGCTCAAGGAAATATTGTAATCAAAATGTTTTAGGCTAATAATTGTTTTATCATTCTCTTCCTTTTATCTCCTCTTTCTTTCACTTTTTCTTTTTTTCTTCCTTTCATCTCCTACTTTCCCATTGTAGTGTCCATATCATTTGAGCTATTCCCCGCATGAATCATAATAAAACTATTCACATTCATAAATCAAGCGGAGCACTATGGCAAAAGCCGTACTGCTCCACTTGTGAAAGTCAAATCTGATGAGCTCTTTTTGGCATTGAGACAACAATTCTTATTGCCACATTGCCAGACAGGACACTGGGGGGAAAAAAAAAATTTTTTTGGTGGCCGAGTGGTTAGAGCACAGAGCTTCGGTCCCAGAGGTTCTGAGTTCAACTCCCGCAAGCTGCCATTTTGTGTCCCTGAGCAAGACCCTTAACCCCCAATTGCTCCCCAGGCGCCGCGCAGTGGCAGCCCACTGCTCCCCAAGGGGATGGGTTAAGATGCAGAAGTGAATTTCTCCATTGTGAGATCAATAAAGTTCAATTATTATTATTTGCGCATGCGCGAACAGAATAACTTCCAGTAGCCAATATTTTTTTTTTCTTACTTTTTTATTCTTTTGTCTTTTTTTTGGGGCGGGGGTTTCTTTTTGTATATCTTTGTATTTGCGTAAATATTGCATATTCTAAAAATTAAACAACAGAAATACATAAAAATACATTGTTTTTTTGTTTTTTATAGCAAAACTTTTTCCCAGTGTTGGTTAGGGAAATAAAAATATATACACCTTTTATTAAAGTACATAAAAACCCTGCTATAAACACATATAGGAGTATAGAAACGTATTTGATTTTGAATATTCTTCAGTTTTTTTATCATTTATTTGATTTGCATATGTATTTGTGTATTTTGTACTTAATATTTTTTTAATAATGTATGCCTTGGTTTTGTTATGTGTTCTTTGTTCTTTTCCCTGTTCGGTTTTTGTAAAAAAAAAAAAAAAGAAAGAAAAGAAAGAAACAATGCAGCTCTTGTTTATGATGTGTACACCAGAGGGCGCTAAAATCTCAATCGATAATTTTACTTTCTAATAAAACAAATTTTTAGTACCAGATTATTTGTATAACAAAATTCACCTTATTATTAAGGATGAAAATATTTTTTTCCAGTCTTGTTTGAACAAATAATAAAACTAATTGCATTCAGACAATACAGATAAACGTTACGCAATAATATATTCCCGGACTTCTGAGCATATCCGATGATGACGTCAAGCAATACAATGGAGAAAATGTAAAACGCATCAATTTCTTCCAGAAATGTCTTCAATATTTTCTATACGATATAGCTTAGCATTCTTTAATGATTTGAGTATAGAAATAAGTATTTTCAGATCCGTAATTACATTATTTTTTTGGCGACCCGGAAGTTATTCTGTTCGCGCATGCGCAAATGAGCTGATGGAACGGATCGTGCTACCGGCACAGATCGGGTCGTGACAGGCACTTGTTAAGATAACATTTCTCATCGCCATTACAATACAAATAAATCCCATGGAGCAACATTCCAGGTATAACAGCAATCAATCATACAGAAGAAGAGATTATGCATTTCTAGCTCAAAGCCCGCAGTTTAAGGGTTTGTGATGTGCGTGTCTGCTGATATTGCAGCTATGAATAGAGATGCACTATACACAACATTTTTTGCACTTTTTATCTAAGCATAGGGTTAAAACATGAGAAATGTATTTTTTTATGTCTTGTGTTATATTAAAAACAAAATCTGCCACTTAAATCATGTTTGGATCTTAAAAATGAAAGGTTGAATGATACACAGCTTTCATTTCAGTATGCATCACAATAGTTTTTTTAAACTTCTCAAACTCACCCCATGTCCGACGAGTCCCATGTTTTACCTCTCATTACTTCACAACTTTAACCAGCATATTTAGCAATAAAAAGAAACTCATTATTTTCTCAAATTGTAGGTTTTTCACGCTCTGCCAACTTGTTCACAATTTTGCTGTGGTGGGTCAAATATTCCGTTAATTTTTGTTTTGGGTAACATGATTTTGTAAAGTATGTTTTAGGGGTGTGGCTACCAAGTTGTAACCTGACGCCGCCAGATAGATTTGCTCCGCATATCCATCTGGAAACCTTCCGTTGAAGTAATTTTGGGAAGGGGCGAAAATACTGGTTAGCTGATTGGCCTATGTTGGTGATAGACGGGCCAAATAAACCAATCAGATCAACGAAGCATATGACGTACTCGTCAACATGCTTCGTCGCGACGACGAAAACACAACCACAAGCCAAGCTACTCTTGCTGCTGCAGGTAAAGGCTCGTTAGCTCAGCAAAGAAATACTCTGTAATTCCGATAAAACTTGCTCGATAGCCACGCTAACGCTAGTTTCATCGGCTGAAGCCGCCATGTTCTTTAGACTGAACTGTCGCGCTTCTGGTTGCGTCACACCTCAACCCGCCTCGAAGCCAACGCTGATTGGACGTTCGTTTGGTGAACGGCTCCAAATTTTCTTTAACGGAGAGTAGCCAGACTGATCTGCGAGTGAAACCTTGAAAGCTCGCGAGATCAGGATGGTCTCACGAGGCTAACCAAGTTGTGCCATCTTAGTGAACAATTTGTCAAATTGTGAATAGTTGGGTTTAAGTTGGGACCTTAGTTATTTGAATTTACAATAACCGTTATCATTTAGTATTTTATTTTTATTTATACATTTGATTTGTTAGTAGTAATTTGTTTCACACTGTGTGTGTCGCTGTGTATGTAAATTTATAAAAGAATATTTGTAATGAAAATGAAGGAGACCCTAGGCCATGGGTTAAAGTTCTCTGTCGCTGCGCCGGATTTCCGTCAATGTGAAAATGAGACACACAAAAAAAAGATTTACTTGATTCCGTTTAAACTTTTGTTCAAGGTTTTAAACTGAAGCTGCTTTCAACCAATGTCTGTGTTTCATCATTTTAACTTTTGGAAGAACTTCTCAAACTGACCACATGGCATGAATGAAAGTAGTGGTAGTCAAAGGTTTTCTTTGGATTTATGCAAACCAGCAACTAAGAAAATTCAGCGGATTGAACATCTGACAAATGGGTGGTTTTTCTTTCCACTGTCGCTTCATGCTTGCTCAGTATGAGGGATTGCTGCAAAGCCATGGACAATGCAGACGACTCTCCCTGTAGCTCTACGCTTCTCCAGGTGTGAATGCTGGTTGTCGGGACTTTGAAGCAATCAACTGGTTCCCTTTTATAGGAAATTTTTGACCAATCTGTTTAATATGATTGATTTTGACTTTGTAAAGTGCCTCGAGATGACATGTTTCATGAATTGGCGCTATATAAATAAAATTGAATTGAATTGGATTGACAACAACTTCCTCGGTAAGCGTATATATCACTGTTGGTCCCTCTTGTAATCAATAATATGGCCACCTGTGGCCAAGTCATCTGTCAGCGTTTATTCCCTGGCTTCCAGTAACCTAGCTGATAAACTCGGGTGACCAACCAGGGATCTTGTCATGATTCACTATTAGGTTTTTATTTAAAACATGAAGAAGAGTAATGCGCTAGCTCAGGCTAATTTAGCATGGTGCGCTTTTCTTGAAGCAGGGAAGACCGTTGATGGTGGTGTTAAGTTTAAATGGAGGCTTGGCTGAGAGAAACGGGAATTGTCAAAGCATATTTTAGAAATGCCAGATTTGGTTAAAGTTGACTTTGCACAATAAGCAAGTCTGGTACGTAATGTGGCCTGACGTCCACGGCCCTGAGAATATATGGATTGACAAACTAATTTTCAGTCAGATTGATTCTTTTTGCTTTAACCCTTGCCCTAGGCAGTATAGCTCCTTTATCTAGTCAGGAGCTAATGGGTCTCTCAATAAAATCAAATCTTGTTGCCAAAATGCATCAAGCTTCTCAGCTAGGGTTGTCCACTGAATGTCTCCATGGATGCCCGGACAACATCTACTGACAGTGTTTGCCGAATTTCCAAATGAAACACGATTTGAAATACAGCTAACATTGTCTCCGGACATTCAACGACCGTTCAGCAGACGTCTGAACATTTAGCTAACGTTTGCTGAATGTGGATGATGAGCATTGGCCTTCTTTCGGAGTCTGTAGGAATAAATGTCCAAATGCAAGTTCAACACTTGGAATATATTAACCAGCCATGATTGCATTTCAAAGTATTCTTTGCAATATGAATATGGCACACACTGATATTGGGATGATGATCTGTTCGCAACATATTGTGCAAACCTCTGTTATAGTAATTTCTTTTTACCTCTACAGCCTGATCCTGTGGGAGTCATTAACAATATGCTGCATTATTTCTTTAGGGCGGTGCTCTCCTGGGAAATGTCAACGCAATGTTAACAACGTTTCCCACTGACCCTCTTCAGCAATATCAAACCCAGTGTCAGATGGTACTGGAAGGACTGAACCTACCTGTCCTCCTTCAGAGTGAGATGAACAGACTGATACGGTGAGCAACTCTGAAATATGCTAAACAGTTCTCATTTTGTTAATATGCACATTTCAGTGCTTAAGGCTTGCTGCCAATGTGATAGCCTTTTTGCATCTACTGACAAAAACTGCAAATTACAGAGTTAAGCACCCCGAAGAAGCAGGCAAAAAATAAGTTCTAGTGCAACTGGCAGTTTCAGTAGCAACCAACAGAACAATGAGTGAAGGACTGCAGACCAAAAGATGCTGTATTTTCTCGTCACTCCTGTCACGGCTGAGGCAAAAACCTAATTTTTTTTTTTTTAGCTCTGTGAGGCAAACTTTGGAGCGAATTTAGACAGCCTCACCTCCCTTCTGTTTCTGTCTCATTCTCAAACACACACACTAGGCCGGTCGAAAAACAAACCGTGCAGAGTTAAACCGAGTGGAAAGTAGCAAACTGGGTAGGCCAAACCGAGTAGGGTCAGTGGAACTGGTGCTATAAGCCCCCTTTTACACTGGCTCCATTTGGCCCAGCTCTACTCGGCTCTGGCCGCTTAGCAAGTATTTTGGATACAATTTTTTCAGCCCCCAGCTGGGGTTTTTCAGTCTTGCTCAAGAGTAGGGGTGATCAAAGCAGAATAGGGCCAAGATGTGATTTGAATAGGCTGCTGTTCGCTGATTGGATTTAGCAAAACTTTATCTTATTTTGCACACACTGAAAGCTATTATGTTTTGTCTCTGAAGAGCGTTTGGTTCTAAAATATGTTTATGGGCCCTGATTGAACCCCTGTCTGTGCCCCCGGCCAAAGAGCACCGAATCACTGCAGCATTAATATCCAATGTCCTACCTCAGGGTTTCCGCTGGGCATTAAAAGTCATTAAATGAAATTTTTTAAAATTAAGGCCTTAATTGGCATTAAAAGTCATTAAATGTGATTATCTGTGGCATTAAAAATGCCTTATTTTTTTCTAAAGAAAATACGATCATAAAAACAGTTTCGTCAGATATATTATCAGATATAACTGATTCCGCGTTTTGCGTGGAACTGCTTCCGGTTGATCGTAAAGCCGTATGTTTTTACAATGTTCGGAAAAGAAGCTCGAAGCGCAGAAAGAGCTAGAGAATGGGAAAATGCAAATTTCAACAAGTGGATGGAAAAGAGGAATTCGGGACATGGCTACAGCCTGTCAACGGTAAAGATGACGAAGGATTTTGCCGTGTTTGTAAAAAAAATTAAGCTTTGCACAATGGGTGTCAACGCTTTAAGATCACACATGAAGTCAGACAGTGTAGTCCAGGGTGTACGCGGGTATACAGCGTATACCCACTTATTTCTCAGTCAGCATTACGTATACCCACTTCTGGAGCTATATTTGTGTCTTTTGTTTGAGCGCGCAGTGAGACAGGTATTCAGCGTTTAAACATCACGTGCGTGCGCTCAAGACCTGTTTGCCGCGCGCTCAAAACTGATAAACTCTTCTCAACCCACTATGCTCGCCTTCGGTTCCGTGTCTGCCCGTGACCTGCTACTTTCACGCTCAACACCAGCTGTGCGCGGCTCGCGGGATTCTGTCTGTGCGCGGCTCGCGGGATTCTGTCTGTGCGCGGCTCGCGGGATTCTGTCTGTGCGCAGCTCGCGGGATTCTGTCTGCGCTCTTGACTTCAAAAACTGTCCACCTCACCAGCCAGTCACAGACAGGTTTCTTTCCATCCAATCAGAGTAGGGCTTGCAAATACTGCATTGAGATGGATTAAATCAAAAGGCTGCAGCTTTTGGCAGAAATGATTAAACATAACGGAGGGATTGAAGAAAAAACAACAACCAATAAACAGTTTAATATTTTAGCCTAAAATATTTAGTTTAAAATAATTCCTTGAGTTACTAAGTGAGGTGTGAAAAATCTTTTTGTTTCTTTTCTTTCCAGCTTCTGGGTGATGATGCAATAGTTTCTTGTGATCATAATCATCATCATTGTCATCATTATTTAAAGAGCACTTTAACACGAGGTACAACAAAATAACATCTGTTTAAATCCTTAAAAACAAACAGAAGTTCTTTAAACTGAACTCTAAGATAAACAGGCAACAAGTGAAGGGAGGCCAGGATGGGCTAATGTGCTTTATTTTATGTTTTTCCATTAAAAGGTGTGCAGCAGCGTTTGAACCAGCTGCAGACATTTGAGTAAGGACTGACCGATTCAGAGATAAAGAGAATTACACAAATCCAGCCATGATGAAATGAAGGCTTAGAGTAGTGTTTCCATATTTTTGCCTTGAAAGAATAGGTTTTACCTTTGCTTTGTTCCTTACATGATAAAAATGACTTAACAGGTCCCTTTTTGACTGTCAAGTTTAAAATCATTTAGCCCCTCGATTTTAAAATTGAGGGGCTAAACATTCATTGTCAGGGTTTATAAATCAACAGGATCAACAGTTGTTTGGGTGTTTCAACTGGTATATTTGACAATTCCTCATTTGCAAAGACAAAGAGATTTGAGTTTTGATGTTCTCTACGTTATTAACTTTATCTCTTTCTATAGATTCTCTTTCTCATTCAATTTAGGACTTTCCATATGCCTTATCATCTACGTCTATATTGAAAAACCTACAGTAAAGTAATGAAATGTTGATTCTAGATGTAGTGTAGGAATTCCTTCAATATAAACTAAAGAAAATTTTACATCACCTGCCAGAAGCTGGATAAAACCTTTGAAAAAGAGACAGTATACAACACCTCACGTAGTAGCTCAAGGAAATATTGTAATCTAAATGTTTTAGGCTAAATATTTTAGGCTAAAATGAGTAAACCCTAGTGATGGATTTTTGGGTAAACTAAATAGAGCAGTGTTACATGTCATTGTTTCTAAAACAGCTTTTTTCTGAGCTGCGTCTAAAAGGGCAAACATTGAGAGTATACCCACTGCTCCAGGGACCACTACACCACTGCAGACAGCCACAGATAAGCTGCAAGGGGCAGACAACAGCTAACAATGTCAAGTTACTTTTCTGTAACCAACGCAGTCACATCTGCATTAGCTACCGCAAACAGCACAGCAGCAGGAGCAAGCTTTATTGCCACTAAAGTCGGGAAATCAGACGGTCTTCGAACAACATTTGGATCCAATGCAACACTGCATGCGGAGGTGCTCTGGTGTCTGAACACAGCCATCAACAAGTACTATACAAGTACTATATTTATATATATATATTTATATTTATAACAAGTACTATATTTATATATATATATATATATATATATATATATATATATATATATATATATATATATATATATATATATATATATATTAGGGCTGAGCAACGATTAAAATCTTTAATCGCGATTAATCGCATAATTTGCCTGATTAATCATGATTAATCGCATTGTATGCGCAAACTCCAAGAATGAATTCAAAAGTAGTGTAAAGAGCACTTTTATTTTAATGTTCTGCTGCCATATGAACAAAAGTGTTGTAACATTTGTAGCACTTATCAGTAACACATATTTAGTGTAAAGCTCAACTTAAACATGTAAAACAAAAAATAGCAATAATAATAAATTAAAGCTTATTGCCACTGACAGGAAATTCTCTTTATGGGGAAAAAATCTACCAAAAACAGGCAATTTCTGAGGTAACAGCAGGGAGCAGTATTACCATTTTATGTTCAATACCAAAGTGTGAAGCACAAAAAAAGGTCTACAGTAGCTATCCACTTCGCCATTACATTGGTTAGCTTCTCTGAGTCATTGAATTGTTTGGTGATGTCTACAGTATGTTTGGCATTTAAAAGTGGTATGTTAAGCTCAAGGTGCTCCGGTGATAAGAAAGTTTAACTTTGGCAGTGGTTATAACTAACTTGTTTCTGTCCTATTCGTTGCTGGAAGAACTTTAAACTGAAAATGTCAATTTAAAAGTTCTGTGACTTTACCCTTCCCCATGTCAGCATTGTTTTTTCTGCATGTCAGCTTTGTTTTTTCCGCACTTTCCTTTTTCCAGCCAGCACCTTTCTTCCTGTTTGAATCCGAGGCTGGGCTGACAGCGAGGTTATTGGCGCATTATCGCCACCTAGTGTTCTGATTCAAACCCCTACACCACAGCAACAGACCTTCACAAAATAAAAGCATGTGCAGTGTTTCCCGTAGCACTATGTTGGCGAGGCGGCCTCGCCAACATAGTGCTGCGGGAAACACTGTTAGCTCATGTACGGTAGCGTGCGGGAAATGCTACCGCCTCGATATGCTTGCATGTTTATTTAACGTTAACACGCGTTTTTTTGTTGTTGCTTTCTCGCGTGCATATAGTGAATGGCACGGAAAAAACAGGCCAAAATACATGGATACTTTGAAGCGAGAAGCGACTTCACCGACTGCGTCGATGCAGACGCCCCCCCCCCGCCAGCAGTCATCCGCGCAAAACTTGTCATCCGCGCAAAACTTGTATATATATATATATATATATATATATATATATATATATATATATATATATATATATATATATATATATATGGGTACTTGTTGATGGCATCTATTTCTACGAGCATTAAAAAGCATTAAATTAGGGTTACTCATTCCTGTATAAACCCTGTACCTATAAAAAATAATTTCACTGCGGTCAAAAGTCAGCAGTTTTGCGCTTTAAAGTCTTTCCCATCGTTCTGACTGAGGCAAAAACATTCTCATAAAGCCTTAACCCCATAATTCCACATCCTCTGCTCCTGTACGTGTCCGTTACATTCCAAACCACCTCCGTGAGTCTGTGAAATGCACATCCCACTACATTTGCAGTTACTCCGTCTAGCTCTGCGCCGAAGTTTCTTGGAGCCAGAGGAGAGCATTTGCGATCACCATTACAAGCTGAATGCAAATCTTTATGGAGAGGATTACCACGTGTCAAATTAAATGTTGAAATTACAAATCTGCTTCCTTATTTGGTAGAAAGAGTGGTTTGCATCCAATATTTAAATGAAAAAGTTAATTTTGTCCTGAATATTTAAAAAAAAAATTAATTTGTGATTAACAATCTCAACGTTGTTGACGTTCTTTATTTTCCTGTTTGCTACGATTGCAATTGAAGAGCTTGACCCGGTCGGAGCCTGACGGACTGGGACCGAGCAGAAAATTGGAGTTGTTCTGTAATTTGACAGTGAATGACGAAGAGCGGGTCCGCTGACGGTGACGTTCTGAGTAGTCACGGAGAATGTGGAACCATTCTCCTTAATTAACATAACATAGTTGCTCCGTTGGTCGGACGTGCACGTACGTGAATAGAGCAAGCATGGAGGATGTGGAATATGGGGTTAAATTTTAACTCTGTGAGGCAAACTTTGGAGCAGATCAGATCGTCCCCTCTTCTTGCAGATTTCTTTTAAAGTGGTAATGTCACACAGTTATGCTTAATAGCAGCAGAGCGCACACCGCTGACACCAGCTGACAGTGTTGAAAAGCTGCTGTCTGCCATTCAGACAGCCCTTAGCTGTCTGAAAGGTGGCTGAATAGGCTAATGGATCGGCCATAGCATGTACGTATCAACCAATACTGATACAAGACAAAAATGCAAATATCAGCCAAAAATATCGGTCGACCTTTACTGACGACACTACACTCTTGTGGTGCAATGCTGTGTTCATGTCTGGCATGGAAAATCACCCACTCTTCCACTCCATCAGTGTCACAGTGATGTGTTTAGGTACCGAAACATGGCACTGTTTGATTTTACGTGACTCGGTACCAGGTAGTACTGACGGGATTCGATCGGTACCTATAAAAGTACCAAATTGGATACCCATCCCTACTTCTTACTCAATCTCGTTAGGCGACTGCCATGCAAATGCATGGGCAGAGCCTATTACTATGCACCTAATAAGGGTTTCTTTATTTTTAGGCGCCTGCCATAGCAAAGGACTGCCTCCCATGCAAATGCATGGAGGCACCTATTACTATTCACCTCTAAAGGCGTCTCTATCTTATTATTCTTAATTGTTTCACGAATAATGCGGCCCAAACCGTAGCGTGCACCCCCACAATATAGGTATCAAAACGTGCGGCTCGGTCGGGAATAGTGTGCTATTACTTTTATTGGGATTTTGAGTTACCATGGCGACGAAATAAGCGAAAAACCACCCCAAAAAAACCCATAGGAATGAAAGGAGTCGGGTAGAAAGAAAGCCTCAAAAAAGCCTTCAAATGACCATTTTCAATGCTGTACTGTGTCGTCATGCTTTCACCTACGTACAACGTTTAACTTCCAGTTTGTAGATATATCTTTAAACTACTCAGAAGTCAAAACGGGATGTGGATTTCTTTTATGGTCTCTTCACAGTTACTCCTCAAAGCTCATGTCCAAAAATCAGCGGAATTATCGTTTATAATGAAAGTCAATGACGGAATTCTCAGACTCTCAGAGTGGCCCACTCTGGCGTTTTCAAAGATTTCAAAACTCCGAACAACTTCAGCTTACTCGCTCAATTTTCACTCTATGTAGACAAATTATACATCAAAACGTAGGTATTTTTGTCTGGATTCAGGAAATGTAACCCTCATTGGTGTAGGATTTATAGATTTTCCGCAAATCACCTCAGACCGGCACAAACCCAAAATCCTCCCTATTCATTTCCTATGGAGCCGTTTTGAAAAATGACACCTGAAAATCCAAAACATTACATGTTTTCGCATCGTCGCTACTCCTAAAGCGTTTGATGTAGAGGCATGAGACTTTCACACATGAATTTCCCGACCCTTCTGGCACTCACAAAAAAGGAATTTTGTGGATACCTGCTACGGTTTTGCCGCAGGAACAATTTGTTCGGGAGTAGCGAATGTGCAAAATCCTGAAAGAGGATCAGACTTGCTTCCCCTCAAATGATGCACTTTTTTACATCGTCGCTGTGCCTACACCGATTTTTGTACAAACATAAAAATAGGAACCATACTCCTCAAAACCCTGCTGATACTCACAGTGAAAGAATTACTTTGATAACTCTTATACTTTTTCAGCTACAGCGATTTGTTCGGGACAATGTTTCGGAGATTTTTGCATTTTCATCAAAATTACATTTTTTTCATGATTTTTTGTGCCTAAATTAAAATATTTCCAGCAAAAATCGATAGCTTGTCCGGTTCCCCTATCCGTTACCAAATAAATGCAGAAAAAATTACGTCTCTAGCATTTACGGTTCCGGAGAAACGAAGTGCTGCTCACCCCCATCTCTCACCCAATGCTCTTCAATGGCCATATATACAGTTATCCTCCGCCAGATGCAAGTCTATATTTGACTGGGGTTTGGTCCACTGGTTAAGCTGTGGGACTGCCACTCCCGATGTCGCAGGATCAAAACCCGCTGTGGCAGGTTAAGTAAATTTATATTTATATTTGTGTCTTTTGTTTGAGCGCGCAGTGAGACAGGTATTCAGCGTTTAAACATCACGTGCGTGCGCTCAAGACCTGTTTGCCGCGCGCTCAAAACTGATAAACTCTTCTCAACCCACTATGCTCGCCTTCGGTTCCGTGTCTGCCCGTGACCTGCTACTTTCACGCTCAACACCAGCTGTGCGCGGCTCGCGGGATTCTGTCTGTGCGCGGCTCGCGGGATTCTGTCTGTGCGCGGCTCGCGGGATTCTGTCTGTGCGCAGCTCGCGGGATTCTGTCTGCGCTCTTGACTTCAAAAACTGTCCACCTCACCAGCCAGTCACAGACAGGTTTCTTTCCATCCAATCAGAGTAGGGCTTGCAAATACTGCATTGAGATGGATTAAATCAAAAGGCTGCAGCTTTTGGCAGAAATGATTAAACATAACGGAGGGATTGAAGAAAAAACAACAACCAATAAACAGTTTAATATTTTAGCCTAAAATATTTAGTTTAAAATAATTCCTTGAGTTACTAAGTGAGGTGTGAAAAATCTTTTTGTTTCTTTTCTTTCCAGCTTCTGGGTGATGATGCAATAGTTTCTTGTGATCATAATCATCATCATTGTCATCATTATTTAAAGAGCACTTTAACACGAGGTACAACAAAATAACATCTGTTTAAATCCTTAAAAACAAACAGAAGTTCTTTAAACTGAACTCTAAGATAAACAGGCAACAAGTGAAGGGAGGCCAGGATGGGCTAATGTGCTTTATTTTATGTTTTTCCATTAAAAGGTGTGCAGCAGCGTTTGAACCAGCTGCAGACATTTGAGTAAGGACTGACCGATTCAGAGATAAAGAGAATTACACAAATCCAGCCATGATGAAATGAAGGCTTAGAGTAGTGTTTCCATATTTTTGCCTTGAAAGAATAGGTTTTACCTTTGCTTTGTTCCTTACATGATAAAAATGACTTAACAGGTCCCTTTTTGACTGTCAAGTTTAAAATCATTTAGCCCCTCGATTTTAAAATTGAGGGGCTAAACATTCATTGTCAGGGTTTATAAATCAACAGGATCAACAGTTGTTTGGGTGTTTCAACTGGTATATTTGACAATTCCTCATTTGCAAAGACAAAGAGATTTGAGTTTTGATGTTCTCTACGTTATTAACTTTATCTCTTTCTATAGATTCTCTTTCTCATTCAATTTAGGACTTTCCATATGCCTTATCATCTACGTCTATATTGAAAAACCTACAGTAAAGTAATGAAATGTTGATTCTAGATGTAGTGTAGGAATTCCTTCAATATAAACTAAAGAAAATTTTACATCACCTGCCAGAAGCTGGATAAAACCTTTGAAAAAGAGACAGTATACAACACCTCACGTAGTAGCTCAAGGAAATATTGTAATCTAAATGTTTTAGGCTAAATATTTTAGGCTAAAATGAGTAAACCCTAGTGATGGATTTTTGGGTAAACTAAATAGAGCAGTGTTACATGTCATTGTTTCTAAAACAGCTTTTTTCTGAGCTGCGTCTAAAAGGGCAAACATTGAGAGTATACCCACTGCTCCAGGGACCACTACACCACTGCAGACAGCCACAGATAAGCTGCAAGGGGCAGACAACAGCTAACAATGTCAAGTTACTTTTCTGTAACCAACGCAGTCACATCTGCATTAGCTACCGCAAACAGCACAGCAGCAGGAGCAAGCTTTATTGCCACTAAAGTCGGGAAATCAGACGGTCTTCGAACAACATTTGGATCCAATGCAACACTGCATGCGGAGGTGCTCTGGTGTCTGAACACAGCCATCAACAAGTACTATACAAGTACTATATTTATATATATATATTTATATTTATAACAAGTACTATATTTATATATATATATATATATATATATATATATATATATATATATATATATATATATATATATATATATATATATATATTAGGGCTGAGCAACGATTAAAATCTTTAATCGCGATTAATCGCATAATTTGCCTGATTAATCATGATTAATCGCATTGTATGCGCAAACTCCAAGAATGAATTCAAAAGTAGTGTAAAGAGCACTTTTATTTTAATGTTCTGCTGCCATATGAACAAAAGTGTTGTAACATTTGTAGCACTTATCAGTAACACATATTTAGTGTAAAGCTCAACTTAAACATGTAAAACAAAAAATAGCAATAATAATAAATTAAAGCTTATTGCCACTGACAGGAAATTCTCTTTATGGGGAAAAAATCTACCAAAAACAGGCAATTTCTGAGGTAACAGCAGGGAGCAGTATTACCATTTTATGTTCAATACCAAAGTGTGAAGCACAAAAAAAGGTCTACAGTAGCTATCCACTTCGCCATTACATTGGTTAGCTTCTCTGAGTCATTGAATTGTTTGGTGATGTCTACAGTATGTTTGGCATTTAAAAGTGGTATGTTAAGCTCAAGGTGCTCCGGTGATAAGAAAGTTTAACTTTGGCAGTGGTTATAACTAACTTGTTTCTGTCCTATTCGTTGCTGGAAGAACTTTAAACTGAAAATGTCAATTTAAAAGTTCTGTGACTTTACCCTTCCCCATGTCAGCATTGTTTTTTCTGCATGTCAGCTTTGTTTTTTCCGCACTTTCCTTTTTCCAGCCAGCACCTTTCTTCCTGTTTGAATCCGAGGCTGGGCTGACAGCGAGGTTATTGGCGCATTATCGCCACCTAGTGTTCTGATTCAAACCCCTACACCACAGCAACAGACCTTCACAAAATAAAAGCATGTGCAGTGTTTCCCGTAGCACTATGTTGGCGAGGCGGCCTCGCCAACATAGTGCTGCGGGAAACACTGTTAGCTCATGTACGGTAGCGTGCGGGAAATGCTACCGCCTCGATATGCTTGCATGTTTATTTAACGTTAACACGCGTTTTTTTGTTGTTGCTTTCTCGCGTGCATATAGTGAATGGCACGGAAAAAACAGGCCAAAATACATGGATACTTTGAAGCGAGAAGCGACTTCACCGACTGCGTCGATGCAGACGCCCCCCCCCCGCCAGCAGTCATCCGCGCAAAACTTGTCATCCGCGCAAAACTTGTATATATATATATATATATATATATATATATATATATATATATATATATATATATATATATATATATATATGGGTACTTGTTGATGGCATCTATTTCTACGAGCATTAAAAAGCATTAAATTAGGGTTACTCATTCCTGTATAAACCCTGTACCTATAAAAAATAATTTCACTGCGGTCAAAAGTCAGCAGTTTTGCGCTTTAAAGTCTTTCCCATCGTTCTGACTGAGGCAAAAACATTCTCATAAAGCCTTAACCCCATAATTCCACATCCTCTGCTCCTGTACGTGTCCGTTACATTCCAAACCACCTCCGTGAGTCTGTGAAATGCACATCCCACTACATTTGCAGTTACTCCGTCTAGCTCTGCGCCGAAGTTTCTTGGAGCCAGAGGAGAGCATTTGCGATCACCATTACAAGCTGAATGCAAATCTTTATGGAGAGGATTACCACGTGTCAAATTAAATGTTGAAATTACAAATCTGCTTCCTTATTTGGTAGAAAGAGTGGTTTGCATCCAATATTTAAATGAAAAAGTTAATTTTGTCCTGAATATTTAAAAAAAAAATTAATTTGTGATTAACAATCTCAACGTTGTTGACGTTCTTTATTTTCCTGTTTGCTACGATTGCAATTGAAGAGCTTGACCCGGTCGGAGCCTGACGGACTGGGACCGAGCAGAAAATTGGAGTTGTTCTGTAATTTGACAGTGAATGACGAAGAGCGGGTCCGCTGACGGTGACGTTCTGAGTAGTCACGGAGAATGTGGAACCATTCTCCTTAATTAACATAACATAGTTGCTCCGTTGGTCGGACGTGCACGTACGTGAATAGAGCAAGCATGGAGGATGTGGAATATGGGGTTAAATTTTAACTCTGTGAGGCAAACTTTGGAGCAGATCAGATCGTCCCCTCTTCTTGCAGATTTCTTTTAAAGTGGTAATGTCACACAGTTATGCTTAATAGCAGCAGAGCGCACACCGCTGACACCAGCTGACAGTGTTGAAAAGCTGCTGTCTGCCATTCAGACAGCCCTTAGCTGTCTGAAAGGTGGCTGAATAGGCTAATGGATCGGCCATAGCATGTACGTATCAACCAATACTGATACAAGACAAAAATGCAAATATCAGCCAAAAATATCGGTCGACCTTTACTGACGACACTACACTCTTGTGGTGCAATGCTGTGTTCATGTCTGGCATGGAAAATCACCCACTCTTCCACTCCATCAGTGTCACAGTGATGTGTTTAGGTACCGAAACATGGCACTGTTTGATTTTACGTGACTCGGTACCAGGTAGTACTGACGGGATTCGATCGGTACCTATAAAAGTACCAAATTGGATACCCATCCCTACTTCTTACTCAATCTCGTTAGGCGACTGCCATGCAAATGCATGGGCAGAGCCTATTACTATGCACCTAATAAGGGTTTCTTTATTTTTAGGCGCCTGCCATAGCAAAGGACTGCCTCCCATGCAAATGCATGGAGGCACCTATTACTATTCACCTCTAAAGGCGTCTCTATCTTATTATTCTTAATTGTTTCACGAATAATGCGGCCCAAACCGTAGCGTGCACCCCCACAATATAGGTATCAAAACGTGCGGCTCGGTCGGGAATAGTGTGCTATTACTTTTATTGGGATTTTGAGTTACCATGGCGACGAAATAAGCGAAAAACCACCCCAAAAAAACCCATAGGAATGAAAGGAGTCGGGTAGAAAGAAAGCCTCAAAAAAGCCTTCAAATGACCATTTTCAATGCTGTACTGTGTCGTCATGCTTTCACCTACGTACAACGTTTAACTTCCAGTTTGTAGATATATCTTTAAACTACTCAGAAGTCAAAACGGGATGTGGATTTCTTTTATGGTCTCTTCACAGTTACTCCTCAAAGCTCATGTCCAAAAATCAGCGGAATTATCGTTTATAATGAAAGTCAATGACGGAATTCTCAGACTCTCAGAGTGGCCCACTCTGGCGTTTTCAAAGATTTCAAAACTCCGAACAACTTCAGCTTACTCGCTCAATTTTCACTCTATGTAGACAAATTATACATCAAAACGTAGGTATTTTTGTCTGGATTCAGGAAATGTAACCCTCATTGGTGTAGGATTTATAGATTTTCCGCAAATCACCTCAGACCGGCACAAACCCAAAATCCTCCCTATTCATTTCCTATGGAGCCGTTTTGAAAAATGACACCTGAAAATCCAAAACATTACATGTTTTCGCATCGTCGCTACTCCTAAAGCGTTTGATGTAGAGGCATGAGACTTTCACACATGAATTTCCCGACCCTTCTGGCACTCACAAAAAAGGAATTTTGTGGATACCTGCTACGGTTTTGCCGCAGGAACAATTTGTTCGGGAGTAGCGAATGTGCAAAATCCTGAAAGAGGATCAGACTTGCTTCCCCTCAAATGATGCACTTTTTTACATCGTCGCTGTGCCTACACCGATTTTTGTACAAACATAAAAATAGGAACCATACTCCTCAAAACCCTGCTGATACTCACAGTGAAAGAATTACTTTGATAACTCTTATACTTTTTCAGCTACAGCGATTTGTTCGGGACAATGTTTCGGAGATTTTTGCATTTTCATCAAAATTACATTTTTTTCATGATTTTTTGTGCCTAAATTAAAATATTTCCAGCAAAAATCGATAGCTTGTCCGGTTCCCCTATCCGTTACCAAATAAATGCAGAAAAAATTACGTCTCTAGCATTTACGGTTCCGGAGAAACGAAGTGCTGCTCACCCCCATCTCTCACCCAATGCTCTTCAATGGCCATATATACAGTTATCCTCCGCCAGATGCAAGTCTATATTTGACTGGGGTTTGGTCCACTGGTTAAGCTGTGGGACTGCCACTCCCGATGTCGCAGGATCAAAACCCGCTGTGGCAGGTTAAGTAAATTACATTTTTACCTCCGTAGTATACATATCAAAAAGTGCCTCTTCATACAGTCAAGTGCTCTTTTTCTATAAGCTGCCATTTTGAGTTACCATGGTGACGTAATAAATACCATGCAAAATCATATTATCTCCCTTTTTGAGGCACTTTCCAGCGGAGGATTTGGACCAAACTAACAGACTACCATCACCCGGTGATACTGAACACAACCATGTTGGCGGCTAACGGTTAGCATGTTGCTAACCGCAAGTAGCTGTAGGAAGGTCGTACAAACTTCTGCTTCACAGAGTCTGTACTTCCTTTAGAGAGAAAGCTCCACAATAAATCTGGGCCATGTTGGATAAAGCATGTCTATTTTATGAGGTGTCAAACATCCATTTTTGACCCCTTTTAGTCTCTGCTACATGCTGCAGAAATGCTCCAAAGACACCAAAATCACACATTCCACTCAGTCAGGGTACGGTACGCACCACGAGGCAGTCCCCTTGCTAAATTTCTTCAGAAATTTTCTAGTAAATACTCATATCATCCTGGTCTTATACTCTGTACAGTGGCTCCCAGTGGAATTTATAATATTGTTGAAAGTACTTGTTCTCACCTAGAGGGTTTTTATTGCCCAGACTCCTGATTATTTGTGTCAACTTTTAAGCGCACGCTTTGCTCCTGGTAGCCTTTAATCCCAAACCCAGAATCTTGTGGTTATCCTCAAGCAAGACTAAAAACTAAGGGGGGACATAGCCTTTCAGTCTCTAAAACTGGCTCTAAAACTATAGAACATTTGGGCCTTGCAACTTGGCTTTGCTGACTGTGAAGACTTTTTAAAAACCATTTCATTCTACTAGCCTTTTTATGTCATGGTCTTATTGTGCTTTTTCATCCTCGGTTTTAGGCTGTGTATAACTCAAATGTGACTTTGTTTTGTAGAGCACTTTGTGTCTCTGAAAGGTGCTTTATAAAAAAAAATCTTTCTTTCCTAGGCTAAGGACCAACACCCAAGAGAAGCTTAACTGTGACCCATCACTTACCACATACCAGCATCAACTACAAGGTTTAGTCTCCATCAACGAAACTCAAAACTCTGAAATCTCCAGTGACAAAAAGAGTTGTTTATCAGTGGAGGGTGCTTTGGACCAGCTCCTTGCCATCAGTCCATCACTGTCCCCAGATGATGTGATCCTACCCATAGTTACATCAACTCAAGGAAATATGAATACACCAGACCAAAGTTGCTTAGGCTCATCAGCAATAATCACAGAACAAAGCAGATTTGAGAAAAAACAACAGATACGCTTGCCTGGGACAAAGGGTGATAATGCTCTGGTAAGTGAAAAGACGGTAGCTGAAGCCAGAATATGTACAGACCTGCGTACAAAACTGTCAGCATTTATTTTCAAACCCAGGGAAAAGAAAACATCTGACCACATTAGTATTGGAGCAGAAACATTAAGAAAAAAAGGAATAACAATGCTTAAGCCAATTAGTCACAATGACATAGCCTGTGAACTGCCACTGGCAAAGAAGAGAAAACAAATGGAAAATCCAGATGATTGCCAGTCAGAAGGCTGCACAACCAAATCTACAACAGCTCAAATTAATTTAGAAAAACGTCCTGATGAAACAGAAACTTCTAAGAGCAAACAAAGGCAGTTAGATCTTACTCATGTCCCCACGCAACATGTGAAACATGCAAGTGAGGGTGGGGTGAATCTGAGGAAAAGGAAGTGCTTTAATATGAGCCCTACACAAAATAATGATGGATTCAAGCCGTTTCTGTCAGGCTTCTCTTTCTTTGGCTCTACTCACATTTCGAGTGATGTCCTTGACACTGACTGGGACCAAGAATTTTCAAAGACAGCCAAAACCTGAGATGGCTAACTATTCACATCAGTAGTATAGCAAAGAATGAGATTTGTCTTTTCATCTCAAAAAACTACTTGGTACAAACATTCTAAAAATCCATCAACAGAAATTGGTTTACCTTGTTTTATTTTACATGTGAGTGTACACAGTCTGTTCAATCACTTTTATATCAAAGTGTCTATAAGATAAATACAAACCATAAAAATCTCTGAAACATTTAAAACATCTGTTTTTCTTGCAAACTTTCTTCTTGGATTTCTGCTTTTGACCTATGGGGAAGTGAGGTGTTGCTTAACAAAATTACTGCAATCCAAAAATAAAACAGGGGAAAAGAACAAAAATGTGAAAATTATGTCTCTTTAAGTTAGCCATTTTAAGTTTTTAATAACTGTGACAAGGATGTGTAACTTATCTTATGGCTTTTTTCTTTCTACTCCAGTTAGTCAGTCACAAAGCAAGCTAGTGTGGTATTTACACTTCAAAAAAAGCACGTGGAGGCAGAGACAAACTTTTATTGCACTAATGCAAAATACAATAACGTAAGTTCAACTAAATCCCAGTTGCTGACCATATCTTTGTTGCACTGAAAGGATATGAGGACATGATCTACTAATTTGTCCTCTATTTTTTATGTTGGCTTTGCAGTGAAACAGAAAGCAGAAACACTTTAAAGAATAAATTAATGATGGGTTGATTTGGAGTTTTGCTGCTTTTACATTTTCTCAAAGTTTGAGTAGCTGCAGTCAGTCTCTCCCAGTTCAGTGCAGTGCAGTTCTTTCTCCACCTGTCCTTCAGTTTTGAAAGCATCAGGTATAACATCTCAACATTAAGAATCAGAGAAAACAGCCATTGCCAACATAAAAACAACAAATATATTATTTTCTGTGGGTTAACTAATAAAGCAGTCTACCGGTATATGGCAGGGATAACAAGAAGCTATATAGACAGTACTGGCCTACTACAAATTAAACTTCAATTTCAAACATTAACTGTACAAAAAAGGGCAGCGAGTGCACAAACAAAACATCTTGTTATCTCCCGCTTCATATTAAACTGTCTGCTGGAGCCTTTGCGCTGCACAGAGAGACCAGAGTGATACAACTCTCTATATGGTGCTGAGAGAGGCATTGAGAGACGCTGCCCATCACTGTGAATGTGAGTTGAGAGACCCTCTCCCCATTGGTCAGTCTGTCCACATGAGCCAGGTAAAAGGTGACGCCAATCAACGTGCACTTAGTGGGTTGTGTGACGTCAAGTGCCACATTTGCTTATTTATCTTTTGTGAAAGTGGAGGCCATTTATTCTCAATGTAGTGGGTCAATTTTACCAGATTATACTGATGCCGATGTGTTTTGCTGTGGCGTCTCTGCATTTGGGGCCAGTTAGAGCCTGGCCCCACCAGATGTCTCTGTGGAGCTGTATGTTCGCAATAATCCGTGGGACATGAGTCATATTGTAAAAAGACCCTTGCCAATAAAATTCTGTTAGAAACATTTGTGTCTATATATCTAAGTCTGCCAGAATATTGACAAGCTCAGTAGGCTAAATCCTCTTGAGGCACCCAGAAGTTCTGGCCAACCCACCAACATTTGTTTAAATAAGCATCTGAAAATGCAGTGTGCATGCCCAACTTTCTCTAAGTAGACAGCTGTGGGGCACAAATACTACGGCTCCAAGCTCGGATCGTCCAATAAAAATACTGGAATTGCACACGCTACGTTTACATTCTGTTGTATAGTGTGGGACCATATAGAGTTGTGTGACCATATAGAGTTGTTGTCCTGGCTACCTCATTGAAGGATCGATGTGAATCTTTTCTGTTCAATGAATCAACAATACGAGTGAGCCTTTATTTGTAATTTATGTAATTTAATGTGTAAAAAAATAAATTACATTTATATAAAATTACATTTCTATTGTGGTGGTTTATGGTAATTTATCTGTTTCATTTAAAATTTATCAAAGTAACCAAAGAACTATCAGATAACCAAAGAACGGCACTGGACTCACCGCTGACAACAGCTGAATTTCAGGAAGCTTTAACAAGCATGTCCGATAAAAAGGCTCCAGGCCCAGATGGATTCCCTACTGAGTTTTATAAGGAGTTCTGGAATATTCTGGCACCAACGTTTCACAGAATGTTGCAAGAAATTCAGGAAAATGGCAGATTTCCAGCTAATATGAACTCTGCCACCATCAGTCTTCTGCTTAAGCCAGGCAAAGATCCTTTGTTTCCCACCAGCTATCGTCCCATATCCTTAATCAACGTAGATATTAAAATACTCTGTAAAGCTTTTGCAAAAAGATTAGACAAAGTCACTCCTTTCATAATCCACCCAGACCAAACTGGTTTTATCAGAGGAAGACAGTCATCCACAAACACACGCAGATTACTTAATTTAATAGATTATTCCTACATTACAAATAATAAAACTATGATAATGTCTTTAGATGCAGAAAAAGCATTTGATAGAGTAAATTGGAATTTTTTATTCGGTACTCTGCATAAATTTGGTTTTGGCAATTTTTTTATAAATTGGTTAAAAATTTTATACAGCTCTCCTACAGCCTGTGTCAGGACAAATAATCAAACATCTTCCAGCTTTTGTCTCCAGAGGGGCACTAGGGAAGGATGCCCGCTTTCCCCCTCACTTTTTGCCATTTTTATTGAACCTCTAGCAGCAACAATTAGACAAACAAAGGTTATTAAAGGTATAAAATGCATGAATATTGAGCATAAGATTAGTCTTTAAGATAAGATAAGATAGGCTTTATTGATCTCACAAAGGAGAAATTCACTTGCCACATCGGTTCATACAAGAAGGTGCAGAGTAGGAAAGGTGCATTCAGTTATATACAGTGAATCTTCATATATACAATGGATCAAAAAGGATACAAAAAAAATACAAAAGAAATAGGGATGGGCATGTGCTGTCTTATTTACATACATAGTGATCTATATGTATATAAACATATAAACATATATACATAATTATATATATATATATATATATATATATATATATACACCTATACGCCTACATACATACGTACCTGCACGTATATATGTGCATATACATTCGTGTATACATTTGTACATACATACTAGGGCTGGGCAACGATTAAAATATTTAATCGCGATTAATCGCATAATTTGCCTGATTAATCATGATTAATCGCATTGCATTTACAAACTCCAAGAATGAATTCAAAAGTAGTATAAAGAGCACTTTTATTTTAATGTTTTGCTGCCATATGAACGAAAGTGTTGTAACATTTGTAGCACTTATCAGTAACACATATTTAGTGTAAAGCTCAACTTAAACATGTAAAACAAAAAATAGCAATAATAATAAATTAAAGCTTATTGCCACTGACGGAATTCTCTTTATGGGGAAAAAATCTACCAAAAACAGGCAATTTCTGAGGTAACAGCAGGGAGCAGCTTTACCATTTTATGTTCAATACCAAAGATTAACTTGGCAGTGGTTACAACTAGTTTCTGTCATATTCGTTGCTGGAAGAACTTTAAATTGAAATGCTTGCTAACTCGATATGCTTGCATGTTTATTTGACGTGAACACGCGTTTTTTTGTTGTTGCTTTCTCGCGTGCATATAGTGAATGGCAGGGAAAAACAGGCAAAAACACATGGTTACTTTGAAACGAGAAGCGACTTCACCGACGCCGTCGATGCAGACCCCGCTCCGCTCCGCACAAAACTTGTTCCGGCCGCCAACTCACCGCCTCGCCTAAGCAAATTCCTGCGGGAAACACCGCCTTCCGCATGTCGGCTGTTTTTTTCCGGCCAGCACCTTTCTTCCTCTTTGAATCCGAGGCTTGGCTGACAGCGAGGTTATTGGCGCATTATCGCCACCTAGTGTTCTGATTCAAACCCCTACACCGCAGCAACAGACCTTCACAAAATAAAAGCATGTGAGCAACATGCGTTAATGCGCGTTAAAGTAAATATCGCCGTTAATAGTCTAATGAATTAACGCGAAATTAACGCGTTAACTTGCCCAGCCCTAATACATACATACATGTGTACTAGCATATGTTCAGGTGGTGATAGCAGCAGAAGTCACTACATCAGGATTATTGCACATTAGTCATTGCACATTAGTTATTGCAGTTGTGGTTACAGTTACAGTGCAGCATTGTAAAGTCTGGTAGCAGCAGGAATGAATGACCTGCGGTAGCGCTCCTTTTTACAGACAGGATGTCTAAGTCTGGCACTAAAGGAGCTGCTCAGCTCCTCTACAGTCTGGTGCAGGGGGTGGAAGGTGTTGTCCATGGTGGATGTGAGCTTGGACAACACCCTCCTCTCAGCCACTTCCTCCACAGAGTCCAGAGTGCAGCCCAGGACAGAAGTGGCCTTCTTCACCAGCTTGTTCAGCCTCTTTCTGTCCCGCTCTGTGCTGCCAGGGGCCCAGCAGACAACAGCGTAGAGGAGGGCCGAGGCCACCACAGAGTCATAGAAGGTTTTTAGCAGAGGCCTGCTCACACCAAAGGACCTCAGCCTCCTGAGGAGGTGGAGGCGGCTCTGGCCCTTCTTATACAGAGCGTCTGTGTTATGAGTCCAGTCCAGTTTATTGTTGACATGAACACCCAGGTATTTGAAACTCTCCACAGTTTCTATGTCCTGCCCCTGGATGTTCACAGGTGAGTGAGGTGGGGGTCTTCTCCTGAAGTCGATCACCATCTCCTTGGTCTTATTGGTGTTTAAACACAGATGGTTTTTCTCACACCAGTCCACAAAGTCCATGATGACCGACCGGTACTCCAGCTCGTTGCCCTCAGACACACAACCCACAATGGCCGAGTCATCAGAGAACTTCTGAAGATGGCAGCTGTCCATGTTGTAGGTGAAGTCCGAGGTGTAGAGGGTGAAGAGAAATGGAGACAGAACGGTGCCCTGGGGGGCCCCGGTGCTGCAGAGTGCCACCTCTGACTGACAGCCGTGCAGCCGCACGTGCTGAGGGCGATCAGTGAGGTAGTCGATGGTCCAGTCAGCCAGATGTTTGTCCACTCCAGCGTCCTCTAGCTTCCCCCTCAGCAGCACCGGTTTGATGGTGTTGAAAGCGCTGGAGAAGTCAAAGAACATGACTCTCACAGCGCTCCCGGTGGTCTCCAGGTGGGTGAGCGCCCGCTGCAGTAGGTAGATGATGGCATCCTCTACCCCGATGTTGGGCCGGTAGGCAAACTGCAGCGGGTCCAGGGTGGGGCTCACCACGGTGAGCAAGGACGAGGCGCTCCATGGTCTTCATCAGGTGGGAGGTCAGGGCGACTGGTCTGAAGTGGGCCGGTTCCCTGGCGTGCGGTGTTTTGGGAACCGGTACCACACAGGAGGTCTTCCACAGGGTGGGCACCACCCCCATGCTGAGGCTCATGTTGTAGATGTAGCTGAGGACCTCACAGAGCTCATCTGCACAGGTCCTCAGCATACTGGGGGGGATGCCGTCCGGTCCAGAGGCTTTCCTCTGTTTCAGCCTCGTCAGCTGACCTCTCACCTGCATTGGTGTGACTGTGAGGGGGAAGGAAGGTAGGACCGAAGGTGTGGATGGGTCGGGGGTTGATAAGAGTGGCGGTGGGGGGGATGGTAGATCTCTGGAGGGCTGGTGGTTGGGGACGTGTGGAGAGTTGACGGCAGGGAGGGGGCCAGTGGGGGGGGGGGAGTCAAACCGGGTGAAGAATGTGTTCAACTCATCTGCAAACTTGGTGTCTGCAGCCCTGCTGGTCCTCTGCCCAAAGCCGGACATGTTCTTCAGACCTCTCCACACATCTCTGACGTTGTTCTGCGCCAGCTGCTCCTCCATCTTCTTCCCGTAATCCTTTTTTGCCGCCCTGATCCTCCACTGGAGCTGATGATGTATCACTCTATCTTCAGCACTCAAACTCTTCCCTTTCTCAAGTAATTAGATTACTAGAATCCTTCTCAAAGGTTTCAGATTACTCTATAAACGGGTCTAAATCTACGGTACTGCCAATTAATTGCTCTTTCCAAAACCCGCTAGATTTACACTTGCGATCAGGAAATATTACATATTTGGGTATCACTGTGTCGTCTAAACTTGCGGATTTAGTAAAATCTAATCACATCCCACTTTTAAAAAAGATAGAAGATGACCTGGATAGATGGAAATCGCTTCCAATTTCACTCATGAGTAGGGTAGCATTGATTAAAATGATGGTATTACCTAGAATTAATTACTTATTTTCAATGATCCCCAATAAACCATCATCTGACTGGTTTAAATCTCTAGACTCTACAGTCTCTAAATTTCTTTGGAAAGATGAACCACCCCGTATCAGCTTAAAGACGCTACAGAAAACTAAAGACAGAGGTGGACTAGATCTGCCTAACTTCCATAAGTACTACTTGGCAAATAGACTACAATATATCACTAAATGGATAAAACATAATCCTTTAGACGAGCCCTGGATAGATATAGAACAGAAAATATGCAATAATATCACAATTTCAGATTTGCTGTTTATTAGCTCAAATATAAAACGGCATACATGCTTTAAAAATATCAATATCAGCTCTACTCTGACAGCATGGTGGGAGTTTCTTAAAATGACGAAGTCATCACTTATCCCATGCAGTCGTACACCCATCTGGAACAACCCTGACATCCTACAAAATAATAATATGATAAACTTTACATACTGGAAGAATAAAGGTACTGAATATCTGGAACATTTACTTGATGGAACCGAGTTCATCAATTTTTCCAAACTAAATATGCAATATGGCATCAGTAAAAATAAATGTTTGGAATATGAACAACTTAAATCTATAATTAGAAATAAATTTAAGCATATTAAAGGTGGTTTACAAATTCCAACTAATATATTAGAGTTCCTAGATTTAACCCCCCCCCCCCAAACTACTGTCTAAATCATACAGGACACTGACTAAAATAGATGATTCAATATCTCTTCCTATTTTGAAATGGGAAGAGGATTTATCAGTTAGCTTTGAACAAAACTTCTGGGCTCAGATATGTCTTAGAACTGTCAAATTGACAAGAAACACCAATTTACAACTGATACAATACAAAATCCTTCACAGAGTACACTACACAGGACAAAGATTATTCAAGATGGGTTTGGCACAATCTAATATCTGTCCACACTGCATAGGCAATCATCCTGATAATTATATTCATGCGTTATGGTTATGCACACCAGTCCAGAGGTTCTGGACACAGATATGTAAGGACTTACCAAAGTGCTTAAGTTGTAAAATTTCACCTTCCCCATCAGTTTGCTTGCTCAGTAATTTTGAGGAAAGCCCTCTGGGGAATAAAATAGTTTACATGGTTTTCACTGCATTATGTATCGCAAAGAAAACTATCCTCATGAATTGGAAAAGTAAGGAAAATCTCAGTATCAATCAGTATAGAGATCTTTTGTTGGATCATATTAATCTTGAGACAGCATCTGCATCCACATCTGATCGATCTCTTTGGGCTCCTTTGATTAGCACCATCACTTAGTGGAATGGGGGCGGTGGGTTGCTTCCTGCAGGGCGCAGTGGCTGGGTGGAGGGGTTCCTGGGGCTCTGGGGGCACTTGGAGTGGGGCGCTTGGTGGGTCTGACTCCAGGGTCTGTTGCCCCCATCTGGGAGGGGCTTGGGAGGCCTACGGGTGGCCTACAGCGCCGCTTGCGGTGCTCTTGGGGAGCTATGCGGTGACGGACGTGGGTTACTGACCTGGTAGCTGTGCTGTCGCTGGGTGAGTCCTGGGTGGGTCTGGGGCCCTGGGGTCCCTGGGGCGCGCCGCCCTCGGGCGGGGGCCCCGGCGGGGCCTCGGGGGTTCCGGTTCCGGGGGGTGTGCCGCTTGGGGTCTGGGCCGGCGCGCGCCTGGGTGTCTCTGGTGCGCTGGGGGGCCTCGGGGCCTGTTGAGGTGGTAGGGGGGCATGGTCATTAACATCTCAGGGCAGATGCTCTTCCCCTTCTTTGGATCGGCATTCTGCTAGTGGGGGGAGGGGAGGGAGGTGGAGTAGGGACTAACCCAGCCTGGATGTCTACTGTCGAATGTATGGTGAGATGTTTGAATGTTAGTGTTGGGGAGGGGTTAAGTCTACGGGTGGGGGGAGGGGGGTGGACGTTCTGGTGGGCTTGTGTCCGGCCCCCTGTCCCGGTCCCGGTCCGTGTAGTCTCTTGCTTCGCCTGGGGGGGGGGGGGGGGGTTGGGAAGGCCCGTGCGGGCTGGCTGGCCAGGGTCCCCCATCTTATTAATTTATTTGTTTATTTATTTATTTATTTTTATTTATTTATTTATTAGTTTTTTATATATATATATATATATATATATATATATATATATTTTTTTTTTTTTTTTTTGGGGGGGGGGGTAAAAGCCAGTAGGCTTGGTGGGTGGGCTGGGGGGGTGGAGGTGTTGGTCCTGGTGGGTGGTTGGCTGGCGGCCCTGCGGCCTCTCCCCGGCCCCCGGGCTATGGTGGTGCCGCTGGAGGGGCCCCTTTCTCCGGGTGGGGCTTTCGGGGAGCGGGGGTGCCTATTGGAGTCAGTAGGGGAGCTGGCTCCCTGGGTTGGCTCCCCAGTTCTTTGCTCCCCATCCCCGGACTCCTCCCTCTGCCTGCTCCATCACGCCGCCACACATGTAGGTCTTTGGGGAGGGGGCGTTACTGGAGGTTGCCACTTTCTGGTGACGTCCCTCTCCCCAATTTTATCATGCATTTTAGACACTTTCACTCCAAACATTTTCACAACACACATTCATGTAGGCCACGGTATGGGGGGGTGGGGGTGAAGACGTCTGGGGGGGGGGGTGCTTATGTTGTGTGAGCCTCGCCTCGGACGGCTCCCTTCTCCCCCTCTCGCATTTAGACATTGAGGGTTCTGGGTAGTTGCTTGAAGGGGGGCGCTGGCACCAGATTCCATCCGGAGGGGGGGTGGGCTGTGCCGTGCACCCCCTTCGGTGCTCCCAGTTTTAAACACACTTGAGAACAACATGCAACAACACAACATCTGAGCGGGCGTAGGGAGGATCGGGGGTCTTTTGCACACCCCCGATCTCCAATCGCGGCATGTCTGGGGCCTGGAGGAGGTGCGGGCCACTGGGTCCGGGGTCTTGACGGGGGGCTGCTGTGGGTAGCCAGCGGCTTGCCGGGTCTGGGGCTGACGCCTCTGCTCTCCCCAGAAAGGGGTGGGGGGCAAGGGTGGCTAGGGTAAGGTTGGGGAGGGAGGGGGTTTATTAGGTATTTAATGGGTGAGGGGGGTTCTGGTCGGGTGGCCCGTACGGGTCGTGTTGGTCCGGGGGCGGGGCCGGGGGTCGGACACAGGCAGTCGTATAGTTGAATTGTGGTGACCCCCTGCCCCACTTGGGATTTTTGGATGTGAGTGTTATGTGGGAATGTGTGTACAGCGTCCTTTTTTTTGTGTCTGTGTGTGGTGGGGCACTAGAGAGGGATGGTGTGAATGAGGTTTTTTTTTTTTCCAGGTTTGGGTCTGGTCTGCTCCCTCTCCCAAGAACATCTCAAGTCTCCGATAGGTGCGGAGCCCATCCCCCCACGTCCTGCCCTCCTCCGCTGCGCTGGCAGGCGCCTTGGCCCTCTTGCGCGTTGACGGTCCTCGGGTTTGGGGTGGGTTCCCGGGTGGGTGCCGGCCCATTCCCGGTGGCGGCTTCGCGGGGCCCTCAGGGCCCATGGCCGGGTCCACTTCAGCACGGCTGGCTGCCGGCGGAGCCCACGGGCTCTTCCCCGCGGCTCTTGGGGGCGTCGGCATTGCAGTGGCTGGGGGATTTCCTCGGGGTCGTCTCTCCTCTTTCCTCGGGGGGGGGGGGGGGTGTTGCAGATTTCCTGTGAAGGCCCCTCTTGGGCGCACTGCTTTGGGGGCCCCTTTGGGAGTCCGGGGTTATGGGTCCCCTGACCCCTGCCTCTGTGCTCGGGGAAGGCGGGTCTTTGGTTCTCCACAACCACTATCGAGCTATTTCCTTTTGGATAATTTTCACCTAAACTAGTGCACTCTCACAAACTCCCACAGGTGCAGGGTTCCAGGTATTAAGTGTTCACTTATATACAGAAAGCCTGTAATTTATTTATTTATTTTCTTTCACTTTCTTTTTTCAGGTATCACATTACACATGTCAGCTTAAATAATAATACATATGATTTAGCAATGGCGTCAAGGTGTTACTCGATTGTATCTGTTGCTTTATGTCTGTTGGTTGTGCTGTTCTTTTTGCGTCTCTTTCCAGGTGATGGAGCAGACAGAGGACGTTTTATCATTCTCTCCCTTTTATCTCTTCTTTCTTTCACCTCTTCTCTTTCTTTTTTTCTCTTCTTGTTCTTCCTTTACTCTCCTACTTTCCCATTGTAGTGTCCATATAATTTGAAATTCTCCCTGCAGCAATCACAATAACGCTATTTAGATGCACAAATCAAGCGGAGCACAATGGCGTAAGCTGTTTGCTCTACTTGTGAAAGCAAAATCTGTCGAGCTCTATTTGGCATTAAGACATCAATTCTTATTGCCACATTGCTAGACAGGACACTGGGAAAAGAAAAATGTCATTTTGTATTAATCACAGAAAAATCAGTTGCTGCTATTAGGTGATGAGTTTTGGTTCTTTTTATACAACAATACACTGTCTTTCCAGATTAGGTAGGATTCCTCTTGGTGTGTAGAGCGCCATTTTCTCTCCAATTTCCTAACATTGTGCTTCAAGGAACGCAGCTCTGAATTAAACCAGGGAGCCAGCTTCCTGTGAATAATCACCTTCTTTTTCAAGGGAGCTACATTGTCTAATGCAGAACGCAATGAAGAAGTCACACCGTTAACAAAGACATCTATTTGTGAATGGGAAGAAACAACATTGCTGCTATCTGCAGGGTATTTCTGCAATACTGAAGATATTAAAAGGGGGACAGATTCTTTAAAGTTTGATGCAGCATTATCCGATAAAGATCTACTATAATGGAACCCTGTTTTGGGGGTGGAGAACACAGTTAGATTAAACTCAAAAGTTATTAAAAAATGACCAGATAGGACAGGGTTGTGAGGAAACACTGTTAATTCTTCACAATCAATGCCATATGTCAGCACAAGGTCTAAAGTATGGAGCCAAGAGCAGTGTTGTATAGTAACGAAGTAAAAATACTTCATTAATGTACTTAAGTATATTTCGGAGTACTTTATACTTTTCTCGAGTATACAATTTTTTGATAACTTTTACTTTTACTTCACTGTATTTCCGAACTTAATTGCATACTTTTACTCCGATACATTTTCAACGTTTGGTTTAGTTACTTGTTACAAAAAAAGTGAGGCATGGGCGGGCATTGGGGGGCCGTGCCCGCCCGCTGAGCCAGCCGTGCCCGCCTGGACTGGAAGCGGATTGGTGTTTTTTTTTACCTCGGAGTGGCCATCGTTCTATTAGTACTATCTTTGATTTGTCAATCATACAATTCAACCAATCAAATCAACGACTGAAGGCAACATGCTAGCCAATCACAGCTGGAGAGGGGCGGGTCACTGGCTCAGACGTTCAGCCTTCAGAGAGACACCGCGGCTCGGCTGTGGTCACCGTTGGTGTCGGTAGTGCAGGATGGATATTCGGTCTGATTACCAAACAATTACAAGAAGTGACAACGAAGCAAAGGAGAGCGAGCTGGAAGCAGCGCTATTAATTTCTGTTTGAAACGTCAGCATTGAAGTCAAGACTGGAGTAAACATTCACGCTAGGAGGTTAGCTAGACAGCTAAGAGCACAAGGAGCAGAACCAAGCAGGAAAACTGCAGAACTGAAGAAACTTGGGTTACTTGCAGGCAGAAGGGAACTCTGCTTTGTTCTGATCCTTGTTTTCCTAGCTGCTGTGATTACAGAATCTCTTCTAGTCTTAATTTTTACTGGAGTGTTCAGCCTGACACCAGCGCTCATGTTTATCAGCATGTCTACTTATGCTGGACTTTTGAGTCAAAACACAGCACTACAGGCTGCCGTATCTCACTGATGGTTTCCAGCCCAAACCAGCATAAAACCTGCCCAACTTAAAAGAAAAAACAAGCCCAAATCTCAAACTCTCTCATGTTAAAACCACAGAACTATTAAACACATAAAACATGCCATTAGCGCAGAACTGAGCTGAAGCAAAAAAAAAAAAAAAAAACTTTGTGCATACGGGCTCAGTAGAACTCAACCCCTTTTGGGCGTTTACATTGACCAAACACTTGAATAACCATTATTCTTTTCTTGTTTTATTATAACAATATTATTCATTATAACTATTATTCATTGATGATGTCAGATTCGACTTAAAAAATAAATTGAAAAGTAAAATGAACTCCCCCCCACCCCAACATAATTTTTAAAGTGTATAGCACTGACCTTACTTGAAGAAGGAAAACTGAAAGCTTATAGAAAGGTTGTATTCTCTGTCTAAACTTGTTCTAAATTTCTACTGCACTTGGTTGTTTATATTATTTTAAGTGAATTTGACTTTCAAAGTTTACCAAAATCTAAAAAATGTCATTCAAACTGCATTTGCTTTGTTTTACTTTTTACTTATACTTTTTATTGCATTACTTGAGTACATATATTTTTAAAGTAATTTTCATACTTAAGTACAAGACATTTCAGATACTTTAAGACTTTTACTCAAGTAACATTTCAGTCAGTGACTTGGACTTTTACCAAAGTCATATTTTGGAGAGGTAACTATACTTTTACTTGACTCTGCCCTCTCTCTGCTTTCTGCTCTTTTGGCGCTAAGCTCAAGTATTTATGTAAAAGAAAAGGTGTTTTCCCCCTTACACTAGCCAGCGGATGCTATACTTTAAAACCACACTGATAAACGCATTGCTTCTTACCTGGCTCTGGATGGGCATCATTCCTCTGCAATTCCGTTCCTAGACATGTTCCTGACTCATCCTCAGTTTTTAAAAAATATTTACTAATAAAATCCCTCAAGCCTTTCATGTCATCTTCTCTTTTTCTCTTTTCTGTGCACCTGTGATTCTTAGTTTGCAGCGGAACGAACTTTTAAAGTTGCAGCCAGCCGTTGTCCTAATGGTCAAACCATTTTATGTTGGGGTGGGAGGAGTTCATTTTACTGATCAATTTATTTTTTAAATAAGTCGAATCTGACATCATCAATGAATAATAGTTATAATGAATAATATTGATTGTTATAATAAAACAAGAAAAGAATAATGGTTAATCAAGTGTTTGGTCAACGTAAACGCCCAAGAGGGGTTGAGTTCTACTGATCAACTTAAAAACATTTCATGGCTGTGAAAGAGAAATGTTTGATTGAGCTATATTCTGTAACATAAATTAAGTTTATATTAAGGTAGATTTACAAGTCATGTTGGGAAGCTATTGATAAAAGTTTTCTTTTTTTTCCGGTTGATATATCATGATTGTTAAAGTGATCTTGTGTGTTATTTGGTTGTCTGGAGCCCGTATGCAGTTTTTTTTTTTTTTTGCTTCAGCACAGTAGTGTGCTAACAGCATGTTCTTATGTGTTTAATAGTTCTGTGCTTTTAACATGAGAGAGTTTGAGATTTGGGCTTGTTTTTTCTTTTAAGTTGGGCAGGAAACCATCAGTGAGATACGGCAGCCTGTGGCACTGTGTTTTGACTCAAAAGTCCAGCATAAGCAACACGCTGATAAACATGAGCACTGTGTCAGGCTGAACACTGAAGTAAAAATTCATACTAGAAGAGATTCTGTAATTACAGTAGCCAGGGAGCACAAGGATCAGAACAAAGCAAAGTTCCCTTCTGCCTGCAAGTAACCCAAGTTTCTTCAGTTCTGCAGTTTTCCTGCTTGGTTCTGCTCCTTGTGCTCCTAGCTGTCTAGCTAACCTCCTAGCGTGAATGTTTACTCCAGTCTTGACTTCAATGCTGACGTTTCAAACAGAAATTAATAGCGCTGCTTCCAGCTCTCTCTCGTTTGCTTCGTTGTCACTTCTTGTTGTCACTTCGTTGACCCAGCGACCCGCCCCTCTCCAGCTGTGATTGGCTAGCATGTTGCCTTCAGTCGTTGATTTGATTGGTTGAAGTTTTATAAACATCATTAAGGTAATTTTGACCTGGCTCTCAGCAATGGGAGTAAAGAAGGAAACATCTGGATGGAACGATAACATTGTTTTAACTATAGTGTTCCAAGATATGTCAAGTAGCGGAATTAATCGCTCTGTTTTTGTACTCTTTGAGCTAAGCGTTTCCCAGAAGTGAGTCCAGCCTGCCAAGAAGCTGGACGTCATTAGCTTGCAATACACACCAATGGAGACACACAGATACCTGTACAACACATACACATTTGTGACTTATAAAAGGCCTGTTCATTTTACTGCTTTTTCAGAACTTGTGGCTCATACCCGTTTGTACATGAGTTGTAATTAAAGTTCTCGTTGGCACAGGCAGAGGAACGATTTCTCTCCGAGTCTTCTTTCTTAAGGTTTAATAGTTAAATAATCTCCCACATAATTGGTGAACCTCGACGTGATTTTTAAGGAAAGGGAGAAATCCCAAGGCGGCCTAGGTTTCCTCGGCGGGAGCTGGCCACTTTGCGCCTGGGGCAAACACGTACGGAGAGGTAGAGACGGGGTAAGTGTAAAAGCTTTTTTTATACTGTTCTTTCTCTCTTTTTCTCTGCTTGTTAATGCCAAAACTGCGAGCTCCTCTGCTCCCCCGCCCGCAGGGGAAACACACGAATCTTTGAAGGGAGGCAGTTGAGTCTGCAGGAGTTTCCTTGTTTCTCCGAGAGAAGTTAACCCCGCGTTATCTCTTAATTTTGGTTTTCTTAACTTGGTTTAACTAAACTAATACAGAATAAAATGGCAAACATTCCTATCGTTATTATCAGGCTAAAGAACCCCGAGTACGCTTCAAAAACTCAGAAAATTTCTAAAAAATGGAGCAAGAGAACACAGAAGTTTAACTCACCCTGGCCTGAAACAGGCAGTTTTGACACGTCAAATGGAAGTCAGAATTATGGATTACAAAGCAGACAATAACACTAAAAAGAGAAAAGAAAAACGTGACCTCGAGCTGAAGATTTTAAACCTCTTTAATACAGAAGGAAAGGCTTATAGAAGTGCTTTAAAGCAGAAATATATGGAAATGAAACAGCAGTCTGTAAATGATAAGGCAGAAAAATCAAAACCTGCTGGAATCTATCCATCTCTATCCGACACAGTCAATATTATGGGAGATTTCCAGTACAAGAACAAGGATTCTCTGATCATAGATGCAGGAGATGGAACTGAAGGGGATTCTACAACACATAAAAAGATTATGACAAAGGCCTCGCACATCAGTGTTGCGAACGCAGGAGGGTCGCCTTACCAAAAAGATCCCGCCCTAGTAAACATATATTCGTCTGTGCATAAGTCAGGATCTCCAGCTGCTTCAGTTGCAAATCATCAGAACAATGAAGGCCCAATAAACTCAGATGAGTTTATTGGGCCAAGAAATCCCAGCGAGCTCTTAGTGGAAAATCCACTTATAGCAGAGGCAGTAAAAGACCCCGGAGCAGGAACACAAGCCACTGCTGGAAGGAGATGTGATTTTAATTTGAGATACAGACCCAACATACATTCACCTGATAGATACACAGATAACAAACAATTACCAATACTCGTAAAAGGAAATTTAGCGAACTACGTTCCATGGACAAGTCAAGACTTGGTCGGAATGGTTGCAAAATTGCCAGACATTAACGAGGGTGCCAGCAAATGGATAAAGGTGTTTGAAGAGTTAAATGTGGGGAAAATGTTAGCTATTGGCGATCTAAAGGCTGTTTTTGCACAGTGCATGGGAACACATACTATGGAAAACATCTTAAAGGAGCGTTTTGCGTGGATGCTCCAACAGAGAGCGGATGGAATCGGATTCAATTTATTTCGCACAGCACTGTGGTAAGCACTGCGGGAGGAATTTCCAACGAAAATTGACCCTAAGGCGTTGAAAGCGAATCCCATTGATGCCACAGAAAACCCAACCACTTGAATCGCAAGGCAGATGAAAAGATGGAAACTGGAAACAGAAGAGGAAATTGATAAGAGCCCTGTTCTGACAACTCTGTTCCGGAACTCCATTGTTGAAGCCATGCCTGGTCCAGTGAGAAGCAGGCTCGAGGATGTGGTGGCTCTGACGTCAATGCCTCACAGAGAGTTCCGTGATCATGTGATACATGCAGTGGAGAAATACAGAAGAGAGGAAATGAAGATTGCAGAACAAGATAAAAACATACAAAGAAAACTGATGCAAATGCAGCTTGGAGAACTGTCAGGAAAAAACAAAGCCAAGACTCAAGCCACAATGATTAAAGCGACTGAACATGTGGCACCACCACCCCAAGGTTTTTCAGAACCAGTACCTGATAGAGACTGACATTTTTTCGGGAATCCCGCGGGTCACGTGATTCCCACGGGAATCCCGCGGGATGGGAGTCAACGTCAGTAAATATCACGTGATTGGGACGGTACAGGATTAAATATCAACGGGAGCAGACGGGAGCGGGAGTAAACCAACAACAGGTACAATTAACTAGGATTGATGCCAAAAGATTAAATAAAGTAGAAAATCAAAAATGTAGGATCGCCGCCGCCATTTTGTAGTTTTTTTCCAAGAAACCGAAACTATAATGCAGGTCAAAGAACTACACAACCCAGAAGCCAACAGTGCATCCGGTTTATTTTTTCCGCCAGCGCTCAAAAAACAGAATGGGAGGGGAAATCAACCGCTAGTGGCGAACTCAACCTGGAAAAGTTGGATCTGCAACGCAAAGTCAAAAGTAAGGACTTATTTATTAAACTCACAGCGCAACTGTAAAGTTGCAAATATTAACAAATTTGACGAGAGTTGAATGTCACGGTGTTAACACTCAGTACCTGCTTGTAAAACGTGTTTCCTGGACTAATTTCCCAATGTGCAACAGTGTAATAATACGGCCAATAACTTAAAACTACTTTATTATTTTATTTAGTATTGTCTGAACAGTTGTGTTTTTTTTTCTGTTTTAACCCAATAACTGAACAATGTGTTAACACTTCTGTTTCACTATTTAACAAAAGTAAAACACGTCTACTTCCATGTCTGGTCGGGTAAAAATGAGACGGAGCCGACTGGACCGGCTGTTCCTGGGTCCAGTTAGCTCCGCCTCCAGCTCCGCATCATCCCCGAAAATTAACATAATCTCACTTTTAACTTTTTATAAAAGTTGAGAGATCTGTCTAAGAATGTGTTTAATGTTCAATGAATGTATTGGTTCTGATAGTAAACCCTAATTAGTTTGTGGATATTTTATTGCAAGTGGAAAAATACTAATATGCTTGAATGATATTCAACTTTTTTTTAATTTTTTTTAAATTAAACTGAGTTTTTGAAACACTTTTGTTTATTCAACTAAGATAGGCATGGTCTGTTTCCTTGTTTGTTACTTTTATTATTTATTTATTATTATTATTCCTTTTACTTTAACTGGCCTTTACTACAGCTAAAACAGGAACTTAACTGACCCTTCATAGAAATTCAGGTTTAATGTATTGCCAGAAAACTTAATGAAGACAACAAGAATGGGAGTAGGGCAGCAGCGGGAGTCATTCTGAGTGGGAGCGGGATGGGAGTGGGAGTAATTTTACCAGGAGCGGGACGGGACAGGATTTTTTTTTCTACTCTGGCCCGGGATTGGGACGGGATACAATTGTTTTCAGTGGGAGTGGGACGGGACAGGAGTGAAAATCCACTCCCGTGTCACTCTCTAGTACCTGATGTGACAAATCAGGCACAAAGGAGTTTTCCAGCTCCTCAACCCACCCAGCTGCAACAACCCGTGGTGAATGTTTATCCTCAATCATTTAACTCACAATCATATGGGCCTTGTGGACGACAGCAAAGAGGTCCCGCCTGGACTAACAGAGACAGGCCTGGCGCACCTGGAATAATGGGAGCATGTTGGACATGCAATGAACTTGGACATCGTGCCGAGCATTGCCCAAGAGGCAACAACACCTACCGAAGGCAATCGCGTGGCCGGTTCCGTTCAGGTCCAACAAGACGTCCTGTAAACCCACCAAATTTTGGTTACTAGGGGGGCCCAGAGAACCTTACAGGGGAGAACCAGTGCCCAATCGTAAGCAACGGTGCTCAAAATTAACCTATGTTAAAAATTCTAATTGAAGAAAAAGAAACACAGATGCTGGTCGATACAGGAGCAGCTTACACGTGTGTAAATCCAAATTATGCAAAGCACCTCCCCATGTCTGATAAATTCATTTCAACAGTAGGGTTCTCGGGAATCAGACATACAAATGACAGCTCCTGTACGACTGGTAACTGATGAGGATGAAATAAGAATACCAATACTTGTCTCTGACCAAACACCAATTAACCTATTGGGAAGAGATGCATTGTGCAAGATGAAATTGAAAATTTGGTTTTCTCCTCAGGGTTTGTATGTTGACAAAACAGGTCTGGATTTTCAAATGTACATGCAAACACATGAAGCCAATGTTTATTGGCTAGGAGACCTTTCAGGCCCAGTTAAAGATGTAGTCACTAACTGGGGCTCAAATTCCAGAAGCCCGAAAACCATTTCTAGATTACCACTGCACCATGTTCTATGACATTTCAAAGAGCATGGAGTTTGAAGAAAAATGGGACAGTTCTACAAAAAACAGAACTGTTAATCTTGAAACACAATGCATTGTTATTGGAAACCAAGGGGCAGCTTTAAATGTGAAACAAAATGATTTCATTTCAGAGTGGTACAATGTTTCAGAATCAGTACCACACATAACATTGTTTGTAAATAAAGGATTTCATGCAAAAGATCTGGGACCAATGATGAAACTTGCAACTGAAACCACATGGGAAGACACAGATAACCCATTAATTTCACATTCATGTGATGGAACAATGATCAAGATCCTATGTGAAGCGACAATGACAGCAAAACCACAAGTTGTGACAGTGCCTGTTGATCTAAAAGAACAGTCTGAGGAAGATGGTTCCTCTGAAGATCAACCATTAATGCAGGACATGCTAAAAAATGTCTCTGAGCACTTATGGTCTAAACATGACACAGATGTGGGCTTAGTAAAATCTGCAGAACCTGTCTCAGTTCAAATAAAACCGAATGCACGGTTTCCTTTTCGCCAGCAATACCCATTAAAACCAGAAGCAGAACAAGGCATTCAGAAAACCACTGACGGATTGATGCAAGCAGGTGTGCTGGTGGAAGTAGAAAGTCAATGCAACACTCAATTTTTCCAGTTCTGAAAGCCGACAAAAACAAATACCGTCTTGTTTATGACTTAAGAGAAATAAACAAGATAATAGTAGATGCAGAATCGGAAGTGCCAAATCCAAACACTCTTTTAAATTCAGTACCAACTGAAGCTCGTTTTTTCACCGTGATTGATCTCTGTTCAGCATTTTTCAGCATTCCGCTAGCGGATTATTCGCATTTACATACAGAGGTAAAAAACTCAGTTATACCCGATTTCCTCAAGGGTTTAAACTCAGCCCGCACATATTTAATCAGGTGCTAAAAAATTATTTGGAAGGACTCGATATAACTGGAACTGTGTTACAGTATGTGGATGATTTGTTAATCTGCGGAAACACACTAAATGACTTTCATCAAGACTCAATCAAAGTTCTACAAAGATTAGCAGAGGGAGGACACAAGGTCTCCAAACAAAACCTACAGTATTGTCAACCACAGGTAGATTACCTAGGAAGACAAATATCACAAGGAACAGTTGGCATTTCACCTTCTCAACTGGAAGGTGTCAGCAAAGCTCCAAGTCCACGGACAGTAGGCGAAATGATGACATTTTTGGGAATGACAGGTTTCAATGCAGACTGGATTGAAAACTATGCGGAAAAAACAGCACCGCTTATAGAGAACTAATAAAGGAAACAGGAAACCAGTCGTTGAACGCAGTGTTAAAATGGACGACCGAAGCTAAAATAGCTTTTGAAACACTAAAACAGGAAATGCAAGTGGCACCAACATTGCCAGACTATGACAAACGATTTTACCTTTATGTAGCCAACAGGAAAAACATGTACGCTTCAGCTGTACTAATGCAAGAAACCTGTGTAGGACGACGAAAGCAAGCAATTGCTTATTACAGCACTAAACTAGACAATGTGGCCCAAGGCTGGCCACCATGTTATCAAGGTCTAGCAGCAGTCTACTACGCTTATGAAAAAGCATCAACCATAACAATGGGTTACCCGGTAACAATACGGACCCACCACAAAATCACAGAACTGATAAATCAAGGGAAGTTTGTGATGACTCAGGCAAGATGTTTACAGTACATGCCACTTTTAACTTATCCAGACGTAATTGTGCAAAGGTGCACAACGAACAACCCTGCTGACATGGTACCTCTGGACTGTGAAGGAGAACCACATGAGTGTCTTGCAGAAACAATGAAATACACAAGACTAAGACCCGATTTAGAATCAACTCCGATAGTGAACGCAGAAGTCACTTATTTTGTTATCGGGTCATGTTTTAGAGATCATCTTGGAAACCACGCAGGTTATGCTGTGGTAGAACAAGTAGGAGACAATTTTGTAACAGTCAAAGCAGAAAAATGCGAGCAACCGTGCTCAGCTCAAAAGGCAGAACTAAAAGCATTGACAGAAGCATGCAAACTAGCAAAAGGAAAAGTAGCAAACATATACACAGACTCAGCTTATGCCCATGGGGTGTGTTATCTGTTTTCTGCTGTTTGGAAACAAAGAGGTTTCAGAAGAGCGGACGGCAGTCCAGTACTACATCAAGAACAGTTAAAAGAACTGATCGCATCGATGATGCTGCCATCAAAATTGGCAATAATCAAATGCAACGCCCAGCGTAAAGGTAATGATTTAATCATTATGGGAACAACGCCGTAGATGAGGCAGCAAAACTAGCATCAAAGTGCCAGATGGCTATCTTGGCACCAGTGGTCACCTTGGAACCAATGGTGACACCAGAAGACATAATTTTGATGCAGCAGGAGGCAGGTGCGACTGAGCACGCTCTCTGGGCGCGGAGAGGTGCGACAATGAGCGAAAATGGTTTGTGGAGATCACAAAGTGGACAGTTGCACCAGTAGCATTGCTGACAATGTTGATCTCAGAAGGCCATGGATTGGATCACTGTGGTAGAGGTAAAGTGATGGAGAAGATGAAAAGGCAAGGTTATTGGTCACCTTACATGCAAGAAATGGTGGATGAAATCTTGAGTCAATGTGAAATATGTGCAGAAAACAATGTTCGAAAAGGCATAAAATCACCGATTGGACACATTCCGGTCCCTGAGGGACCCTTTAAACATCTTGTGATAGATTATGTTGACATGATAAAGCCAGTACAAGGGAAAAGATACATGTTGGTGGTGATCGATCGGTTTAGCCGATGGGTTGAAGCAGTCCCATCAAAGACATTGGGAGCTGATACAGTGATTAAGTTTCTGGCAAGAGTGGTGATTCCGAGATTTGGCATCCCATCAGAAATCAGTTCAGATAATGGTTCAGCATTTATCCAAAAGGTGTTGAAAGGTGTTTTGTCAAACCTAGGAATTAAACAACGTTTTGGAGCAATTTACCACCCGCAGAGTCAGAGTATTGTGGAAAGGATAAATGGAACTTTGAAAGCTAAGCTGAATAAAATCTGTGCTTCTACTAAACTAAACTTGATTGATGCTTTGCCGCTTGCGCTAATGAGCTATCGCATGCAGTTGCACCGAAGCACACATTTAACCCCGCATGAAATGCTAACAGGCAGAACAATGCCAGTGCCTGAATGGAGGCTTCCATTCAAAGGCCCGGCGCTTGAAAAGCTACAAACAGAGTTGAAAGCATATATGGATCAACTAAGTGCTATCCATAGAGCTATCTATCTGCAGGAAAAAGCCAGAAGTTCCTGTGAAGAGTCGGTGGTGAAGAGACCAGTCGAACCAGGAGACCTGGTGTACGTGAAGGTGTTCAGACGAAAATGGAACGGCTCAAGATGGGATGGACCCTTTGAGGTCAAACGAGCGACCGCAACCGCCGTCCAAGTAAAGGGGAGTGATACGTGGTATCATTTGACTCATTGTACTAAAGTACACGCCAGAGACACTGTGAAGCCAGACATTGTGAAGCCAGACATTGGAAAAGGGTGTGAACAGAAAGTTTGCAGCAATGAGACTAGTATTAATGACATTTCACCTGTGGATGTTGGCAGAAGTGGTGAACCTAACAACAGCGAGGCCGGAGATGAACTGTCACAGCCTGCAGCCGGCACCACAGCATCAGCCAACGTCAGCTCAACTACGAGTGGAGAAAGCGACGAGTAGTGTGGGTCGAGACGATCGACATCCAACCATGAAATGTGGGACTTCAGTCTATAAAGGGAAATCCACCCTTGTAGAACAAGATAAGTACAACACAACGTTAATGGGTTTGAACAAGTACACACCAGTGTTTTTGCCAGCTGAACTAAGGTTAATGACTCATCTAGGTCTTAGAGAACAATTAAGAGTAAAAACAAAAAGGATGCGTAAGAAAAGAGAGACCCATGCTGAATTCAAATGGAAAGCAACGGTAACCGATACAGAATTTCGTACAAAATTAGATACAGAGTTTGAGGTGAACATTTATTACAATGATCAAAAATTGTGTGGAAAAAGTGTCAAACAGGAATATACGGAGTATGGGATAAACCAGTGCTCACTTATTCTATACATGCAGGACAATAGTTTTGATGTAGAAACAAAAATAGCATCCCAAAGGGATCCCGAGGACAATTACAAATATGACTTAAAAATGAAGAATTTTGAAAACCCCAATGTAGTATCAGGAAATGGTGATTTGGAACGAATAGGAAACAAGGAGTTAACTGCTTCAGTTCAAATGTTTAATGATCGAATTAGGATACATGTGGAGCCAAACAGTGATAAATATGACTTGGTTGAAAGAAACGTGATTATCTCTAGATTACTGCCAAAAGGTGACAGACGAAGGATGTGTAATTCGCATGCTAATGTAAGCCATCAATTATCAATTCAAAATCAAGAAAACATTAATTGTAAAATGACTGTTTGGAATGCAGATTGTGGTTGGATTATTGAAACAGATGTAATAGCCTTCCGGATTGACAAAACATACGAGTTGAAATTTGAAGACATCACCTCGATTCAACTATATTATGGAACTTACTGAAAAAAGAGGCTTTACCAGAAGAAGTAAATTGTTTTCCCTCAACAACTATGGCTACTAGAACTACAGTAGAAGTGGAGAAAATGACCGTCCCAAGAGGACATGTGATTTTACCTGATTCAGTCACCAAATCAGGACTTAATGAACCAACAACCTTAACGGTGAAGACATTAACAGTCACATCAGCATCTAAAATTTTAAATAGCACAATGCCAATTGCAATAAATGATGGTAAAATCACAAAGGTAAATACAAGTAAAGCAGAAGTGCAAGCTACAGAGGTTGCTAGCAATTTAGAAAACGCAAAACCTACGGTGGTTCGACCTGAAAATAGCATAACTAAACCTCCAACAACCGTCACAACTAAAACTAATCCGCAGACGGTAGTTTCAAATATAATTAAATCCATGAAGGAAGTTTTAAAAACTACTAAACCCTCACTAATAAGATTAATTACAACAGTACCTTCTCCGATTGAGGTAAAATCAAACCAGGACAACAAGCTAATATTAGAATTCACAGATCCAAAACAGTATGGATGCTCTGAAAAGGAAGGATGTGAAGATTTCTCTGAAGGTTTAGATCAGTTCTTTGAAAAACACCATCCAAAAATAGCTACACCAAGGGCAGTAAATAAATTACAGGATATTAAATGGCATGGAACCAGACTAAGGGATGATCCTTTATGGCAAAGAGCCATACGCAATACATGGTACAGTTTTTCATGGTACACGGCTAGAGAGTTAACTAAAAATGATTGCATAATCTGCACTGTTGCTCCGGGAGCAGTACCTATGGACATTCCAGAAAAATACACGTCAAAAGAATGTGCAGTTGTACAATGTGAAAAATGTAGGAATGGTGAGTTCACTTCAAGAGAAGACGCAGTGTCATTTTTTAAATTACGTATGTGTGGTTTGAGTTGCAGACTCTTATATGGCTCAAGAAACTCTCATCAATACTTAGAAAAATGGAAAGGGTATAAATTAGAATCATTGTGTGCAGAATTTAACATTAGTACTACAGATAATGTTTCACCTACCGATTATGAAATAGATTATGACGCAGACTACGAATGTTTCGTCAGTGGAGGTTTTGAGGACAATGAAGGAATTAATGTAAGAAACACCACTGTAAAATGTAATGTAACCTGGGTGTTATCTTGGTTTAAGCATGCAAATGTAACACCAGAGTTTGCTCCAAATCCCGTTTGGTTTGAAAACCTAGATTTTATAGAAGAGGACTGTAAAAAATATTACTATGACTATTCTCAAACTTTTCTTTTTAGGAGATCAAACATATCCAGTGGCAGACAGTTACTGGATGTGTGGTGACGACATGCTAATGAACACCTTACCACTTAAGTGGGTAGGGCTCTGTGCATTAGTACGAATGAAGGTACCGCTAACTTTAGTGTATGAAGGGGTAAAAGAATTAGCTCAGATAGAAATAGGTAAAAATAGGTCTCGTCGGAGTCTAGACGATTATGGACTAAATGAAGGAGTTTATTTAGATCTTATTGGTCAACCAAGAGGAATTCCAGATGAATTTAAAGCGCAGCATGAAATTAAAGCAGGTTTTGAGTCTATCTTACCTCAAATTACTATTAATAAAAATGTTGAATGGATAAATTACATTTACTATAATCAGCAAAGGATGATAAATTTCACGGTAGAAGGATTTATGGCACTGGGAGACCAATTACATGAAACAAGTAGAATGACAATACAAAACAGACAAGCCTTAGATTGGCTTTTAGCAATTAAGGGAGGTGTTTGTCACATGTTCGGTAATCAGTGCTGTACATACATTCCCATGAACACAGCTCCTAAAGGTTCGTTTAGGGCAGTAATGGTAAAACTTATGAAACTTAAAGAAGAAGTAAAAGAGAATGCTGGTAGAAACAACTGGTCGTGGAAAAGTCTGGAAGAAATTTTAGGGGAATGGGGCGCCTTGGCCGCCAAAACAGGACTAATTTTGGTGATAACGCTGATTGTAATGTTTTTGTTTGTGTGTTGTGTTGTGCCTATTTTGAAAAGGTGGTTTGTGGAAATGATGTACAGATGGATGACATCAGACAGCAACCATCCTAAGGGCTGATCCCCGGCCGCCTGGACACGTCTATGGACTCACGCGTATGCTAAAGACTCATGCCACATGGAAAGGAGCCCCGTGATCGGGACGGACTCTCTTTTTGTTTTGATACGTGTCCATGGCGTCATTCAAACCAAGCACACGAACTGAAGATGACTAACCCTATTAACCTTGTTTAAGTTACTCAATCTATAATACAATGACGCTTTAATAGATAAGTCAGCACAGGCAGCCGGTTAGTTTAGATTGTCATAACATTATATTCTAACATCCATTTATTTTTTTTATATTCCGTATCAGTATTATTAGCAAGATAATTTACATATACCTAATCCGTGTATTTGATATGTTTGTTGTTGCTTGTATATGTTACATTTTATGATGTTATGTTATTGTATTATGTTTATGTACTCTTTTTGAATGACAAGTGCTGGATTTCATTGCGAGTAGCATGGCTGATTTCCAATTGATGCCGGTCAGTCAGGTGGCCATGCTGGCGGATGCTCTGAGAGAACAGAGATCCATGGAAGACTTTTTCCCTGAGGAAAACACATAAATAAGTGCCAACAACTGGGTTTTTTCACTTGCATATCAGCTGGATTGATGCTAATGTGAAAGCAATGAATGTTTTGCATACATACTCTCTCTCTGTCTCACTCTCTCTCTCTCTCTCTCTCTCTATTATTGGTAATATGTTATTGATTGTAATCTGCACTTATTATATGTCATTTTAAATCACCACTTCTGTTGACACATTGATTACATTAGTATATTATCCATTGGTTGTGTAAGCAATTACATTTTTACATGTTTGTTATTATTACAGCTAGACAGCTAGATTAGTGTGGAGTCAGATTTTCAATGTAGAGGTCTTTTAAATGTGTCACGTTTTAACGTGACAAGGGAGGATGTGTAGAAGTTTGATAAACATCATTAAGGTCATTCTGACCTGGCTCTCAGCAATGGGAGTAAAGAAGGAAACATCTGGATGGAACGATAACATTGTTTAACTGTAGTGTTCCAAGATATGTCAAGTAGCGGAATTAATCGCTTTGTTTTTGTACTCTTTGGGCTAAGCGTTTCCCAGAAGTGAGTCCAGCCTGCCAAGAAGCTGGACGTCATTAGCTTGCAATACACACCAATGGAGACACACAGATACCTGTATAACGCATACACATTTGTGACTTATAAAAGGCCTGTTCATTGTATTGTTTTTTCAGAACTTGTGGCTCATACCCGTTTGTATGTGTGAGTTGTAACTAAAGTTCTCGTTGGCACAGGCAGAGGAACGATTTCTCTCCGAGTCTTCTTTCTTAAGGTTTAATAGTTAAATAATCTCATACATTGTATGATTGACAAATCAAAGATAGAACGATGGCCACTGCGAGGTAAAAAAAAAAAAATCCACTTCCAGTCCAGGGCGGGCACGGCTGGCTCAGCGGGCGGGCACGGCCCCCCCAATGCCCGCCCATGCCTCGCTTTTTTTGAGTAACTAAACCAAACATTGAAAATGTATCGGAGTAAAAGTATGCAATTAAGTTCGGAAATATAGTGAAGTAAAAGTAAAAGTTATCAAAAAAATTTATACTCGAGAAAAGTATAAAGTACTCCAAAATATACTTAAGTACAGTAGTGAAGTATTTTTACTTCGTTACTATACAACACTGGGAATAACTAAACATCTGACACAGAGAGCAGGAGATAGGGGGAGACTAAGACAGAGACAGAGAAGCGGAGGGAAGCGTGGGGGAGGAAGCCATTGTGGAGCTAAAGCTAGGCCCAACAGACAGCGATTCACACCGTGACAACAGGAAGTGACACAATACGCCTTACCGCAAACAGGAAGTGACGCCGCCTGATGGTGTTAAAGGCATAGACATAATATAAGAGTAGACCCCGCATCGACCGCTTTCGCCTGTGTGCGCTGACGGATTTGGGGGCGCCATCTTGGGGCAGTCGACCGCTCATCTCAGTGTAATGTGTTGACCAGGCACAGAATCAATTTTATTCAACTATAACTCGTTGAATATTGAACTAATTGTCAGGGTTTTTTTGCTTAAACTTTAAAACTATAGCTATTATAACAAATGGTCCAGTGCGTTTAAATAATCTTAGTGGGGTTTAAAGTAATAGAATATTTTAACAGGATGTATGTATGTTGCAAAACACAGCCACTCATACATTTTATAAGTTTTTATTACCATATAAACAAACACTATATAAACAAACACATTTGTGTGTGTGTATATATATATATATATATATATGTGTGTGTATATATGTGTGTATATATGTGTATATGTATGTATATATATAAAATTGTTTGGGTGACCCCAAACTTTTGAACGGTAGTATATATATATATATATACTACCGTTCAAAAGTTTGGGGTCACCCAAACAATTTTGTGTTTTCCATGAAAAGTCACACTTATTCACCACCATACATTGTGAAATGAATAGAAAATAGAGTCAAGACATTGACAAGGTTAGAAATAATGATTTGTATTTGAAATAAGATTTTTTACATCAAACTTTGCTTTCGTCAAAGAATCCTCCATTTGCAGCAATTACAGCATTGCAGACCTTTGGCATTCTCGCTGTTAATTTGTTGAGGTAATCTGGAGAAATTGCACCCCACGCTTCCAGAAGCAGCTCCCACAAGTTGGATTGGTTGGATGGGCACTTCTTGCGTACCATACGGTCAAGCTGCTCCCACAACAGCTCAATGGGGTTCAGATGTGGTGACTGCGCTGGCCACTCCATTACCGATAGAATACCAGCTGCCTGCTTCTGCTCTAAATAGTTCTTGCACAATTTGGAGGTGTGTTTAGGGTCATTGTCCTGTTGTAGGATGAAATTGGCTCCAATCAAGCGCTGTCCACTGGGTATGGCATGGCGTAGCAAAATGTGTGTATATATATATATGTATTTTGATTGAAATATAGTGTTAATTCAGATAAACAACATTCTATAATGGTGTTCCCTGGATGTTAATTTATTTCTGTTAATAAATTATTGTACTTGAAGAGAAGTTGTCACTCATTGTCAGGGATCAGTTTCTCCTGCTTCACCATGGACAGTTCCGGATCATTCCACCGTTCACTCTGCTGAGTCCCACTCCAAGCCTGATCTGTTTCACCTGCTGCTCTAATTATCCTGGACCAGACCCGGCGGCATGGGCGGGCATTGGGGGGCCATGACCGCCAGCTGAGTCAGCTGTGCCTGGACTGGAAGCTGTCTTTTTTTTGTTTTTTTACCTCGGAGTGGCCATCGCTCTGTTAGTGCTATCTTTGATGTGTCAATCATACCAATTCAACTATTCAAATCAACGACTGAAGGCAACATTCTAGCCAATCACAGCTGGAGAGGGGCGGGACACTGAGTCATACATTTATAGCAGCCGGGTCTGTCCTGGACTCAATACACCTGCCAGCTCTCCTATATATACTCACCTCAGTTTGCCATTCCCTGCCGAATCGTCTGCTGTACTCGACTGACAGCGTCCTCACTGCGTTTGTTCCTCGTCCTTGCCTCACGCCTGCTGCCTGCTTCTCACGCCTGCCAAGCCTCTGCTCCCTTCACCTGCCAAGCCTTAGCTCCGCCGTCTAGCTCCAGACATCATCACACGCCTGCTCCAGTCTGATACAGTCTGGTTCTTCATCCCACTACTCAATCCCTTCAATAAAGACTCTTTAATTGTGGCTCTGTGTGTGGCTGAATCCGGGTTCAATCCACAAAACCCTGACACTCATTTATTCCAGTTTTCTGTTAAAAGAATGCCAGTGCTAAAATAACTCTTAATTATTGTCCTAAAATGAATTGTTTGAGCTAATATCCACTGGACAATACCTAACAGACCGAAAGTTATTTGATAGACATTAAATATCTTTAAACATGTAATGGCACAACAATGCGCAGGGATGGAGGACCACAACTTTTCCAAAGTGCCAAAGATCTCATGTGCATTGCCAAATGCACAACTTGACCGTTTTAGCTACTGACAAAATAAATCTCAGTTTTATACGGTTTTAAACTAAATAAAATATAACATGAAATACAGCATTTATAATGTCTGTAATTATTATTTTACTATTACTATTTATTCTCTATTTATTTCCTATTTATGCATTATATAGTTATTTTTATGAAAAGGCTTATCTTATTAAGGGCTATGTTAACCTGGGTTACACTTTTTCTGTGGTAGAGGAAGACATTTATGTTGCAGATGTGTAATGAGTCATTGTTTATGTTGGGTGGCAAGAGTGTTACTCTAGGCCCAATTTTGATGTGTACTGGGATGGTTTTGAGAAGTTCAGAGGGGAGCATGTAGCGAGTTGATTTTTTTGGAGTGAATCTTCTCAAAACATTACAGTAAAAATCCTTATGTATATTGTGATTCTCGGTTTTGAATCACAACGGGTTATTATTTTTCGTTAGCTAGTGCTCCTTGATCTAACAGCTGCCTTTGACACTGTGGACCATGGGATTCTCTTAGCGCGACTTGAGCAGTGGGTGGGCATTACAGGATCTGCTCTCTCATGGTTCCAGTCCTACTTGACCGATCGGAGCTTTTCTGTGCAGCTAGGTGAATTCACCTCATCTTCAGCCCCTCTCACTTCTGGGGTTCCCTAAGGCTCCATTCTTGGACCTATTCTTTTTCTTCTGTATATGTTACCATTAGGGTCAATTTTCAAGAACCATAATCTTTCTTTTCATTGTTATGCTGATGACGTCCAGATCTACTTTCCTTTAACATCAAAATCCAACAACCCCAGTCATTGTTTGACTGCCTAAACGATGTTAAATCTTGGATGACCTCAAACTTTCTGAACCTGAATGAAAGTAAGACCGAAATTATAATGTTTGGTTGTAGTCCAGCTGATTTCCCTCCTGGCTGCTTGGGCCCTCTTACACCTAACATTCGGTCTTCAGTAAAAAATCTTGGTGTAATATTTGATGACAGGTAGAAATTCGATCGCCAGGTTAGTTCGGTCGTAAAAAACAACTTTTACCAGTTAAGAATTTTATCAAAAGTGAAAGGGTACCTGCCACACAGAGATCTGGAGACTGTAATCCATGCTTTTATTAATACGACTTTGGATTACTGTAATTCATTATATGCTGTCTTGGACCACTCACTTTTACACCTTCTGCAGTTGGTACAAAATGCAGCTACCCGTCTCCTTACTGGCACACAAAAACGTGACCACATATCACCCGTCCTAGCTTCGCTGCACTGGCTCTTGGTTGCTTTTAGAATAGATTTTAAAATGTTATTGTTTGTTTTTAAAGCGCTTAATGGCCTAGCCCCCACTATCTGACTGAGCTCCTCCATATCCATGCCCCTGCCAGAACATTGAGATCCTCCAATCAGCTGCTACTGGCCACGCCTGAAACCAGACTCAAAACTAAAGGTGACCGTGCCTTTGTGGCAGCGACACCGAGGCTCTGGAATAACCTGCCCTGGCACATTCGATCTGCAGGATCTTTTGAGGTTTTTAAATCCTCCCTAAAAACACACTTCTTCTCCCTGGCTTTTAATCAAGTCTAAGTGGACATCTGGTAAAAATGTCCACTTTGCTTTGTGTTTATGTATTTTAGCTTTTTAGTTTTACCTTATTTCCTGCAACTGTGATATCTGTACAGCACTTTGGTCAACCCCGGATGTTTTAAATGTACTTTATAAATAAAGTTTGAGTTGAGTTGATATATCTTTTAATCCTTATGTAATGTTGTTTGTGTTGTGTGCACTTACCTGTTGCTTTAATTCTATAAATTTCCTTGTCATGGCATGAATAAAGAATTATCTAGCTGGATATTCTGTGGAGGACTGAAACCCCCCTGTCAAAGATGTCGGTCTGTGGGTCTGGGTCTGTCGGGGCCAGGCAATGAGCGAAGTTTTCTCTCAGCTCTCCATTTCTGTAGCTCAACATTTTCTTGCTCATGGTTTTTCATGTGCTTATATAAATTTGTTGTGTTTCCACAGTATTTAACTGCCTTTTTAAAAACCATACAGCTTGCCGTTGTTTAATTTACGGCATTAAAATATAGCCAAACGGCGCCTCTTTTCCTCTTCTACATGGGTTTTCTGCTCCGGCGGTCACTCTCTTTCTCTCTCAGAGTCTGAGAGAGAGCTCAGTGGAAAGGCCAGTCTGAGCCTGCATGCTTGATTGGCTGACGCCGCTGAAACACGTAACAAGATGGTGCAAGACGCAATGGAAATATGCAGCAAAAGAGAAATGCTACAATCACAGAAATTAGTCACACAAAGTACAAACATGCTGCTAACACAAATGCTGACAGACAAAACACATGCAAAGACAAAATGCTGCAAGTAGCAAAAACCGCTGCAAGTAAAGAAAAGCTGCAAACTAGCTCTGCATACTGGAAGTGCTCCAGACCACTACGGTGAGTCGATCACAAACCAATTCAAATGGGCCTACAAACATCAGACTGCAGTCAGCGTCACAGGGGCATTTATCTGTGCTCTAAATATTAGAGTTGAAACGTTTGTATGTTGGCCTCTGTTTTGTGTTTGGAGTACTTTTTGTGTTTGCAGCGCATTTAGACATAGACAACTTTATTTGTCATTCGGTATGCACAAAGTGCGTACAGAACGAAATTTCGTTTCGTACAGCTTTTGTAAATCACAGAAGTTAAATTACAGTTTTAGGTGCGGTAGAGATTTAGAAGTAAACAGTAGATTTTAAATATACCGTATACAAACAGTTGAAATGTAACAAAAAAGAGACATTATTTATGTACAGATTGGATTGTGCAAGGGCATTTGTGCATGAATGCATTTGTTTGTGCAATTTTAAGACTAGGAGTCCAATAGCATTTTTAATGCTATAAGAGCTGCAATGATGCAAAAATGTGCAAAAAAATGCAAATGTGTGAATATATGAGCTACAATGATGCTAAAATGTGCAAAAAATGCAAATGTTGTGCAGAGTTTGTAGTTTGGCAGTTCAACAACAGTTTAACAGTTTAACAGTCTGATGGCAGCAGGGAAAAAGCTTTTGCAGAACCTGGTGGACCTGCAGCGGATGCTGCGGAACCTCTTCCCAGAGGGCAGCAGGGAGAACAGTCCATGGTGGGGGTGTGACGGGTCCCTGATGATGTTACGGGCTCGGGACACACAGCGCTGAGATGAAATGTCTTTTATGGAGGGGAGAGGAGCCCCGATGATCCATTCTGCTGTCCTCACCACTCTCCTCACATTCTTTCAGTCGGAGGCACTGCAGCCTCCACACCACACAGAGAGACAGCTGGTCAGAATGCTCTCTATGGTGCTTCTGTAGAAGGTTGTGAGGATGGGCGGGGGCAGGCGGGCTCTCCTCATCCTCCGCAGAAAGTACAGTCGCTTCTGTGCCCTCTTCACCAGTGACATGGTGTTCACAGTCCAGGTGAGCTTGTCCGTGATGTGCACCCCCAGGAACTTGGTGCTGCTGACCACCTCCACAGCTGAGTTGTTGATGAGCAGCGGAGCGTGGTGAGGCCGGTTCTTCCTGAAGTCGACGATGATCTCCTTCGTCTTCTCCACGTTCAGGATCAGGCTGTTGTCTCTGCACCAGTCCACCAGCTGCATTTATGTACCTGCAGTGCATTTGCACCTCTCAACCACTGTAGTTTACAGCCCAGGGGTCTCATTTATAAAGCTTGCGTACGCACAAAATGAGGCCCGAAACTCACATACATCACTTTCCACTTGATGGGAAAATGTGCGGTCCTATTCTATTCTGACCCAGACGTACACTCATTTTGGAGACGGGGGAAATTGATGGTAAAGTGATGAATTGCAGCCAAACTGCTTGATGATTCCTCTCAGACATTCAATTTAACTCCATATCAGACTTTAATCATAGATTGACTTCATCATAAGCTTTCAAAACTGCAGAGTTAGTAATGTTTGCACTGATGACGTATAACTACACATAAGCATTCTTCAAAAAAATAAATAAAAGAATGCCTAAACTGTCTGAAATAAGTCTGCACATTTCATTGGGGTCTTCCACGATCACATTCCTCTCCCCAAAGATCACCAGGGTGGTGTGTAACACAGATTAACAAATTATTTTGACAAGGTGTGCGGTAATTACTTTAATTGCTGTAAACGGTCAAATATTCTCGTGCGTAATGCTGTGTGATGGATGCATTGGCATGGCTGGAAGACCTTGTAGAGAATTAGGAGGGAACGTGGTTTCAGCGATCAAAGCCCCAGGAAACCCCCCAACTGCCACAATGCTGAAGCCCCTGGGAGTCACGGGGACGAGTCCGTGGGCTCCGCTGGCAGCCAGCTACACCGGAGCGGTCCAGCCATGGACCCGAGGCCCCAGGGGCACCCTGTCCCCTGGCGGAGGCCCTGACCAACCCATGGGGGGCCAGGTGCCCACCCGAGCACCCAGCCCCAGACACCAAGGACCACCAATGCACAAGCGGGCCAAAGCGCCAGCTCCACTAGGTGGGCTCCACACTTAGTGGAGACCTGAGATGTCCTGGGAGAGGGGGCAGTACAAAACCAACCTGATAAATAAACGAACAGAAAACTACGTACACAGTCACATTCACTCATTCCCACCTTAGTGAACCCACATGCAAACACTGCTACAAGAAAAAAAAGTGGGACGCAGTACACACACTTGCACTCACCACACATATCCTATATTCCCAGGCCCAGGTACAGGCACCTCAGCCCCTGGACCCGGTAGGGGAACCCTACCATCCTGCCCCCCTATCCCGTCCCCAGTCCACCTGGAGATGGGGCCAACATGAACCGAACGGGCCAACCAACCAGAGCACCCCCCCCCCCCCCCCAGACCCTGAGCCTCTGACAAGTAATGCTGTTCTGACAGAACACAGGCCGCCTCTGTGCTCAGTATGATAAATACAGCCCAATTTACATATATGACCAGTTAAAACTTTTAGTTTTGTTGTAAAGTAAGGTAAGCCAATTTGATCTAGATAGTTGTCAAGAACAGGTTTATGTAATTCTTTTTTTCTTTGCTTGCAAAGTATTAATATTGAAAGTTCTAAATTTTGCAAAACCTTGAACAAAAATGAAACAAGAACTTTAGCACTATTATTTTCACACTTGTCTAAGATTCTTTCTGGGTATTATAGTTTTATTTTTGTTCTCCAGCTGTAAGTTTAATACCTGCTTTTGTCTTCCAATTTATGCAATACATTTCATACCATGGGGAACTGGTCATTCCTTTCATTGCTGATAGGCAAAGTCCAGGCCCATTCCACTTTAGTGGGGAAGATCTGGATGAGTGTCTTCTTTATGTTCAGGATCTTTTTTCCTGGGTACTGCAGCAGACAAAGTCTGGATGGATGAAGTTACAGAGTTCTAATGTCTGAACCAGGATGTGAACATACCTCCTACAACTGGTTCCCAATATCCAACATACATTACTGGGCCCTGCAGATCTTGTTTGTGTTAATACCTACCCTGGTCTACCTAGGGCATGCTGTGCACATTATTCACAAAGAGAAAAGAATGATGCAACAGCAGTGAATGAACCTTTTACAACTGTATTGAAAAGACCCAAGTACACAGATGCCAGTGGGAAGGTGAAGATAAAAGGCATCCTCATTTGCACTTATGACCCAGTTGGTTTGTAGGATCCTCCTGGAAGTGGGATATATTAGTGTGGATCAGTTTTATATCTCTGGTTCTGTATTCATGGTTTCCTACTTTCACTGTACTATGTCTCCACCTTGTGTCCTTTTCACTGGTGCGTAGTGTTACATTTCTTGACCAACTGAGAAAATTTGTTTCATCATTTTCATGCTTGTAGTATCATGCATTTCTCTGCTTCTTAATGAGATAGAAGTATCCACCCTGGTGAAAAAAAAATTACTTTATTGTATTTCAAGTATGTTCATATTTCCAATAGTATACTGAAAATGTACTTACACAAATTGTACTTTTTGTAAATATATAAAAAGTATATTAACATCACGCTTTCATGCTAACACTTTTAACACACTTTAAAATAATTACATTATATCACACTTTATAGAAATATATAATCAAAAAAGTATACTTTAAGTGAAAGTTATGTGTAATTTCTAAAGTGTACTTATTTGAAATTTGTTTTTACACATATTTTTGATATATTTTAAAACGTATGCTCATATTTGTCATTGTAACGTACACTGAAAGCATATTTTAAAAGTACACATTTTAATATCGACACTGTAATATTAAGTTTGAGTGCATTTTAAGTTACATTTGAATCTAATTATAAAGTGAAGTTATTTACGCTTGCACTTAAACCCATTTATGCAATTTTGTGCTGTATGTAAAGTACACAGAAAGCAATTATTGCAGTTGTTAGTAATGTTTAATAAGTTTGGCAAAAAAATATGATACAATACATCTTACACGCAAAACCACATTAAACAAAACACTAAATGTTTACTTCAAAAGTACAGATGCACAAAAAAATGTGAGTGTTCTGCTCAAAAGCAAGTGGTTTAAAGTTGGTGCAGTGCTACATTATGATATAACAAATAGCATCACCCACATTGCAACAGAAAAGTTAATACTGGCCAAATTCCAAAACAAATGAAGTTAACACATTACAATTGTCACAAGTGTTCAAAAAAGAACATTTAATTAGTATTGTTTAATGGATCAAAGCAGGGCTACTGCAAACAAGACCATTTGGAGAGTGCACAGTTAAAAAAGTCGCACAGATCAAAAGAATTTTAGTCTCTTTCAACATTGTTTGGAAGTGGAATGACATACATTTTGTCCTTGGATTTAACCATTACACGTTTATGTTTGAATGATTGGGGATGCACAGCAAATACATTATGGGTTTGAGACACCTCATTTATAAATGTGGACGACATGTTAAGCTGAGCATCTCTACATACCTTTCCTCCACTCTTGGCAAGCTCTTTTACTAAAATGCAGAAGTTTGTGGATGTGGATGAGGTCCCATCATCAGATGTAAAGGCCACCAGGGTCATAACTTCGCACAATGTTCCATCATCTAACAGTACAACTGAATTATTTCTCTTGTGTTGTTGAGTTGTGTTATTATATGAATGATAGACCACACTGCTACAAATGAAACGGTCATAAATAAACCCGAATGAACTGTCACTCCTATGAAACTTTCAATAGCTATCCTCTGCAACACAGATGTGCTACTACGCCGTGGGCCAGAATCTGTAGGATGACTTTTCGTATGAACTGTCAGGGGGCAACTTTCTTCCACCGGGATTAAGTTGCTACACATAGCAGTAATCTCAAAACACCAATGTTCCCACGTTTTCACTTGCACATTAATAAGTTATAGCCGATAAAAAACACTTAAAGTGGAGAGTACGTCGCTCATTCTTGGTAGCTGCCAGTTCACCCAAGTGGTATCCCGGCCGGACCTTGATGACGACACGAACTGGATAGAAATAGTGGCCTATGAGAAAAGAACCAAAGAGGACGGTGGCTGCTAAGGTCCTGTTATTTGGAGGCAAGTATGGAGAATACCATATTATATTATACTATTATTTTCCCAACCATTTCAGCTAGCTTGCAGCTCTAACTGTTTAATTTTGTCGTTGTTAGGAAGAATGTCTTGGCTAAACTTAATTTTTTTTACTCTTCTCGTTATATCAGACTCCTACAAAGAACTCATGTCGAAGAAGAATTTGTTCCTTCTCGGTAAGGATATATGGGCCGAGGAGGAAAGCAGGGGTGTGCGCATGAATAAGAAAACGTGTGAGACCGACGTAGTGAAGCCTAAAACGGCCGTGCAGGTGAGTGCACGCAACATTCCTTAATGCCAGCACAAAAGCTGCTCCAATAGTTTGGCTAGCTACACATCCAGGTGCTTTTCTTTATGGTAGAGGTCTTGGCAAAATTCAAATAATTTACCTAGGTAAAAAACAGTAAAGCGATGCTAAAATACTCCTTTACAAATCATGCATAAAAAACCCACTCAAGTTGAAGTGCATAATTATTTGCAGTAAAATGTAGCTAAACTATCAAAGTAAATGTACTGATTTACTCCCTCTGACTGATATATTGTTATAGATGAAAACATTAAGTGAATAATACTGAAACATCACAATGTAGCAGCATTTTGTTGTTGTAGCTGCCAGAGGTATGCCTATAGATTCAACTACTGTTAATGCATTTTTACATACAGAGACACCAAATAAGCTATATCTGGAGGGTGTGAGATAATTAATGGAAGATTAAATCATAAAACATCTAAAATATCAACCTGATTACACAAAGCTTTCTGTAGGACTTGGAATCCACTTGGAAACCACTTGGAAACCACTAGTTCAATCATTAACACTGTGCTATATTTTAAAGTATTTTTTTTTTCAAATCTTTGAGATAGCTTTACAGATGTAAAGCCAGTAGGATGCACTGAAGCAACACTGAGCAGAAATTAACAATCTAATACTATTAAAAAAGAAAAAAAGGCATCACTAATCCTTGAATTTTAAACCAGTTGAGGTTTATTTGTCAATGATGAATATTTATAGTCAAGAAGCAAGAAACACAATTTGAGAAAGTTTTCCCTTGCATTCAGCAGAGTGTGCTCTATATAATCAATGATCTATATGATCATGATCAGTGATTATGGAGGCTCTGTCCTTCGCCACTGCCGCACCTCTACTTCCATTGTCTGTCAGAGTTCTGATGAAATTATTTCTGTGTTTTCTCTAGTATAAATTTATCCTGGATTTAATTAGGCTTAGTATGGTAGTGTGAATTTTACATTGTGATGACAGTCTTATCTTTGTGTTTAAATTATAAACATTTTTGACAGGCAAAACAAACCAGGATCAAAGAGGCAGCCAGCGACCAGGTTTTACAAAACCTAAAGACTTACCTGTCCCAGAAGAGGGCCCTAGACACACAAGATCACCACTGCAGTTCTGAGGATGAATCTCCACAATGTGTTCATGGGGTAAGGCATACTTTTTTCTTGAGCAGGTGGCTACGATGTTTACAACACCAAAAACTGTGGTGTCCTTCAGACATTTCATTAACAGGTCTTGACATTAGAAAAATTTGATTGAATGTTTTCGTCCTGTGACTCTAACATCTATTATGCATGTTTCTGTGTTTTAATTATTATGGTAGTTTGTCCATTTTAGTTTTTAAAAACTTAATGCCAACGTCAACTTCAGTGATATATCTTCTTTTTTTTCTAATTAAATATTGTAGTCTCTACTAAAACCCAAATTTCAGGATATGATCAATCATTTTCCCACTTTTACTATCTAAATGTTTTTCTTCAGGGAAAGCGAGCAAAGATTTACAAGGCAGCCAGACGTGTGCTTTTACCCCTGGCATCCAGTCCCAGTTCTGATGACGCCACATACATAGGGAGTCCACAACGGCATGACATTGTAAGTCATACTTCTTTCCTAGCTGTTGTGTACTTTCAAACACAAATTCTTTCTCTGTTGAATTGTTTCTCACAGCTCTTTTCTCTTTTCACTTTTTTCAGGACCATGCCCCAGATGAAGAGTTGGGTTTCTCCTCAGCCCAGAGAACGGCAAGTACATTTATATTGAATATTATATTATTATAATAAAATTATATCATATTGATTGAATAGGTCAGGCAAAGGTCAGAGATCTTACATCCAGCTGCATGTAAAACTTTATCTCACAATTGTTAAATATTGTATTTCTTCCAATAAACTCCTTTTGGCTGGCATGCACATGCACACGTGTATGTCTAAAAATATTGTCACTAATAACAAATAAGGGCTAATAATAATAAAATCTTTATAGAGAACCTTCAGAACAGCATTTATTATAATTACAAGTGTGCACAGGATGGGATCACAGCTGTCAGATTGTCATTCACAGATCAATCAGTCAGCATGACAGCTGGACAAACTGTAGTCGGTCGAGGCAGATGACCGTTCATACTGAGCCCGGTTCTGCTAGAGGTTTTTCCTTCCCGCTAACGGGTGTTTTTTCTTTCCACTGTCGCTTCATGCTTGCTCAGTATGAGGGATTGCTGCAAAGCCATGGACAATGCAGACGACTCTCCCTGTAGCTCTATGCTTCTCCAGGAGTGAATGCTGCTTGTCGGGCCTTTGATGCAATCAACTGGTTTTCTTATATAGGAACATTTTTGACCAACCTGATCTGACCCAATCGGTAAAATATGATTGAACTTAACTTTGTAAAGTGCCTTGAGATGACATGTTTCATGAATTGGCGCTATATAAATAAAATTGAATTGAATTGAATAGTGTTTGTCTGTTGTGTTTATTGGGATCCAAAAAAAACAAGCATAAAATAATCACGATGTATAACATACAAAATGAACACAACATTATATCTGCCGCTGTTTCACGATTCTTCACACCAGGTTCTGTAAATGTCTGTGGTACCTCAATGAGGTTCAATGTGATTCTAATCTCTTTTTTCTCTTTTCTGCCAGGTATTTCATTCTCCCTTGAAGGAACTGACGGGTGATAATACTGATCATGGCATGGCACCTGGAATGAATGAAATCATGTCAGCCCTTCATGGTTGGTGTTCAGATTGGAATTAGAGGGGCTGACATGTCAAACACACTAGATTTACTAAACAGTGATTCAGGGTGTTTCCACATTATTGTCATGTACTGAACTTAAGCACCATTATGTTGACTAACTAACAAACCAAACGTTTTCCCCCTTATTGTTACATTCACCTAGACCTGCCAGAAATTATTAAATTAATGAGGGAGTTTATGGAGTGTGTCCGGGCATTGATGCCCTCGTTCGTGGGGACCCCTTCATCTGCAATGCCAACTTCTCCTGTGGACAGTGCAATTGAAAAGGTATGTTATAATTGAGAGATGAATGTATGTATTCATTACTTGATAGTTCATTCACAAAGTATTCTATATTTGCATTATGGACCTTTTGTCTTTGGCAGCATCATCCTGTGTTGGTAATTAGGTCAGCAATATAATGATGGGATTTAACAGGTTACATGTTTCACAAAGTGGGAACCTCAACACCACTGATCATGGTGTAACATACATAAAATGGGGATGCCTCTTTAAGAAACAGACGTTAGGGGAGCTAGGTAGTCTACCTAGCCAATAGGAAGTTTAGTTTCCAGTATGTATCTACCAATCAGAGTGCAGACCGCCGCTGTAGGTCCCGCCCTGCTTCCCGTGTCTGCAGCAATGTTGTGTGCGCTGGAGAGATCGGACACAAGGATGAGACTGCTGAGCTGTGCAGCGTGAGAGTCTGTGTTATTATTGTTCTGGATACGAAGTTGAAACAAACCCTTTGCAATTAGAATTAATGTTTATCATCCAAGTTCTAAGCTGGAAATAGTTGAGGTGAGTTAAAAGACTAAACTTCAGTTTTTTTCTGTCGAGCATTAGAGCTACCTCGTTAGCCTTGTTAGCGCTTATTGGCTATTGGTTTCATGCAAGTTAATTTCGTTCTCGGTTCAGCTGAAGTGCCCCACCTGTCCAGACTGAGAGCCATCATATTGTTGTCCCAAACGTGTTGCATTGAGATCGGGGAGCATATTCTGTGCCTTTCATTTAGGTTTTTGTTCTGTTTATCATTCACATTGTGTTGAATAATAGCTTTCATTTGAGCTATTTAATTATTCAGATGTAAACTTTTATTGAGTTTGGGTAAAATGTAATGTAAAAACTTTAAGGATTAAAGTTAGAACAGCTTAATAAAAATCCTATTATTGTGCTGGTCCTGTCTGTTGACAGGTCAGGTTTTTTTGTTGGATTGTTCCTGAGGTGGATTCCTCCTGTGACTGATGGCGAGCCTTCCCACCTGGACTTAGAGAAAGAACTGACTTCCTTCTTTTCCATTTGGAGTCCTGCTGCACCCTGCGGTGTGGTAGGCCTGTATCACTCACATCTTCACGCACAGTTGGTTTTGCACGAGACTACTGACTGACATTTTTCACTTTTGTTTCATTCTGGGACTTTGGACACTATTTTAATTTAACAAGTTTTATTTTGGACGTTATAACAAACTGCTGTGTAGGACATTCTCCTCATGTGAATGATGTTGAGTCAAACCTGAATTGGAACGGAATTTGAACAATCTGTTTTCTATTACAATTTAGAATTCAGATTACCAGGGTGCACCCAAAATACCTAAAACTCAGAATTTGCACTTGACCAAGTATACCTATTATTTTATGTATTTATTGTGTGGAATGTCTCGTACAACTGTTTGTCAATTTTTTGGTTTATGTCACTAAAGTCGTTCTTTAAATTCATCCAACTGCCTTTGTCATTTAAACACCCCCACTGTGCTCCGATAGCCGAACCTATTGGCCCATTTATCTAAACTATATAATACTCTTCTCTACTGGGTTACAATAGCACTCCCTAGTGGTTTACAGGGCTCCAGGCTAACTTTTTTTACTAGTAGCACAGTGGCCGCTAACTTAAAATTTTAGTGGTGCGCACTTTATATCGACTTGTAAAGAAAATATTCACATTTCCTCTCAATAGCACTGTATTAATGATACATACTTTGACACATTTACATTATGTTTCAGACCGCAGAAGTTTGTCAGCAATAAAAAAGTACTAGTACTGTTTCCAAGTAAAGATTCAGGGTTTCCGCGGGGCATTAAAAGTCATTAAAGTCATTAAATGAAATTTTCTAAAATTAAGGCCTTAATTGGCATTAAAAGTCATTAAATGTGGTTATCTGTGGCATTAAAAATGGCTTATTTTTTTTCTAAAACAATACGGTCATAAAAACAGTTTCGTCAGATATATTATATCAGATATAACTGATTCCGCGTTGTGCGCGGAACTGCTTCCGGTTGATCGTAAAGCCTTATGTTTTTACAATGTTTGGAAAACGGACTCGAGGCAGAGAAAGAGAATGGGGGGAAAATGCTAATTTCAACAAAAGCGGATGGAAAACGAGGAATTTGGGACATGGCTGCAGCCTGTTGACGGTAAAGATGACGAAGAATTTTGCCGTGTTTGTAAAAAAAAAAAATTAAGTTTCGCACAATGGCTGTCAATGCTTTACGGTCTCACATGAAGTCGGACAGTGTAGTCCAGGGTGTACGCGGGTATACGGCGTATACCCACTTATTTTTCATTCAGCATTGCCTATATCAACTTCTGGAGCGATATTTGTGTCTTTTGTTTGAGCACGCAGTGAGACAGGTATTCAGCGTTTAAACATCACGCGCGCGTGCTCAAATCTGATAAACTCTTCTCAATCCACTTTGCTCGCCTTCGGTTCCGTGTCTGCCCGTGACCTGCAGCTTCCACGCTCAACACCAGCTGTGCGCAGCTCGCGGGGTTCTGTCTGTGCGCTCTTGACTTCAAAAACTGTCCACCTCACCAGCCAATCACAGACAGGTTTCTTTCCATCCAATCAGAGTAGGGCTTGCAAATACTGCATTCAGATGGATTAAATGAAAATGCTGCAGCTTTTGTCAGAAATTACTAAACATAACGGTGGGATTGAAAATAAAACAACAACCAATAAACAGTTTAATATTTTAGCCTAAAATATTTAGTTTAAAATAATTCCTTGAGTTATTAAGTGAGGTGTGAAAAATCTTTTTGTCTCTTTTCTTTCCAGCTTCTGGGTGATGATGCAAAGGTTTCTTGTGATCATAATCATCATCATTGTCATCATTATTTAAAGAGTACTTTAACAGGAGGTACAACAAAATAACATCTAATAAAATGACTTGAGTAAAGAATCAACAGTTTAAAACAACAATAATAATAAGCTGTTTAAATCCTTAAAAACAAACAGAAGTTCTTTAAACTGAACTCTAAGATAAACAGGCAACCAGTGAAGGGAGGCCAGGGTGGGCTAATGTGCTTTATTTTATGTTTTTCCATTAAAAGGTGTGCAGCAGCATTTGAACCAGCTGCAGACATTTGAGTGAGGACTGACCAATTCAGAGATAAAGAGAATTACACAAATCCAGCAATGATGAAATGTAGGCTTAGAGTAGTGTTTCCATATTTTTTTGCCTTGAAAGAATAGATTTTACCTTTGCTTTGTTCCATGATAAAAATTATTTAACTGAGGTCCCTTTTTGACTGTCAAGTTTAAAATCACCGTCCAATTTTAAAATTGAGGGGCTAAACATTCATTGTCAGGTTGTCTAAATCAACAGGATCAACAGTTGTTTGGGTGTTTCAACTGGTATATTTGACAATTCCTCATTTGCAAAGACAAAGAGATTTTAGTTTTGATGTTCTCGTTATTACCTTTATCTCTTTCTATAGATTCTCTTTCTCATTCAATTTAGGACTTTCCATATGCCTTATCATCTACGTCTATATTGAAAAACCTACAGTAAAGTAATGAAATGTTGATTCTGAATGTAGTGTAGGAATTCCTTCAATATAAACCAAATAAAATTTTACATCACCTGCCAGAAGCTGGATAAAATCTTTAAAAAAGAGACAACAGTATTTTCACACCTCACGTAGTAGCTCAAGGAAATATTGTAATCTAAATGTTTTAGGCTAAATATTTTAGGCTAAAATTAGTAAACCCTAGTGATGGATTTTTGGGTAAACTAAATAGAGCAGTGTTACATGTCATTGTTTCTAAAACAGCTTTTTTCTGAGCTGCATCTAAAAGGGCAAACATTGAGAGTATACCTACTTCTCCAGGGACCACTACACCACTGCAGACAGACACAGATAAGCTGCAAGGGGCAGACAACAGCTAACAATGTCAAGTTACTTTTCTGTAACCAACGCAGTCATGTCCGCATTAGCTACCGCAAACAGCACAGCTGGAGCAAGCTCTACTGCCACTAAAGGGTGTAAATCACACCCATCATGGCGATTCGATTCAGTATCGATTTCCTGACCCAACGATTCGATTATTTTTGATACTCAAGAATACACCACGATACGATTCGATTCAATTAATTGGTTCATTTTTTTTACCTTACATAATAGACAATGTTTCAGATTTGAAATAAATAAATGAAAGCTGTAATATTGTAATGCATTTTATTTGAGAAACAGCAAATAACGGAAGTAGCAAAATTGTACTCCACCTATAAAATACCTCATTCACTGAAAAATAATGCCTCTGTGTACTAGATTCTGAAAGGCCTTGCATCAAAAAATACAGCACAAAATCAGAGCAATGAGTGCATAAGTGCACTAGCAGATTAAGTACCAAAATAGGTCTATTCTACATTCACTATAGAATAACAATACTCAACAAAATCAGTGCAATGAGTGCAAAAGTGCACTAGCAGCAAATGGTAACGAAAAATACCCCTGTACTTTATTCACTATAAAATAACAATACACATGAAAGTGCATTACCAACAAAAAGTAACAAAAATATAGGCCATACTTTACTTAAAAGTAATAATGCTTCTGTTCTATACTGAAGGGGTTTGTAAAAGAGAACAGTTAGTAAAGCTGTAACATTAAACTACAGCACTGTTAAAGTTCAATACTTTCAATTGTGCTTCTTGACAGATTTTTCTTTAAAAAAAATCAGCTGGTCCACATGCTCAGCGGACAAAACACTACGTTCTGAACGCACAA